>JAIFKI010000023.1:8783638-9113638 GCA_025389145.1 Misgurnus mizolepis
CTTGAAAAAGCCAACATATTGTTATTGCTTTTAAACTTATTATTATGTTGGCTTTGAAAAAGCCAATATATTGTTATTGCTTTTAAACTTATTATTATTATTATTCTTTTTCTGAGACCAAAATTACCCTAGCAACATCTCCCATAGACTACCATTATAAAAAGCCCAGATGGATATCTTTGCACCAGAGTGTCATAGAGACATAGGGGGGGGCTCATTTTACTCAGGCATCCAATCAGTCTTAATAGGATTCTTATTGAGGTGTTAAGCCACGCCCCTAGCAACCAAATATGAGCACCCTAGCAACATATTAAACAAAGCCTTATATCTTTGGATCTGAACATCATAGAGGCATGGGGGTTGGGTCTTTGGGTCATGTTAGCTTCATGCTAGCTCCATGCTAAGTAACACTAGCTTCATGCTAGTTTCATGCTAGCTTTATGCTAATTTCATAATATAGCTTGCTAACTTCATGCTAAATCCTGCTAGCTTCATGTTAAATCTTGTTAGCTTCACGCTAAATAGTGCTAGCTTCATGCTAATCATGTTAACTTCACGTTAAATCATGTTAGCTTCACGCTAATCATGCTAACCTCATGTTTACTTCATGTTAATCATGCTAGCCTCATGCTAGCTTCATGCTAATCATGTTAACATTATGCTAGCATCATGCTAATCATGTTAGCATCATGCTAGCTTAATGCTAATCATGTTCGCATCATGGTAGCTTCATGCTAATCATGCTAACATCATGCTAGCTTCATGCTAATCATGCTAACATCATGCTAGCTTTATGCTAATCATGCTAACATCATGCTAGCTTCATGCTAATCATGCTAGCTTCATGTTAATCATGCTATCATCATGCTAGCTTCATGCTAATCATGTTAGCATCATGCTAACTTCATGCTAATCATGCTAACATCATGCTAGCTTCATGCTAATCATTGTAACATCATGCTAGCTTCATGCTAATCATGCTCGCTTCATGCTAATCATGCTAGCATCATGCTAGCTTCATGTTAATCATGCTAGAATCATGCTAGCTTCATGCTCATCATGCTAGCATCATGCAAGCTTCATGCTAATCATGCTAGCATCATGCTAGCTTCATGCTAATCATGCTAGCATCATGCTAGCTTCATGCTAATCATGCTAACATCATGCTAGCTTCATGCTAATCATGCTAGCATCATGCTAGCTTCATGCTAATCATGCTAGCAGCATGCTAGCTTCATGCTATTCATGCTAACATCATGCTAGCTTCATGCTAATCATGCTAACATCATGCTAGCTTCATTCTAATCATGCTAGCTTCATGCTAGCTTCATGCTAATCATGCTAGCATCATGCTAGCTTCATGCTAATCATGCAAGCTTCATGCTAGTCATGCTAGCTTAATGCTAATCATGCTAGCTTCATGCTAGCTTCATGCTAATCATGCTAGTTTCATGCTAGCTTCATGCTAATCATGTTAGCTTCATGTTAGCTTCATGCTAATCATGCTAGCTTCATGCTAGCTTCATGCTTATCATGCTAATCATGCTAGCATCATGCTAGCTTCATGCTAATCATGCTAACATCATGCTAGCTTCATGTTAATCATGCTAGCATCATGCTAGCTTCATGCTAATCAAGATAGCATCATGCTAGCATCATGCTACGGTCATGCTAATCAAGCTAGCTTCATGTTAGCATCATGTTAGCTTCATGCTAATCATGACAGCTTCATGTTAATCATGCTAGCTTCATGTTAGCTTCATGCTAATCATGCTAGCTTCATGTTAGCTTCATGCTAATCATGCTAGCTTCATGTTAGCTTCATGCTTATCATGCTAGCTTCATGCTAGCTTCATGCTAATCATGCTAGCTTCATGCTAATCATGCTAGCTTCATGCTAATCATGCTAGCATCATGCTAGCTTCATGCTAATCATGCTAGCATCATGCTAGTTTCATGCTAATCATGCTTGCATCATGCTAGCTTCATGCTTATCATGCTAACATCATGCTAGCTTCATGCTAGCTTCATGCTAATCATGTTAGCTTCATGCTAATCAAGACAGCATCATACTAGCTTCATGCTAATCATGCTAACATCATGCTACGGTCATGCTAATTATGCTAGCTTCATGCTAATCATGCTAACTTCATGCTAATCATGTTAACATCATGTTAGCTTCATGCTAATCATGCTAACTTCATGCTATATTCATGCTAATCATGCTAACATTGTGCTAGCTTCATGCTAATCATGTTAGCTTCATGCTAATCATGCTAGCATCGTACTAGCTTCATGCTAATCATGCTAACTTCATGCTAATAATGCTAACTTCATTCCAATCATGTTGTCTTCATGATAGATCAAGCTGTATTCATTCTTAATCATGCAAACAACCAGCTAGACTAAATTGAACGTCTTAACTTTATGTTTATCCTGTGAAACTGTTCAGGCCACGCTTTTTCAAGCCAACATAAAGTTTCTCTTCAAACTTTAATATCTAGTTATTATTATGTTGGCTTGACAAAGCCAACATACTGTTCTTCGATCTAAGCTTATTATTAAGTTGGCTTGTGAAAGCCAACTTACTGAAATGCTATTTAAACTTATTATGTTGGCTTGAGAAAGCCAACATACTGTTGTTGCACTTAAACTTATTATTATTATTATTAGTGGTGCTTGCATTTATGCAAAGCATCACTATTACTATCTTGCATACTTATTATTAGTGGTGCTTGCATTTATGCAAGGCATCACTATTACTATCTTGCATACTTATTATTATTATTATTATTAGTGGTGCTTGCATTTATGCAAAGCATCACTATTACTATTGCTCAGGGATATTATTATTATTATGTTGGCTTGACAAAGCCAACATACTGTTCTTCGATCTAAGCTTATTATTATTATTATTATTATTATTATTCTGATCCCCAAAATTTTTGACTGTAACTCCTCCTAGAGCTTTCAAGCTACATTCACCAAACTTTCCAAAAGTCTTCAGACTGGTCTGACTTAGCGTGCTATGACTTTTCTAACTGATGGGACCTACCGAATTCCTAAACGGGGCGCTCAAACACCCCAAATTTTCCATTGACTTAACATTGCGACAAACTTTGACGGGTCATAGCTGCGAGCGAGAAATTTGTAGAAACTTCTGGGTTACCACATTTGAAGAGGCTGGCAGGCTCTGTAAGAACATGCCTCACATTGGGGTGTAAGTTTCACCCCTGGGGTGTAAGGGGCACCCAAATTTCCCCATTGACTTATAATGGGGCAGGGAACATGTCCATATAAGGGAATAAAAGCGTCCCAGATGGAATAACTTCACTTTAGAGTGTCGTAGAGACATGGGGGTGGGCTCAATTTAGTCAGGCATCCAATCAGTCTCTCAGGATCGCCCCATAGCTATTAAGCCACGCCCCTAGCAACCATTTTTGGGCACCCTAGCAACATATCCCATAGACTGCCATTATAAAATGCCCAGATGGATATCTTTGCAGCACAGTGTCACAGAGACATGGGGGTGGGCTCATTTTATTCAGGCATCCAATCAGTCTCGGAGGATTCTTATTGAGGTATTAAGCCACGCCCCTAGCAACCAAATATGAGCACCCTAGCAACATAATAAACAAAGCCTTATATCTCTGGATCCGAACATCATAGAGACATGGGGGTTGGGTCTTTTGGTCATGTTAGCCTTATGCTAGCTCCATGCTAAGTCATACTAGCTTCATGCTAGTTTCGTGCTAGCTTTATGCTAATTTCATAATAAATCTTGCTAACTTCATGCTAATCATGTTAGCATCATGCTAGCTTCATACTAATTCATGTTAGCATCATGCTAACTTCATGCTAATTCATGTTAGCTTCATGCTAGCTTCATGCTAATTTATGTTAGCATAGTGCTAGCTTCATGCTAATTCATGTTAGCTTCATGCTAGCTTCATGCTAATTCATGTTAGCATCGTGCTAGCTTCATGCTAATTCATGTTAGCATCGTGCTAGCTTCATGCTAATTCATGTTAGCATCGTGCTAGCTTCATGCTAATTCATGTTAGCATCGTGCTAGCTTCATGCTAATTCATGTTAGCATCGTGCTAGCTTCATGCTAATTCTTGTTAGCATCGTGCTAGCTTCATGCTAATTCATGTTAGCATCGTGCTAGCTTCATGCTAATTTATGTTAGCTTCGTGCTAGCTTCATGCTAATTCATGTTAGCATCGTGCTAGCTTCATGCTAATTCATGTTAGCATCGTGCTAGCTTCATGCTAATTCATGTTAGCATCGTGCTAGCTTCATGCTAATTCATGTTAGCTTCATGCTAATCATGCTAACATCATGCTAGCTTCCTGTTAATCATGCTAGCATCATGCTAGCTTCATGCTAATCATGCTAGCATCATGCTAGCTTCATGCTAATTCATGTTAGCATCATGCTTGCTTCATGCTAATTTATGTTAGCATAGTGCTAGCTTCATGCTAATTCATGTTAGCTTCATGCAGCTTCATGCTAATTCATGTTAGCATCGTGCTAGCTTCATGCTAATTCATGTTAGCATCGTGCTAGCTTCATGCTAATTCATGTTAGCATCGTGCTAACTTCATGCTAATTCATGTTAGCATCGTGCTAGCTTCATGCTAATTCATGTTAGCATCGTGCTAGCTTCATGCTAATTCATGTTAGCATCGTGCTAGCTTCATGCTAATTCATGTTAGCATCGTGCTAGCTTCATGCTAATTCTTGTTAGCATCGTGCTAGCTTCATGCTAATTCATGTTAGCATCGTGCTAGCTTCATGCTAATTTATGTTAGCTTCGTGCTAGCTTCATGCTAATTCATGTTAGCATCGTGCTAGCTTCATGCTAATTCATGTTAGCATCGTGCTAGCTTCATGCTAATTCATGTTAGCTTCATGCTAGCTTCATGCTAATTCATGTTAGCTTCATGCTAATCATGCTAACATCATGCTAGCTTCCTGCTAATCATGCTAGCATCATGCTAACTTCATGCTAATCATGCTAAAATCATGCTAGTTTCATGCTAATTCATGTTAGCATCATGCTAGCTTCATGCTAATTCATGTTAGCATCATGCTAGCTTCATGCTAATTCATGTTAGCATCATGCTAGCTTCATGCTAACATCATGGTAGCTTCATGCTAATCATGCTAAAATCATGCTAGCTTCATGCTAATCATGCTAAAATCATGCTAGCTTCATGCTAATTCATGTTAGCATCATGCTAGCTTCATGCTAATTCATGTTAGCATCATGCTAGCTTCATGCTAATTCATGTTAACATCATGCCAGCTTCATGCTAATTCATGTTAGCATCATGCTAGCTTCATGTTAATTCATGTTAGCATCATGTTAGCTTCATGCTAATTCATGTTAGCTTCATGCTAATTCAAGTTAGCATCATGCTAGCTTCATGCTAATTCATGTTAGCATCATGCTAGCTTCATGTTAATTCATGTAAGCATCATGCTAGCTTCATGCTAATTCATGTTAGCATCATGTTAGCTTCATGCTAATTCATGTTAGCTTCATGGTAATTCATGTTAGCATCATGCTAGCTTCATGCTAATTCATGTTAGCTTCATGCTAATTCATGTTAGCATCATGTTAGCTTCATGCTAATCATGCTAGCGTCATGCTAATTTATGTTAGCATCATGCTAGCTTCATGCTAGCTTCATGCTAATTCATGTTAGCTTCATGCTAATTCATGTTAGCATCATGTTAGCTTCATGCTAATTCATGTTAGCGTCATGCTAATTTATGTTAGCATCATGCTAGCTTCATGCTAATTCATGTTACCATCATGCTAGCTTCATGCTAATTCATGTTAACATCATGCTAACTTAGTGCTAAACATGCTAACATGGTAACTTTTGGTATCATGTTTACGGAAAGTTATAATACTAAACTAAACTTGTTTTAAATTTCTCTCAATCTGTTTTAAACGTTCAGGCTAGGCTTTGTCAAGCCAACATAAAGTTTGTCTTCAAACTTTTCTATCTAGTTATTATTATTATTATTCTTATGTCTGCACACTTTTTCGGCGCGTAACTCGTCCCGCACGGTTTGCCGTAGTCCCATGAAAGAGGGCTCAAATCGACCGGTTTTTTGAGGAGATGGTGGCTATGACTTTTATAAGCGGTCGGGTGCAGAATTTCCGAAAGGGGGGCGAAAAACCACCCGAAAAATCCCATTGACTTAACATTACGCCAAACTTTGACAAGTCATAGCTCCGCTCGAGGATTTTGTAGAAACATGTGGGTTACAACATTTGAAGAGGGTGGTAGACTCTGTAAGAACATACATCACAATGGGGTGTAAGTTGTACCCCTGGGGTGTAAGAGGTGCCCAAAAATGCCCAATGAAAAGTCAATGGGGGAAAATCCCATAGACTTAACATTGCAAAAACTTTGACGGGTCATAGGTCCGAGCGAGGATTTCGTAGAAGCATGTGGGTTACTAAATTTGAAGAGGGTGCTAGACTCTGTCAGGACGTCCCCCGCAATGGGGTGTAAGGTTACCCTAGCAACCATTTTGGGCACCCTAGCAACCTATCCCATAGACTGCCATTACAAAATGCCCAGAGGGATATCTTTGCACCACAGTGTCACAGAGACATGGGGGTGGGCTCATTTTACTCAGGCATCCAATCAGCCTCTCAGGACCCTTGCAGAGTTACTAAGCCACGCCCCTAGCAACCACTTTTGAACACCCTAGCAACATAAAATTCAAACAGTTATATCTCGGCATCAGAACATCGTAGCGACACGGGGGTTGGACCGTTTTACTTGTGACTCGGAGTGTAATCACTTGCCACATCATTGGCCACTCCCAAGCCACGCCCCTAGCAACCAAATATGAGCACCCTAGCAACGGAATAAACAAATCGTTATATCTCCGCATCAGAAAATCGTAGAGACACGGGGGTTGGACCGTATTACTCATGACTCAGAGGGTAATCATTAGTGGATGCCAAGAGGTATTAAGCCACGCCCCTAGCAACCAAATATGAGCACCCTAGCAACCGAATAAACAAAGCCTTATATCTCCGCATCAGAAAATCGTAGAGACACGGGGGTTGGACCGTTTTACTCGTGACTCAGAGGGTAATCATTAGTGGATGCCAAGAGGTATTAAGCCACGCCCCTAGCAACCAAATATGAGCACCCTAGCAACTGAATAAACAAAGCCTTATATCTCCGCATCAGAAAATCGTAGAGACACGGGGGTTGGACCGTTTTACTCATGACTCAGAGGGTTATCACTAGTGGATGCCATTTTTTTCCCTAGCAACCAAATAAAGTACCCTAGCAACAGAGTAAACAAAACTTATATCTCCGCATTAGAACATCGTAGAGACACGGGGTTTGGACCGTTTGACTCGTGACTCGGAGGGTAATCACTAGTGGATGCCATTTTTTCCCTAGCAACCAAATACAGTACCCTAGCAACAGAGTAAACAAAGCCTTACATCTCCGCATCAGAACATCGTAGAGACAAGGGGTTTGGACCGTTTGACTCGTGACTCGGAGAGTAATCACTAGTGGATGCCATTTTTTTCCCTAGCAACCAAATACAGTACCCTAGCAACAGAGTAAACAAAGCCTTATATCTCCGCATCAGAACATCGTAGAGACACGGGGGTTGGATCGTTTGACTCGTGACTCGGAGGGTAATCACTAGTGGATGCCATTTTTTTCCTTAGGAACCAAATACAGTACCCTAGCAACAGAGTAAACAAAGCCTTATATCTCCGCATCAGAACATCGTAGAGACACGGGGGTTGGACCGTTTGACTCATGACTCGGAGGGTAATCACTAGTGGATGCCATTTTTTCCCTAGCAACCTAATACAGTACCCTAGCAACAGAGTAAACAAGCCCTTATATCTCCGCATCAGAACATCGTAGAGACACGGGGTTTGGACCGTTTGACTCGTGACTCGGAGTGTAATCACTAGTGGATGCCAATTTTCTCCCTAGCAACCAAATACATTACCCTAGCAACAGAGTAAACAAAGCCTTTTATCTCCACATCAGAACATCACAGAGACACGGGGGTTGGACCGTTTGACTCGTATCTCGGAGTGTAATCACTAGTGGATGCCAATTTTTTCCCTAGCAACCAAATACAGTACCCTAGCAACAGAGTAAACAAAGCCTTATATCTCCGCATCAGAACATCGTAGAGACACGGGGGTTTGACCGTTTGACTCGTGACTCGGAGTGTAATCACTAGTGGATGCCAATTTTCTCCCTAGCAACCAAATACAGTACCCTAGCAACCGAATAAACAAAGCCTTATATCTTCGCATCAGAATATCGTAGAGACATGTGGGTTGAATTGTTTTACTTTTGGCTTGGAGTATAATCATATATTGTCCCCCGAAATTTGCCACGGCAAGCACCACTTCACATTTTCTTCAGGAAATGTACCTATCTAGTTATTAGTGGTGCTTGCATTTATGCAAAGCATCACTATTACTATCTTGCATACTTATTATTATTAGTGGTGCTTGCATTTATGCAAAGCATCACTATTACTATCTTGCATACTTATTATTATTATTAGTGGTGCTTGCATTTATGCAAAGCATCACTATTACTATCTTGCATACTTATTATTATTATTATTATTAGTGGTGCTTGCATTTATGCAAGGCATCACTATTACTATTGCTCATACTTATTCTTATTATTCTTATTCTGGACACTTTTTTCGGCGCGTAACTCGTCCCGCACGGTTTGTCATAGACCCATGAAAGATAGCTCAAAATGACCGGTTTATTGAGGAGAGGTGTGCTATGACTTTTATAAGGGATCGGGTGCAGGATTTTCGAAAGGGGGGCGAAAAACCACCCGAAAAATCCCATTGACTTAACATTGCGCCCAACTTTGACGGGTCATAGCTCAGCTCGAGGATTTGGTAGAAACTTGTGGGTTACAACATTTGAAGAGGGTGGTAGATTCTGTAAGAACATACATCACAATGGGGTGAAAGTTGTACCCCTGGGGTGTAGGAGGCGCCCAAAAGTGCCCCATTGACTTATAATGGGTCACGGAACATGCCCATATAAGGGAATAAGAATTTTCCTGATGGGATATCTTCGAATTACAGTGTCGTAGAATCAAGGGGGTGGGCTTATTTTACTCAGGCATCCAATCAGTCTCTCGGGAGCGTCCCAGAGCTATTAAGCCACGCCCCTAGCAACCATTTTGGGCACCCTAGCAACATCTCCCATAGACTGCCATTATAAAATGCCCAGATGGATATCTTTGTAGCACAGTGTCATAGAGACATGGGGGTGGGCTCATTTTACTCAGGCATCCAATCAGTCTCTCGGGATCCTTAAAGACTTACCAAGCCACGCCCCTAGCAACCACTTTTGAGCACCCTAGCAACATAAAATTCAAACAGTTATATCTCTGCATCAGAACATCGTAGAGACACGGGGGTTGGACCGTTTTACTTGTGACTAGGGGTGTAACAATTGGGCACATCATTGGCCACTCCCAAGCCACGCCCCTAGCAACCAAATTTGAGCACCCTAGCAACCGAATAAACAAAGCCTTATATCTCCGCATCAGAACATCGTAGAGACACGGGGTTTGGACCGTTTTACTTGTGACTCGGAGTGTAATCACTGGGCACATCATTGGCCACTCCCAAGCCACGCCCCTAGCAACCAAATACAGTACCATAGCAACAGAGTAAACAAAGCCTTATATCTCCGCATCAGAACATCGTAGAGACACGGGGGTTGGACCGTTTTACTTGTGACTCGGAGTGTAATCACTGGGAACATAATTGGCCACTCCCAAGCCACCCCCCTAGCAACCAAATACAGTACCCTAGCAACAGAGTAAACAAAGCCTTATATCTCCGCATCAGAACATCGTAGAGACACGGGGGTTGGACCGTTTTACTTGTGACTCGGAGTGTAATCACTGGGCACATCATTGGCCACTCCCAAGCCACGCCCCTAGCAACCAAATACAGTACCCTAGCAACAGAGTAAACAAAGCCTTATATCTCCGCATCAGAACATCGTAGAGACATGGGGTTTGGACCGTTTGACTCGTGACTCGGAGGGTAATCACTTGTGGATGCCATTTTTTTCCCTAGCAACCAAATACAGTACCCTAGCAACAGAGTAAACAAAGCCTTATATCTCCGCATCAGAACATCGTAGAGACACGGGGGTTGGACCGTTTGACTCATGACTCGGAGGGTAATCACTAGTGGATGCAATTTTTTTCCCTAGCAACCAAATACAGTACCCTAGCAACAGAGTAAACAAAGCCTTATATCTCCGCATCAGAACATCGTAGAGACACGGGGGTTGGACCGTTTGACTCGTGACTCGGAGGGTAATCACTAGTGGATGCCATTTTTTTCCCTAGCAACCAAATACAGTACCCTAGCAACAGAGTAAACAAAGCCTTATATCTCCCCATCAGAACATCGTAGAGACACGGGGGTTGGATCGTTTGACTCGTGACTCGGAGGGTAATCACTAGTGGATGCCAATTTTGTTTAAGTGTAAACCTCATGCCAGTGACTTTGTAATTTATCTTGTTTCGTTTCTATAGGTTATGTAACAAACTCTTTATCGCATAAGTTATTGTGCAGTAGCCCCCTTAGATAGCTAATTACTTCAGAAAATAATATCACAGATCCCCTGACAGTTAGTACATCATACATGTTGGTAATCTCTTGAAAATCGTGTTAGAAGATTAAGGGACCGCCTCAACCCTGTGTATGTTTTAGATTTATTTACTAAATCTTTCACGGCGAATATAGCAAAAATGTTTGAACCTGTAAACTTGTAAAATCATCAGTGCCAACATAATACAAAATGCTTAGGTTTTTATTTAGTAATCCTTTTAACATAAAACTTGAGAGTCTGTTGCATGTATCAGCAATGCGATGAAACACCCCGTGACAAAGCAGTAATGTGTGTTAAAACCTTGTAAATTAAGTCGCAACCATCTACAACTTGGTGCTGTTTGAAATAGTTTGATCACATTTAAAACCGTTACCATTAGATTGAAAACATCTATATGTTGGTGCAGGTTGTTTTGCAAATACTTAGATTTAACATTTCGGCATCGACCCTTAGTGGCAGTTCAGGCAGTACAACTTTTGTCATACACATTTGTTTAAAGATTAAAATAAACAGCTTGTGTCTAAAATACGTCAACAAACCTTTACATACAGGTTTTTATGTTATTAAACGTTCAGACTTGTGATGTGTTTAGATCTGTGTGTAAGAAACATTACATCTTACTGTTTTTAAAAATCAGGACGCCTATAAATTATGTTAACGTTCAAAACTTTTGCGTTGTTTCTCTGCAATCATATAATTTCCAAACAATCAAAAGTATTTGTCGCAGCAACATATACTCATGGGGGACACTTAAAAGTATAATGTTTCATTTTGTAAATGTTAAAACGGTGTCATGTTCTGAAGTTTTCTATAAAATCTAGACCGAAACCGCACAAACATGTTTAAAACGAATTAAATCAGTTTGCACATTCAAAAATATTGGTGCTGTTGATGTGAACGAAATAAAAATGATGACTTTAAGGCGTTGAATCCATAGGTTTTGAATGTAAATGGATGTTTTGTGAAATCAGAGCAAGCATACAAACAACATTGTGGCTAATATTGATAGATCATCGATCTAGTTGAGACTGAAATCGCAATGTGATGTACACATGTATACTTAAAACGTAAAATCTGTGCATTTCTGTGTGCTTAAACTAAAATTTCAGTGTTGAGTTAAACTAAATTAAACAAAAACCTTTCGGTACCTTAAAAGTGAGCGATGTTTGATGATGAAAATTAGAGATCTTGGCTGTCAAATGTATTTAGTTTACCGTGGTTTACATTTGATGTGTTGTGTATATGAAACTAAAACTCTGTCAGGATTCGTAGAGACATGAAGTAGATGATCTTTGACTATGTGACAGACGTCAGGTAACAAAATTAGGATCATATCGTGCATGTGCTGTTTTAGATTCCCATACTAACACTGTTGACTTTTATTTTTACGCCTCTGAAAAAACATGTGATGTAGCCACATGTAATTTCTATTAATCTTTCACATTTCTCTGTGTGGATTTGCAAAAACATATGAAGAATGAGCAATGTCACACGTTGTCTGAACAAGATGTCTAAATGTTCTAATGGTAACAACACAGACATTAAGACCAAAAATCCTTGTATATTTTTTGTTTTTATGAAACCGGTACAGCAAAACATACAAAAACATAAGCAGTATACAAAATCAATGATGAAAAAACAACAGTTACCATACATTGAAACTACTAGAACGTAGTTTTTGTTAAAGTATACATTTGTTGACGGACATGGCTTGCCATCATAATGTTGAGTAAAAATAAAACAGAATGAAACTTTTGGAAAACTAAAAAACAACTGTAAAACTTGCGTAAAATATACCATTGGCTCACAGGTTTGGTTTTTTAGTCATCATTAACCGTTATGATATTATCTAGATACCATAGATAGTGCATGCATGATCCAAGACCCTTTTCAAACATGAAATCTACGGCATTTTCTATGATTTCACACACATTAATTTCTCGTTTCTTTACAAGGATATCAATGCATACGTCAATTACAAAGGCCGACATAAGTATGATATTGACGATGTAGAACTAGGCCTCGTCACATTCATAAAATATCTCTAGGGCCTTTCTAATAATCACACGGGGTTCCTCTTGGGCCTGTACAACTGTCTGTACCATGTTATTAAAAGAGGCATCTATAATTTTCACACCATCTGTTTTTTCCTTGAGTCTGGTTACACGACCGGCGTTAGATTCGCAATAGTTTGGAGGCATGCACACATTGGCCTCTTTGTATATCACAGTACATAGTAGATTGGACATCTTGCGCTTGTAGTTCTTTTTAAGCATATCTTTAAAAAAGTCGGTCCCGTACACATACCCCATCTGGCCATTGCGTAGTCGTTCGAATGATCTTTGTGCCATCTTTTTCAAGAATCTGTAGTTTCGTAGACAACTTTGCTTGCTTGTTTGTTTCTGAGTTCAATCGCTTTCTCAGCAACAAAAGGATCGTGTCCACTGTTTCCGCCGCGTTGCGTTTGATAGTTTGTTTGCGAATTCGGACACCTTGGCAGCATCAAAAGCTTCCACAGTTTCTGCAAAACATAAAACAGACCTCTGGTGTGTACGAATCCGACACGGTTGTTCAAATTGTTCTGTGATGTGTTAATCCGGGGTTACGTTTTTGGTAAAGGTTCTGTGTTCAGAAGGAAAAACTTCTCATCTGAACTCATTCTTCGCTTCACAACCCCCGCAGCGTTGGTCGTTCGGTCCGCACCACGTGATAACAGCCATTGCACACGCGCACACGCACACACCATATCCGCTGGGGGTTTTACGATGTAATTCGTAAAGCTATAGACACTAATTCATCTTAAACCTAACCTAATATCAGATAATATGTTAAAATAGTTTATTTTTATTTTATTTAGTAAAAATTAAGGTTTACGCATTCACATGTTTTAATCAGAGACTTGGTTAAAGAAAGTCCCAAATCTAAAATAAAACCCCTATTATACCGGAGCGGCCATAATTACATTTTATTGTGTAATAAACACATATTCCCAGTTGGTTTTAAGATATCATTAATTTAAAACAAAACCCAGAAGATGATATGAAAGTGTTTTTAATCGTTTAAAAGTTTCTTAACGGTGGATATGAACATTCATCCGCGTATGTTTGTAAACGCCGGAGCGCGATCTAATGTTGTGATCAGAATACTATGTCTGAAAAGATTAAATTTTTATATAGTTTAAAATAAATAGGATTTAGTCTAAAGAAATGTCGACCTACGGGGTTTTTGGTACAATTCATTGCTATACACATACTGCGTATTTCATTAAATAAATTGTGTTGTTAAAAACTTTTAGATACAGTAATGTTTGCCATAAAATAGATTATGATCTAAAATAAACCTTTTACTTTTTTTTTTGACAGAGTTACCATATTACATTTTACCACTACAGTTTTAAAAGACTCTACCTAGATTACAAACCGACCCTGCTGTGAAATATCTATCACACACGGTCATAAGCTCAACATCAAAAACTTTGAGGTTGATCAGAAAAAATATAGCTTATAGTTAAATAGATAATAGTATATTTAATGTTTACCATTACAACTAAAAGATTTTATTCTTGCGTGACTTTAAAGAAGTCTCTTTACAAAACAAACGTATTATCAAGTTGTATTTATAAGACACACGCAGTCAATTCCCCTAAATCTAAAAAATACTTTATTTTTGTCAGAGCAGACAATATAAGACTCTTTGTATAATATACACATATTCACACATGTTTTAAGAAGCCTTTAATTAAAAATAAAACCCCAAAATGGGGTGAATACTTCTTAAAAACATTTAAAAGTTTATTAACGTCATATATAAGTTTCTCTGTCACCATCTGTGTATACACATGTCTTAATCAGAGACTTGGTTAAAGTTTCCCGTAAATCTAAAATAAAATCCTATTTTGCCATAGTGGACAGCATTACATTTATTAACATTATTTTAAAATGGCAGATATGAACGCTCACCCGGCGCTTTGTCAGACACCGCCGGATCTTTAATACGCGTGAAACTATAGTGCAGGTTATGAAAAGATTCACGGAACTCATGAATCGTTTAAAATTGTATTTAGTTTAGACTTTCGTCTAAAGATTGTAGTATTGCCGGCTCCGAAGGTTATGGCTCAGATCATTGCTTAAACTATACACGTATACGGAATATTTCATTAAATAACTTGTGATGTTACAAACAAATGTTTTAATCGTAGCATTGTTCATGATTTGTCTAAATCTAAAATAAACATTTTACTTTTTTGACACCGTAATGGGGGATTGTTTTACCAACATTGAGTTTTAGAAATCTTTAATCGCTTTACAACACGCACCCCTGTGAAAGAATGCATGTCTTGTGCGAAAGGAGTGAGGATGTTTGACATTTGATGTTTAAATATGAGATGATAACCCATTGAACTTTTGCCGGCGCTGTACATTTTGCAACTGACTGACTGTATTTCCGAAGATCACGGCATGCTTTTAAACCATAGTGCCTCAGTGATGTGAGGTGTGACCAGCTTCGCGGGCTCGCGGGCTGCCGCGCATTACGCAGACCAGCGGGTTGCTGATGCGCGGTCGCGCGGAATCTGTTTGTTTTTGAATCACGCATGGTAATGTTACTGATGTCATACGTCGGTCTGCGTAGCTCGACACGACGTCAAACACGCATCTCCAGACCCAGTCTTTACTACCACTAGTACCACATGCGCTCGTAACGCTATCCAGACACCCAAATGCCGCCATATCCACAATAAATAAATAAATAAACCCACATGATCATCGTTTTCGTGATCGATCATCGATGCCACGTTCGAGTACTCGAGCAATCGAGTACTCGTGCCCATCCCTAGTAATGTCCTTTTATTTTATTAATCAATGCAAAGGTGAATGTATAAATATTGTGTGGCTTAAATCCTGGCCATCACACATCCCCCCACCTAAGATCTCACGCTGGTAAGCGGGAGAGAAAGTCAGCAGTTGTATTACTTTTCCCAGGCACATGTTGGATGTTAAACTTATAAGGCTGCATAGAAAGGTACCAGCGGGTTATTCTAGCATTGGTGTCCCGCATTCTGTCCATCCATTGTAATGGTCGATGATCAGTTTCAATGGTAAACTCTCTACCAAGAAGGTAGTACCTGAAGGTATCTAAGGCCCATTTTACCGCCAAGCACTCCTTCTCAACGGTCGAGTAACGTACCTCCCTTGGATACAGCTTTCTGCTGACATATGCCACTGGATGTCTACTGTCCAACTCACCCTGAAGAAGTACTGCACCAATGCCAATATCAGAGGCATCAGTCTGTAACACGAATGGCTTTCCAAAATGAGGGCAATAAAGCACTGGCTCTTCACATACAGCAGCTTTTATGTCCTGGAAAGCTTCCATCGCTTCCTCTGTCCAGCAAATTCGGTTGGGGCAATTCTTTCGAGTCAAATCAGTCAGGGGTGCCACACGAGCAGAGAAATTCGGTACAAATCTTCTGTACCAACCTGCCATCCCTAAGAATGATCGGATCTGAGTTTTGGTCTCTGGCAGAGGACAGTTTTGGATAGCCTCAATCTTTTGGAGCTGGGGTCTAATGACTCCATTACCGACTACATACCCTAGATACTCTGTTTCCTTTTTAGCTAGAGCACACTTTGAAGAGTTAATGGTGAGGCCCGCCTGCTGAATCCGATGGAGCACCTCCTTCAGATGCTGAAGATGTTCCTCCCAGGATGAACTATACACAATAATATCATCCAAGTATGCCGCTGCATAATCAGAAAGGCCAGACAACACATGATCCATAAGCCTTTGAAATGTGGCGGGAGCCCCATGTAATCCAAAAGGCATTACAGAAAAATGGTAGAGCCCCCAAGGAGTGCGGAATGCCGTCAGTTCTTTTGACTGGATAGTCAAGGGGACCTGCCAATATCCTTTACATAGGTCAATAGTGGTTATCCATTTAGCTTGGCCTAGGCGATCAATCAGTTCATCAATCCTGGGTGTCGGATAGGAGTCGAATCTAGAGACGGAATTAAGATAACGGAAGTCCACACAAAAACGGAGACTGCCATCCTTCTTTGGAACCAACACCACAGGACTACACCAATCACTTCTAGAGGGTTCAATTATGTTCATAGCCAACATTTGATCCAATTCTTCCTTTAGAGAGGTCAAGAGCCGTTCCGGCACACGATAACTCCTTCGTCGAGGTACAGCCCCATTGCAAAGTACAATATCATGCTCTACCAAACTAGTTCTCCCAGGGGTCTCTTTAAATACCTCTGGGCTACAGAGACCTTGAATATCAGCCTGTTGGTGTAATGGCAGATGCTGAAGGTCCAAAGTAACTTTAGAAGGAATGGGCAGATACTGTTCACAAACCTCCTCTTCATCTTCTACCCGGCGAAGCATTAGGACCTCCACTCCTGTATCTGACCTCTCATGCCAGGCTTTTAATAAGTTAATATGGAGTACTCTTTTGGAGCGGCTCTGCCCTGGTAAAGCAATCTCATAGGTGGTAGGCCCTAACTTCTGAATCACCTCAAAGGGTCCTTGCCATTTAGCCAGTAGTTTACTATTGTCACTAGGCAGCATCACCAATACCTTAGCTCCTGGCTCAAAACTTCTGGCTCTGGCCTTTTTGTCATACCAGGTTCGCTGTCGACTTTGAGATTCAATCAAATTCTTGTGAGCAAGTTGGGTCATACTCTCCAGTCTTTCCCTCATTTGCAGGACATAGGAAACAACACTCTGGGAGCCAGTGATCTTGTGGTCTCCTTTCCAAGTTTCCTCCAGAAGGGCCAGGGGTCCCCGGACATCCCGGCCATACAGCAGCTCAAAAGGGGAAAACCCCAAGGAAGCCTGAGGTACCTCCCTGTAGGCAAATAAAAGATAAGGGAGCCACTGGTCCCAATTGGCCCCAGTATCATCAACAAATTTGCGTAGCATTTGCTTAAGGGTCTGGTTGAATCTTTCAACCAGCCCATCTGTCTGTGGATGGTAGGGTGTAGTCCTTATGCCCTTTATCCCTAATAACCGATACACCTGTTGTAATAGTTTAGACATAAAGTTGGACCCCTGATCAGTTATTATGGCCTTAGGGAAACCAACTCTAGCAAACAGCTGAACAAGGCAAAGAGCTACATTCCTGGCCGTTACTTTCTTAAGGGGAAATACCTCCGGATACCTAGTGGCATAATCATTGATAACCAACATGTACCGGTTCCCGGTTTTACTACGCTCAAGGGGCCCTACCACATCCATTCCCAACTGTTCAAATGGTACGCCTATAACAGGTAGTGGTTCTAAAGGAACTTTAGAGGGACGTTTACTAGTGGTATATTGGCACTCTGGGCAACTCCTACAAAAGTCACCCACGTCTTTTCTCAAATTAGGCCAAAAAAAATGATGGCTAATACGAGCTATGGTCTTTTGTCTCCCTAAATGACCTGCCCATGGGACTGAATGGCCTAGCTGAAGAACCAAATTTCTTGCCTTCTGGGGCACAACCATCTTGGCTTCTGCACCCTGCCGCCAATACAACACTCCATCTTGTAAAAACAACTTACTCTCCTGGCCCTCTTGACTTTTCTGATTATGGGACCCTTGTGCCTTTTTGTACAATGGCCCTATCTCTAAATCATCCTGTTGCAATTGGCCTATATCTTGCAGGACTACAAAGTGTGATTTAAGCTGTTCAGAGAGAGGTTCTTCTTCAACAACATTAGCCACAAACTTTAATTTTTCCTGTCTCCTTTGCATCTTCGACTTATGGGTTTTTCCTGGTGGATCATCTAAATCTGAATCAAAGAAAGGTAATGCACTAACATACTGGATATCTTCCTCTCTCTTCCTAGCCATAGACCGTGTTTCAGCCATATTGCATTCTGGTTTACTAGGTAACAAATCAAACAACACTGGCAAGTCTTGGCCTAAAAGCATTAAGTATGGAAGATCATCTACGAGACCAACATTCAGCAAATAAACCTGTCCTTGCACCTCTACATGAACATCTGCTGTAGAATAACATTTCTCATCTCCATGAATACAACGTATAGGCACCTTGAACCCAAAATTTCTAAGATTACCTGAAACTAAATCTGTGCGGACCAATGATTGCATGCTACCTGTGTCCACTAAGGCCCTTACTTCCTGACCATTAAGGACTACAGTAGCAAAATGCAAAGGGATTTCTGTCTGCTCAGTGTGGACAGGTCGTGGCACACAACACAAATAAGCGTTGCTAGAAAGATTATTGGGACACCTAGGTTTAATGTGACCTTCCTGTCCACACTGATGACACACAACATTCTTCCTGCTATTAAACTTCTGATTAGGGCTTTGATTGACAGGACTACCCCGATCACCCACAGACTTACCCTCAGTTGTGGTCTTGGTCCCAACCTGGGACAGCTTCGCTTGACTTTTTGGTTCTTTGCATCCGCGCCACTGGTTGTAAGTCCATACTTGATTCTTGCGTCGAGCTGACAGAAATACATCTGCCAATGCTGCAGCCTCAGAAGCGGTTTTTGGATCACGTTCTTTAATCCATACTTGTAGGTCAGGGGCTAACATGCGCAGAAACTGTTCCAGCACAATCACTTCACCAATGTCGTCCTTGGTTCGATTCTGGGGTTGAACCCACTTGTGATACAGTTCTTTCAATCTCACATATAGCTCCTTTGGGGTTTCATCCTTCCCCACCTCAGAAGACCTGAACTGCAATCGGTAACTTTCAGAGTTAATGTCATATTTGTTAAGTATGGCTGTTTTGACTTTCTGGTAGTCGAGAGATTCAATAATGTCCATATGTACATAGGCACTCCTAGCTTTACCTGTCAGTAGGGGCACAAGTCGAACTGCCCAGTCGGTTGTCGGCCACCGACACGCCACAGCTATTCTTTCAAATGTAGTGAGGTAGTGCTCTATGTCATCTACCTCTGAGAGCTGTTGCAGGTGTGGCTCCTTTTGTACAGCCGAATGTCCTAACCCAGAGTAGACATTCTGATGAGGAATTGGTGATGCTGCTGGCTGTCCGCTACTAGAGCTTTGCAGAAAGTCTTGAGAAGTTTGTCGAATGGGAGAAGCAAGATCATCACGAGTGCTAGTGCCAAGCCCTGGATTAGGTACAGGAGTAGTACGGACATGCACTTCTTGTTGAAGCTGGCTGAACTGGTGGTGCAGGGCCTTCCATCGCCCTTCTTGACGAGCTGCTTCTTGCTCCATTCGGCTATCTCGTGCCTGTTGCATGGTAATGTGTCTCTGGAACAGATCTTTTAGCTCTTGGAGAGAAACATTTTGAGAAAGATTACCCATCTCCATTTCAGCACTGTCCCGTCCACCAGTGGCTCCCTCAGTAACTTCCTTGGCTTGCGCCGCCAGAGCTTTCTTTGGCCCCATCTTTGAATAAAGGCAGGAGGGGGAAAAAATTCAACTGTGTAGTCACAGGGAAAAAAAAAATACTGCCCCTAGTGGCATCCCACTTCTGACACCAGTTGTGATGGATCTGCCATGAGCCTTGGCAAATCACAACAAAAATTTGAGTCCATCGCCACAAAACAGGGAGCAAACTAATCTTCAATTGTGACAGTTTTTATTAAATCTTGTTTACACAAGACAAAATGTGATCAAACCTCATTAAAGAGGGAAAAGATGCAAAAATTCATTTTTTAGTTCATTGGGGAAATCTGGTATACAAAAAAAAGGACATCATGGTGCTTTAGCCTCTCAAATTAACAGAGGACAAATCCAGCACCACCTTTCTCCAGATACCATAAGAAACAAAGAACAAAAAAAACTCTCTCTAGACAACACATACACTGAATTTATAAGAGGTGGCCAGCACCATGAAAACAAAAGAAGGGAAGACAAAACAATACACATTTTCACAACAGTAACAAAGCAAACCCTGAAATAAACACAATGCATTCAACTAAATTTAGAGCCATGGATAAACTTTAGTCAATGCAAAAAAAACTTCTATTAAACAAAATTACATTGATCAAGACATCACATTTTCCAATGTCCCCTCTAATACATCTAAGTTGGTACAGTCCAATTACCTTAGATTTCCCATAAAACAGATCAACTTCCTGTTTGAATCTCTTTGTCACCAGGCTGGTCCTTTCAACAACACACCAGGTATTAAACATTTCAAGTCATCTTAACTATAAAATAAACTTTAACAATTTGATCCATATTTTATAAATCACATTTTAGCCATAGAGAAATTTTAACTGGTTTTAATGTTTTAATCTTAAGCCACATAACTAAGCCCGTGCACTGACTCAGTATGACAAATAAAGATCTTAAACCAAACCAATACAGTAATGTCCTTTTATTTTATTAATCAATGCAAAGGTGAATGTATAAATATTGTGTGGCTTAAATCCTGGCCATCACAACTATATATATCGCACACACACACACATTACTAATAGCAGCCTGCACGCCTGGCTATTTATGTATATTTGCATTGAATAGAGAGGCTTTTTGTACTGCATTGTGTCACAGGTGGGAGCGGACCGCCCCTGTCGCGGGTCACGCTCCTCTTTCTGTTTCCACCCCGAGGAGGTCCCAAAACACCCCAATGACCAGACAGACGAGAGGTATAAAATGTAACAATCTTTATTAAATATTAAAACAAACAGAGGGGGATTTAAATACGTAAAAAGAGATGCAAATCCTCTGGCCTTCGTCCCTTGGTCTCTCACGGGGGGTGCATTCAGGTCGGGATACAGGTAAGTACACTGGGATGCATACAGGTGAGTACATTGGGCTTTTAGCTTTGGATGTACAGGGATGCATACAGGTGAGTACTCTGGGCTCGTAGCTTTGGGCGTACAGGGATGCATACAGGTGAGTACATTGGGCTTTTAGCTTTGGATGTACAGGGATGCATACAGGTGAGTACTCTGGGCTTTTAGCTTTGGGCGTACAGGGATGCATACAGGTGAGTACACTGGGCTTTTAGCTTTGGGCGTACAGGGATTCATACAGGTGAGTACACTGGGCTTTTAGCTTTGGGCGTACAGAGATGCATACAGGTGAGTACACTGGGCTTTTAGCTTTGGGCGTACAGGGATGCATACAGGTGAGTACACTGGGCTTTTAGCTTTGGGCGTACAGGGATGCATACAGGTGAGTACACTGGGCTTTTAGCTTTGGGCGTACAGGGAGTTACACAGGCGAGTGAGTGGGCAGAAGTACAAACTGGGCATAGGCTGGCACTCTTCACAGCCACAACGCCACCACCAGGCGGGAAGGGGGTTTAATCAGTCTCAGTCGTGTAGGTATAAAAGACAGCTGTCCAGTGCCACCATTCTCCTCTTCGAAAACAGGGCTCTTTCTTCAGCCTAGGAAGTGATCACTGACAACACTGACAATAAACAGCACTCCAATTGTCACACTCCTCATACAGTGATGTAGGGTCAGGGTCAACACTAGGGATGTCCCGATCCGATCACGTGATCGGAAATCGGCCCCGATCACGTGGTTTCAGACTCGATCGGAATGGGACGTTACCTTCCGATCAGGACTCTGATACTATGCAGTGTTTAAATTGGGCCAGGACCGTCCGGGGCTTAGCCCCGGCACACAGACTGAAGGTTTCGCTTTGCTTCGTGCCAGTGTACGCGCTCACTGGTGCGTATGAACTGACGCGAATAATGACGTGTTTTCATTTTCATTCATAGGCTTCACACACGTTGTTTAAATGACCGGGTTTTCCGTTTTTGTCACTATGTGCTCAGTTAATCTACATCAGTACGCAGCTACGTGTCTCACTCAGAACCTCAAGAACGCACATTCGCACAGGAGGATCACATTACACATTGTAGAGATGAGAGAGAGAGAGAGAGGTAAGAATGGTGCACATGTCGAAAAAACGTAATAGAAGTCTAGAAACAAAGTATTAAAGTATGTATAGCCATGTCAATCATCTTATTTCAATATGTTAACTAGATAACTGGATACAATTTATGTATAGTTTAATAAAATAACGTATTTTGATTATACAAATCAATTTTTATTAAACCTAACTATAGTGATTTGTTTAACTAACTGCTGACCAGCTTAGGGAATCTCTATTGGCAATTTATAAGACATAGCCTATTGCTGAATCAGTATGTTGTTTTTCTTGTTAATCAAGTATTTTTGGGTAGCTTATCTTATGCCTAGAATTAGTCAAGGAGGTTGATTCTTATAACTTCCTTCAAAGTTTGATCAATAGTGCATAATGACATGTGCAACAAATCCATATAGGGTGTCAGACTCATAGATGTGCATAATTTAAAGTTCAGGTTTTAAAGTTTGGGTCATCATGTGGAACAGCTTTAATGCTGAAACTTAGAAAATCCTATCAGAGGTCCAAAATGTCATTGAAACACACCAGTGGCTCTGCTGTCATCAGGATAAAACAAGTTAACCCTCAAACCCTCCCTCCTAACAGAGCACCCATTTTAACCCCCTGTACATATATACTATATATATATATTCTCATTATTTTTTAACACATCAATAGTTATGCGCTGGCACAGAGTTAGACCCTTTTGACTCCACACAGAAACAGCAATGTGTGCGGCATGACATAAGGAACATCCTGGATCAGTTTTTTCACTCTTTTTTTATTCTTTTTTATGTATTATAGAAGTATTGGATCGGGACTCGGTATCGGCAGATACTCAAAATCAAATGACTCGGACTCGAGGGCAAAAAAACCTGATCGGGACATCCCTAGTCAACCCATTGGACCGGATTCAGAGTCTGGAATCGTCGGATGACTGGGGCAAAAGACAACCAAGTGTAAACGTCAAGGTCACGACTACGAGAGCCCCTCCTTCCTCTTCTCAGCCAGCTCCAGCACACCAATGGATCCTCACAATGAGCTGGGTGGCTACCACACTCAAAAAGCAAACGTTTCCATGTAGATGTCCCAAGCATCCAAAGCCTTGTTTATACGGGTCCCTCCATTTCTTCCAACATATAGGATCCCTTCAACATGCACAGTAGGATCAACAACACAGCACAACAGTATGAATGATTTCCACACTTATCTTCATCTTTGTTTCAGCCCAATCCTTTCTCCTAACTTCGCCCAGCCTGCGAATCCACACAAAGACGTCTCTCCAAACGCACCGTAATCCTCCGCCTCACTCACAGCAATCGGCGGGATAACCAACTGCTCAGACGCGTACGGTGCTCTTCAGCCACCGTAGTTTCTTCGCTTCGCTTCTCCGTGAACCCCGGAACAAAAGTGGCTTTACAACTCCTTCTTTGAAGGCTACTTTTCATCCGCCATTGGCTTCCTTTATCCAGACGCTCGTCTTTGCTCTTGGCTTCGGTTCTCGGCCTCCCCTCACCCGTCCCCCTTTCACAGCAACCTAGCGGGCTCCCAAAGCGAACTCGCGGAACAGAACTCTCCTTCCGGTTACCTTAACACCTTATTTGTGGGCCTCCTCTTCACTACGATGTCCAATCACCACTCGCCACCTTTGCTTAACACACCTACACATCAACCGATAATCCTTGATTCTTCTGCCAGGAATCGACCCGTAACCGGCCTGGTGTTTCATTGAACTCGTCGGGGTGGAACTATCTTCGCCCTTTCTGTTCCGCCCAAAAAATTCACTCCGTGACAATTGCACCAATATATATAATATATATATCATCATCATCATTTCTCTTCGTCCCCTATGGGACATAAGGCTTCAATGAGCCCTCTCCATTGCATTCGATCCCTGGCAGCATGTCGAGCCTTACCCCATGACAGGTTCATGTGTTCTAGCTCTTTTGTCACAGTTCTGCGCCAGGTAGTTTTGGGTCTCCCAGGTTTTCTTTTGCCAGATGGTGTCCATCTTAGGGCAATTTTTGGGATGCTGTCCTGCTCCATCCTCAACACATGTCCTAGCCATCTTAGGCGTCTGTGTGTAATCTCCTTGGTGATGCTCTGGCTTCCCGTTTTCTTGTACAGATCGTTGTTGGAGATCTTATTAGGCCAAAATATCTGGCATATTCGCCGAAGGCATCCATTGTGGAACACTTCTATTCTCCTCATATCAGCTTTGATAACTTGCCAACTCTCTGAACCATACAGCAGAACAGACTTTACATTGCAGTTATATAGGAGCATCTTCGTTTTAAGGCTATATTGTTTTGATCTCCATATAGATCGGAGTTGGGAGAAGGCACCCTGAGCCTTCCCCAGCCTTGCTTTAATATCATTGGATGCCCCGCTGTCCTTGCTGATGAGACTGCCCAGATAGGTGAACTCTTCCACAAACTCAAGTGGTTCCTCATTAACAAGGATGGGTGCTGTGGGGATGGAGTTGACGCACATCACTTTTGTTTTGGAGGTGTTAATACTGAGCCCAACTTGCCTGGCAAAGTGGTTTAACCTATCAGTTTTGGGCTGCATGTTGTATTGGTTGGTTGATAGGAGAGTAAGATCATCAGCAAATATATATAAATTATATATATATAAAAAATGTATGTATGTACATGGGCGTCGGAAGCAAATGAAAAGTGGGTATAACAGCGCTTTGATACGTGAACAGACAAATGCGCTAAATTAGAGAAAAAGTGGGTGGGTCCTTTATCATCGGTCTTAAAAAGTGGGTGGGTCCTGTCCCACCCACATATAATGGTTCCGACGCCCATGTGTATGTTTGTATGTATGTATGTATATATGTGTATGTAAATATATATATATAAATGTGTGTGTGTGTGTGTATGTATGTATGTATGTATGTATACACACACATGTATATATCTATAATCTATATATACATACATGTATACATACATAAAGGTGGTGAGCCGATGTGGATGTAAACTTTTAGGGGTTATGTCCCCAGCTGTGCCGACAGAGTATTGCTTTCATGCCTTGCAAATCCGTGCAGTATGTGATTAGGCTTACGACATCCCCATAAGTCTGGCTATGTTTAACCTTACGGGCTTGTGATAAGCAGTGGAATATCTCACTACAAACACAGGTATCTGACTCCCTGCGTGTGTGTGGCGAGCTGTCACTAAGCTGTTCATTAGGAAATGTCTCTCTGTCTTGCTCGGGTTCTGCATCCGACCCTGCACAAAGTAGCAAGCCACTGCAGACACAAACTTGGTTTTCTATGGTTCTGTGTGCTGGTTCCCATGCAGCGGATCGCTCCGCTAGATGATTCACTCACATCTGCATTCCGCACTGTGTGGTACAGTTCAGGAGTTAGCAACATCACTGTACAGCCTCTATTAAAAGGCAACCTTGCTTCAAAGCACACAGTATTTAACTGGCACCCAACACGCATAAAGCGAGCGGTATGGGGCGGCAGTGGCCTAGTGGTTCATGTAGGTTGTCTACAAACCGGAAGGTTGGTGGTTCAATCCCGGCTCCACCGGACCAAGTGTCGAGGTGTCCTTGAGCAAGACACCTAACCCCAGCTGCTCCTGATGAGCTGGCTGGTGCCTTGCATGGCTGACACCGCCGTCGGGGTATGGATGTGTGAGTGAATGGGTGAATGTGAGGCTAATTGTTAAGTGCTTTGGATGGCCATAGGTCTGTTTAAAGGGCTATATAAATGCAGTCCATTTACCATTTACTACCTATTTCAGCATATAAGGAGTGTATCTCCTTGCTCGGTGCTTTTGCAGAACCAAGCTCTGTTCTTCTATGGCAGTGCTATTCAAATCTTACCCTGGAGAGCGCCGGAGCACTGCATAGTTTAGCTCCAACCCTGATCAAACACACCTGAGCAAGCTAATCAAGGTCTTCATGATCACTATAAAATCACAGGTGGTTAAGTTTGATTAGGGTTGGAGCTAAACTATGCAGTGCTCCGGCCCTCCAGGGTAAGATTTGAATAGCCCTGTTCTATGGCTTTGTGCAACCCACACCGTTGTTTTACTAAACACAATATGTAACTGGAATCCTGTGCGCTGCCAGCCGTTACATAACTGTCCCCGGTGCGTTTGACTCCACGCAGACCACCCCAGCTGTGCGGTCATGTCGCATAATCACGCTGGTACTGAGTCTGGAGATTGAGAACGGGTAATATAGTTTGTGCCTGACGAGAGAGAGAGAACAGCTTTTTCTGAATGTGTGCCCTTCATACTAGACCCCCCTCTTTACGCAGTGCCTGTAATGGTGTGAAGCAATGACTACGACCCAGTGCGCTGTCCCGTGTCGAAAGTTCTACCTCTGCAGCAGTGAACAGATGAAGGAGAAGCGGACGGTCTCCCCCAAGGGTTTACACGCAGCTATCGCTGCGTTTCATGCTGGTGCCTTGGGCACACATTGGCCAGGCACAATTAATTCTCTTAAGTGAGAGAGACGGCCAAATAATTCGCCTATTATAGTGCCATCATGGGCTGTATATGCCCTTAAGGGACTATGTGCCTAAACCACCCTTAGCGCAGTTAGAGCATAGATGGTTGCATTCTACCTTCCCATCTAGCTTATATGAGCTGTGCCCGGTATGGGCTATACATTTATCCAAGCACTCCGCTCTGACATTGCTGTAAGAGCAACTCTTTATGCTTCAGAGATGGGATGTGGCATTTGTAAATGATTGCTTTGACCTGCCCAGCTCATTCTAAGAAATTCCCCGCTCCACCTAAGCCAGTGGTTCTCAATCCTGGTCCTGGAGCCCCACTGCTCTGCACGTTTTGTATGTCTCTCTTATCTGACAGACAATGAGATCTCTGCTAATGAGCTGATGATTTGAATCAGCTGTGTTAAACAAGGGAGACATACAAAATCTGCAGAGCAGTGGGGCTCCAGGACCAGGATTGAGAACCACTGACCTAAGCCAGGGGTGTCCACTCCTGCTCCTGGAGGGCCGGTATCTCTGCAGAGTTTTATTTCAACCCTAATCAAACACACCTGATCCAGCTAATCAAGGTCTTACTAGGCAGACTAGATACTTTGAGGCAGGTGTGTTGAGGGAAGTTTTAGCTAAACTCTGCAGGACACAGGCCCTCCAGGACCGACTTTGGACACCCCTGACCTAAGCAGTCAGCTGCTGGGATCCAGCTGGGATCACTGGATCATTAGGTGCTAAGGGAGGGCAGCATATTACCGCCACACTTGCATAGTGGTGTGTTTTTTAATTTGGCAGTCACACTATCCGAGGCCTATTCACAGTTCGTACCGCATTGCCAGTACAGCCGTATTACTGCTGATGTCCAAGTATGGAGCCGCGTTTTCGCTTCATCCTTGTACTTTTACACTAGCTATCTTGGCCATCTTGCATCTTGCATCATATGGTTATACCAGCAGATACTGTGCACAGATATGCTTGTTACTGCCCACATTGGGCTTGGCCTAGCCGTTGCTGTCGTACTGTTACAGGTTACTTATTTGTTGTAGGGCTGCAATAAGACCTACATGCAGCCTGTGACTGCATGCATTCTGTTCTGAATGAGCTTCTGATTGAGTCCCTAGAGACTCAGGCATCCAATCTACTTTGCGTTGGCTTACACCGACTCAGATAAGCATTGCGGTGCACAGACTTGAGTAAATTTCACTGGAGCTGCTCTTCGCTGTTTTCACAGCGTGTTTGAATTCATCTCCAATAGCGTCAGTGGGCGCAATGTCGAGTGACCGCTCTTGAAAGGGAACCTGTTACCCGAGAGACGGGAACAAGACATTGCGTAAGCCGGTGTGTCACTGATCCGATCAGCTCTACTGCTTGTTCAATCGAAAGAATTAAGAGTATTTTGCCGCTTAACCAGGCTATATAGTAGTGGATGTCCCGCCCCTATATGCCGTCATGGGCAGCATTGGCCAGTACATTGGCATTGTTCAATAAAAGCTTCAGAAAAACTGAAAGAGGGAGGAGTTCCCATAACATCAGTGGACGCAATGTCTCGTTCCTGTCTCTCAGGGAACCAAGGTTACAGTAGTAACAGACGTTTTCTGCCACCACATTGCGCACACGTAACTGTGACGTTGACTCGCAAAAAAGGTCTGTACATTCCTACACACAAAAGGATCTTTAAAAACGTGCATCTTATAATAGGTGCTATTTAAAATGTTGTGTTGCAACAATACCCAATTACAACCAAAATACAATATTGTAAAAATTGTTTGCTGGGAATTTACTTCCTGGGATTGGTGATGTAGTAAAGACCTACAGTCTCATAATTCTTCCGCTTCAGACTTCACCTGCAAGTTAACTCCTGTTAGCATTGCATTGGGAGCAAATCTTTCCAACATGGTAAGTAGTGTCACATTTTTGGCTGACGTCATAAGTATTCAGGTCAATCATAACATACAGATTAGCTGGCCCATCAGGGACACAACACATTTTAAATCTATGAGTTTAATACAAAATCAGTGCGTTTTAGGGAGATAGAGGTAAATCCGGAGCTACAAAAATTTTTTTTTGAGCCATAAACCACACGACCACATTATACCAAATACACAAATTAACGTTTTGGCAATAAAATAGGTGCACTTTAAAACTTTTTTTGCATTTAAATGTTCAGAATTTTAAGATTTGCTAAATAACATTGTTTAAGAACATACTTTGTTCATGACAAAACCAAACAGATAATGAGAACAAAATGGTATTTATTTCATTTAAACTGTACAACAGTCGCTGATATTTTGTTTGCATATTGTTGCCTGAAAAATTTTGGTTGACACTCATAGCAACCACTGTATAATTAACAAACGTACACGCCATTGGGATTCTATTTTTAAGTTTTCCATATTCAATGTAGAAGTTAACATGACTGCAATGAATAGAAAACCCCCTCACATAAAATCACACAGGACAAAGGAAACCAGAAATGACTGACAGAGCAATGAACAGTGATAAACTAAAGATGTGAGCAAATGACAGTACTGATGAACATTTTCAGGGAAGTACTTGTGATAATATTATATGGCCAAACCATGGAGACATTGCACACTTAAGGATGGAAAACTTGAAGTAGAAGGGGATTTGATTGTAATCCCACAAAATTCCATATTTTCTGGGAAAAAAATCTAAGACATTTTCAAGTTGAAGAAACTGACCCAAATGTACATTAAATACATGTATGCACTCTTAACATGTGGAGCTGAAGTCCAGCCCACAATGGTCATTGAATTTCTATACAACATAACCTTTCATTTTGTGACATTAAAATCTAAAATAATGAAAACTAAAATGAAATCATATATAAATGTAAAGGTCCTTTTTGAATCCTGCAGCCTGAAATTATCCTATTCCTCTTCACTTTCATTTTCAGGGTCTATATCCGAATCCCCACTAGCTTTTGATTCATCATTCATATCTTCATCATCGTCTTCCTCATCTGCATGGTTCTCTTTATCCCCTGTCAATTCCATCGATGCCTCGTCCTCCTCCCAATTCTGAAAGGACAAATCAAAATGAGAACAATTCCATAATCTTAAATTATATTTTAAACACACATGGCAAATGTGTCTTACATCGGAGTCATCTTCAGGACGTCCTTCATCTCCTGAACCTTCATCCTCAGTTGACGACTCTGCAAATATGGCAGATGTTTTTTTTATGGGTGTAATAATACATTGAGAAGCATAGCAAGCAGAATCGCACAATCAATTATGGTGAAGTGTCGTTACATCCAAAAGCCAGAGGGCGCTTTCATGCAAAAATTCTATAGGCGCTGCAGAAGCACCATTACACAGGCAGCTCCAGGAAATGTATAAGCACATTTATATCACTGTTCTTTAAACCTTTTCAGGTATTCTCATTATAATAAAGAATATGTATAATGATTATGTTTGACAAGTGTTGATTTTTCAAATGTATGTTATAAATGACTTAAACTCTGTGATATTAGATTAATAATGGCTTCCTGCTGATCAAGAGCCATATTACATGAAAGAGCTGTTCATAATATCGCCTTTGTGATTCAGAATCGACACCAAACAGGTATTATTACTGTGTATCACAAATTACCGTTACACCCGTAGTTTTTATGCATGCTTAAAAAAAATTTGTAATCAAGTGACCGTTTATCTACAAAAATGTATCTTCCAATGTATGTGAGTTGTAAATATATGTTAAATTGTAAATGAAAGCAGGATCTTATTTAAAACACAAAAATCACATAAGCACTTTACCCTCTTCATAAACCAGCTTTGCTGTGTGATCAATTTCACCAACTTGGTTCGCACTGCCACTTGACGCCACCTAGTTGAAGAAAAGTATCAAGTTAACATGATTGTAAAATAATAGCTGTGCTCAACTTGTTTGTTCCAACTACAAGTTTCACCAGCTCAGCTAACCTGTGTCATGAGCAGGTACATTTTGCCATGCAGTCTGGTAATCTGCTGATATAACTTCACTCTGCTCTCGATAATGTGGTAGACTGACCCCAAGTGAGACACCAAATCCGGCAGCTATGTGGAACAAAAAACATGAACTGCTTAACAAACCTAAAAGTTTTATAAATTAGATTTTTGTTGCAAACAAACTTAACATTTGTGATTGCACATCAGGTTTGCCCAAAACACAGTTACAAAAAGTTCCTAGTGTAGCAAAAATAAAATATTCAGCATAGTGAACACGTGAACCCTCAAATATAAATGTACACGCATACTTACCGAAGACAAGTATGATGTATGTTGTGTAAGTACAGCCTTAAACCACTGAACTATAAGCAGAGCCCTGCAAAAAAAAAAAAAACAGAATTCAATGTTACCAGGTTAAACCCCTCAATTCTGCAACACAAAACCAGAGAAGGTTTACTTACGCAAATGGATGTCCCTGGAGTCTTCTGGACAACTGAGGGATATCAAATAATAAAATCAATACAGTAAAAATTATCAAAAGCAGCTGTCATATATGCAATTAAAAATGACACAGCCACAATGATAATACATACCTCTTCCAGTAATGGCAGGACAGCTGTAGGTGGTATTCGGGCCACAGTGTTTTTGATCAACATTTCCTTTTTGGTTTGAAATATTTTCTGATTGAATAAATAAAATTAGAATAAGAACATTATCTTCTATAGACAAACTGTGTGTTTTTAATTCCAACAATTCAGTTATGAATTGGTAAAATTATAATTTTACAAACTGTCAAAATTAGCCATTGGACAAAATGAAGCTGGTAATAAGCAATGTACAACTTACATTTAAGATCTTCTCATCTTTGCTCTCTAGGCCCTGCACAAGTAACACAGCAAAGCTGTCTGTCTGCAGGGAAGCTGATCCTTTACTGGCCCCTTTCCCACAAACCTTCAACTCAATCTGCTCCAAACGCTCCTCTATAGACATCTAGAAAATACATTTTAACAATAAGTACCAGTTGACAATTTTTTTTAAGAATACCTCTCTCTTTATCTCTTAAAGGTATCTGCCTTCATTAAAGTGTTTAATGACAACTTTTTCGAATGTAGGAAACATTTCGGATGTATTTAAAGTATTACCTCTGTGGTACTTGGCTCTTTTTTCCTTTTCTCTGTTTCATTGGGAGTTAATTTGATTGGTGCCTTGTGGCCTGGAAGTCCGGGTATCAAAACTTTGCTCTTTTGTTTATTAGTAAGTGGTGTCTTCACCTAAAAGATGTTCAAATAAATGAAACGAGTGTCAACTTTTAAACAAACCCATGAAATCAAGACTAGTAAACAATATACAGTATAGTCGGTTTAAACAGTAACAACATAAATTTCGTGGACAAACATAACTTCTGTTAAACTTCGCAAAGGATCAATTACATTAGAGTCCTTTTAGAGTAGTTTAATTTTGATACCAAGCTGCGTAACTGCGTCAATGCATGTTCGTCCGATGAAATAATCTATACATGTAACATGAAAGAAAATGTACATTATGGGCACGGTACCTTGGAGACAGCCGTGTCTACAGAAAGAGAAAGTGTGGCTTGTACATCTCTGACTAAGCAAATATATCTTTCCGATGTGTTAAATGGCTGTGGAATGAAAAATGGTACATTATCATAAGGAGTTATCTGCCTGCAGGACACATTTAAACAATCTGTAAATATCAAAAAGGATTCAACAACCTGCTGTTTTCAAGTCATGAAAGATACAGGTTGTCTAATACTTACAATTTTCTCTATTACGGGCTGCAGGTGATTTCCATATGCCAACATCAAGTTCTGTCTGTCTGAGCAGAGAGCTGCTGCTAGCAGAGGAATGAGTACAGGTGATTCTCCTTTCATTGTGGACACCTGCAGTGAACAAGCCGGTGTCAGTGGCTTCTTACACGGTCTGAGAAAGAAAAATGCTTATTAGCTTTATTAAACTGTTTTAAAGAAATTAGCCATTCAGTTTGAACACTTTGGGCTTAATTCTAACAATTACAGGATAAATAAACTTACCCATTAAGAAAGTGCTCAAAGAGATGAAGTTGACCGTCTTTACAAACCACTGATAACCTCACAGCCTAAAATCACACACAGATCTCTGTAAAGCGATGTACTGTCATACTGAATTACGTTACAAGCACAAAAAAAACAGCTCATCGAACTCTCACCTCATCTTTGCTCTTGGATGTCTGAAGGTTTATGTGTTGTGGTTCGTCTGTCAGTGTAAAAGAAACCACAGAGTTCTTGTCTTTGCCATCTGACCGCACCTGCCTGAGAAGCAAAAAAATAACCCAAACATCAGGGCCCGACTTTTAAGAGGCTCAAGAGTTTAACTTCTTACACCCTGAAGCTATTTTGGGGATTTTCGCCTGGATTTGGCCTACCCAATTTCAAAAGCTTCCCATACCCACATGCAGAGGTTTACATACAAAAGTTTGGTATCATTTTACAGGAAACCCTTTGAAATTACATAAAACACTGTTGAAAGTGCTAAACATGGTTGTATGTGATATCAGTCCTCTAATAAACACAAAAATAAATAGGCGCTTTTTATAGTTTTTTTTTTCTAAAGTTTTTATTTGAAAGTATATAACTCTGGCCCTGGGTATCTCAGCTCCCTTCAGACAGTTTTGTTTGATTCCAGCAATTGCCAGCTTACAGAGGAAAAAGGAATTTTTTCTCTATCATAATATATGCAAAAGTTATTTTACTCCAACTGAAGGGAGGAATAATACCCTTTTTGTATACAATTTCTGCCTAAAAACATTTGAAGTGTCCTCATAACCACATACAGTGGAATAAATGCAATTTCTTTATATAATTTTAAAGAAAACCCTTTGAAGTTACATAAAAAGCTGCTGTTTGTGACAAATATTGTTATTTATGTTGTTTTTCATATGATGAAACACCAAATTTTCTTTTTTATGTGGTAAACACTGTCTTTGATAGTGTATAACTCTGGTTCTGGGTGCTCTAGCAGACTGCAGACAGTTCTGGTTGTTAGCAGCAGCAGACAGTAAACACCCAAAAAAAGAATGAACTCTTTAGCATGTCGCATTCAAAAGTTATTCTCATTTTACTAAAGGGTGTGAAAATACATTTTTCATATAAATATTAATTTTTTGTTTTGCACATAATAAATAGCAAGGGACTAATTATGCACACAACCAAAGAAAATGCTGTGAATGGACTCATTGTTTAGAGTAGGACCTAAAATAAAAGATGGTGTATCATTTGTGGCTATATGTGCTATCTGAGGCAGTTCACACTTAAGTTTCACATGTTTACAAAAGACCATTTTTTACCTTATTATTCATTCGATGATTGTTGGATATGTGTTGATAATAGAACAAAAATAACGCTGTAGCCTTATTCCTGAGAATGAGAGCTTTCATTTGATATAAGACTTGCCCATGTTTGTCATATTTGAAAAATATGAAATATGTGAATATTAACTGGGGTCCATGACGGAGCATTAAAGATTAAAAGAACATTTTATATTAAGTCAAAATACGAAATTTTGGACCCGGGACAGGGTCCTCAGGGTTGAAGAGGTTAAGCAGGAAATCGGACCACACGGGCCAGCCTTCACTCCCCACATTCATTAATGAGCCTGTCGCTGGTTCACAAGCATTTTCTCTTAAAGGTAGGGCATCAAATTTTGGAAAAATGCTAACGGTAACAGACTAGCAATGAAATCACGATCCCACCCTCAATTCAAATCGCCATCCAAAGTCACGCCTCTTTCAAAACACATGAACACGCACAAATCAGACGGTCACATCTCATGTCTCATTTACCAGTGAGAAAACTTTGCTGTACAAAGTGAATAACATACCAAAATAACCAACATAAACAACTGGTTTACATCAGAATAAGTTAAAGCACATTTTCGGTTGTGTAGACGTAGTAACTATATTGTTACGCTAATCTGTAAACAGGCACAAATTTCATAAGTAACACAATGTTTCATCAAAGTAGAATATCTGAATCCATCTAAATACAAACATATCACATACCTACCTTACCAAAGTAAAAAGTGAAACGACCCTTTCAGACCCTTTGCCTCCTGCAGCTGTTTGCATCTCGTGGTAAAGCAGTAAAGTTATCGATGTTAATTTGGGTTTTTGTTATTTGCTGTAGGGGTCGACGGATTCATCGGATTTGCAGATTAATCTGCGCCGATAACAATAGCTATCATTCATCAGCAAAAATTCAGACCGATAGATTTTTCAGGTTGTGTTTGTTGCATACTCAACCGGGAAGACAGCAGGGAAGCTCTGCTACTGATCTGCATTAAAACGTAGAAGATCGCCCTCTACTGGCAAAAACCAACACCATTAATGCCTCATGCTGGCTGTTGTGATGGTTGTGACACGTGATATGATACCACCGCAGCAACAGGGGATACCTCACACGTGAATGTAAAACCAAGTAAAAAGGTACAGTACACTAAAGTTCACGTTGTCAACAAGCCTGAGATGATGCTAACATTAATAGGCTACCTTAAGCGTAGGAATAAGCAACACATCACAAATACGAAACAATATGTACATGTCTTGATATTTGCTGCGTTTTGCAGTCATTAATACCAATCCCATTTGTAATAGGCTAAATTAATCTTTGAGTCAAAACCTCTATGTAGGCTATCATTTTAAATTTGTAAATTTGAAAAATGTAGCTACTGTTGCTGGTACAAGTCAATTAACAGCAAACCCAGTCAAGTTCAAAGCACAGCATTTTATTATAACTGCAACGGTTAAACAGTGCAAAGTAGGGGTGTAACGGTACGTGTATTCGAACCGGACCGTTTCGGTTCAGGGCTTTCGGCACGGTGCACACGTGCACCGAAAGGCCGAATGCATTTTGTGTGCGCCTGTGCGGAACATAATAGGTGTGTTTCCGCACGAACATATTAAGCGGCGGAAGTCTCCTCGTTCAGCGCAAGTCTTCTGTCAAACATATAACATAATTAGGCCCGCAGAAAGATTTTTATTTACTTAGTTGTATATTCGTTTGATTATTGATGTAAGCGTTTACGTGTCGTGTCTAAAAGCGCATGTTAAACGCGTGTCAACGCGCATCTTTGTTCTTTCAAAAGTGCATGAGAGGTTGCGCGTCTTTCGTTGCTACGCAATCATGAGACGCGCTTTCTGTGACAGCGAGAATAAGGAATACGTGATCAGATTTTTCATCTGCACCTCATGTCAATCATATCATTGTCACAATGCGATCAGCTGGTCGGGACACGGAGGAGCTGTAACCCGGGCTTACTCAGTTGTTACTCAGCTGCGGAGGGGTTCGTTAGTAAAGTCACAGCTTACATTGACAACACAAGCAAAGATTAGGAGAAACATGCAAAAGATCAAAGATGGCTAGGTATGCAACTCACTAATCTCAAAATGAGTGTATAATAAGTATATCATCATGTTGCTTGCTATGCAGTTACACATAGAGCAGTAATATTATTTTTATACAGAGATGGTACATAGCCAATTCAATACTGTGAGTTAAACAATCCAAAATAAATCAAAACAGAACATTTTTGGTGTCAAAAATGTAGGCTAATAGTTCATAAATGTATTCAGGAATTGAATTTGTTAGTTCAAGGTTTTAGTAGAAAAAGTTTAAGAAAAGGTTAAGAAAAGAGTTACCTTCTGTTATAAAATAATGTAAAAAAGAACTTTGCAGTAGTATTTTATTTATTATTTTTCATTTTATATATATTTTATATGTTATATTTTAATAAAAAGTGTTTAAAAAAGTGTAAACAAATTGTAAAAAAAGTTTATAGTAATAAACAACCTGCAGTTTAATGTTTGCATTTTCCCCTTACTGAACCGAAAATGAACCGAACCGTGGCTTCAAAACCGGGGTTCGCACCGAACCGTGATTTTTGCGTACCGTTACACCCCTAGTGCAAAGTTACTCATGTTCATTTAAATAACTGTAAAATCCTACAGAAACAGAAGGAATGTTTATGTACCATTAACCTGAAAATAGAGCTAAAGTCAAATGAAAATCCTTAATTGGCTGTTAGTTACAGCAAACTTGAAAAGACTGTTTAAACAATAAGCGTATTATTATTATAGATCGACCGATACTAATTTTTTTTAAACCGATAACAAATATTTGGATGCTTATGTGCCCGATAAACGATATGCTGAACCAATTTTTATTTACTGTTATACTTCTGTTTTTGACATAATTACTACAACACTACTGAACTGAACAACCCTTATAATAATAATAATAATAATAATAATAATAATAATAACAATCACTTCCTCTTTGCATTCAAAGTAATAAATAGAGGGGTCTAAAAGAGTGAAGAATATTAATTTAATGAATAATGTAGAAACTATATTCCCCCTACATGGACCATTCCAAACACCCCTATCATTTCGTCAGAAATGGACTGATCCAAAGTTCGGGTGCCAGGTAAGGGAGCGGGAGAGAGAACAGTATAGCCGAGCTGGCTGCATGTTGTACATAGTTCATAAAGCAAAACAGGTGCCTTTTTTTGAGATATTATATCGTTGTCTTGACCAGCAACCTGTAGCCTTCAGCAATCTAACCAGTAGTTAGCAAAGAAAATTTACAAATAATATCACTGACTGGAATACTACATTTAGGAAAGTAACAAACAAAACAGCTTATATGTCATTGAATTTCTTAACTGGTAATGTTATTTGATGTCAGAATAATGAATATTTTGTTGTTATAGCTTATAAAATGGCTGTTGACAGCGCTGTTTATCTATGCATTTACTTACGCATTAACTGTATCAAACTGTGACAGCTTGCGGAGGTAATAATTAATTTATTAATATCCACAGACATTTATTTAGATATTTTAGCAAAATAATGTTTTCTGGTAAATGTTAATATAACTTAGGGTAAATCTTGTAAGTTAGCTACATGTGGTGGCTGTGCTTCAGCCTTCAAACCCGGTAAGTGAACAGCAATATGAACGTGATTTTACAAGGCTAATGATAAGCATAAATAACAGAAAAACGAATTTAATTTAGCGTTTTTAATTCCACCAAGCATTAATTCATGGCTGTTTTATTCATGCAAAGCTACGACTCTGTGAGTTTGTCTCTATTCTTAGACAAACTGCATACATTGCTTTTAATAAATCAACTTATGTAACATAACATACATTAATGCACAAATACGATGTGTTATAAATGCCTCATATGCAAAGTAAGTTTACTCAAAGACCTTTAAATAAAGCCGCATCACTCCGCCGTCATATTTGCTGTAAACGCTGCTGCTGTTAGCTCCTCTCCTCAGATGCGTCCAGCGTGCCATTCTCTCGTTTATCGGTCAATCCGATATTACAAAACCGATATCCGATAATCGGAAAATGTGCAAATATCGCGGAAAATATCGGAAAACAGATATATCGGCCGATCTCTAGTAATTATAAATAAAATATTCAGAAATTTTATTAAAATATTGCCTTTTGTGACATTAAACAAAATTCTAAATCAGTCAATTATTTTAAAGGGTTATTAATTTACCCAAAAATGAAATTTCTATCATCATTTACTTACCCTCATGTCATTCTAAACTAATAAGACTTTTGTTGATCTTGGAAACACACATGAAAATATTTTGGGGTGGTTTCACGGACAGGGATTAGCTTAAACCAGGACTAGGCCTTAGTTTAATTAGGAAATATAACTATTTTCAACAAACATGCCTTACCAAAAACCTTACTGGCGTGCATTTTCAGGCAAAACAAATGGCACTGATGTATTTTAAGATATGTCATTACAAGTTCTTTTTAGTTTGGACAGCTCTTACATTTATTTAAGTCTAAAGGGGATCGGACACCGGCCGCGGTAAATCAACTGAACACATTGTTTTCTATGAGTGTACGCACACCGGCGCCGCCTGTCCGCGCCGCCCAGCTGTGACTCAAGAAGTTGTTCAAATCCCTGTCGCGCCACACAGCGCCACTCACATAGCTTAACATTAAATAACATCTTATTTGCACCAAATCATTAAGGATTAACATTGGCTGCTAACATATATTTTTGCATTTTGAAGTAGACGTTATCTGACGAAGCTCGCGCTATTTAATGTGCACTTCCGGTTTACAATACCTCCGAGTTCTGCTAGGCGCGACGCGGCGCTGAGCTGCGCGGCCGGTGTGCGATCCCCTTAAGACTAGTCTAATCTCTGTCCGGGAAACTGCCCCTTAAAGGATTAGTTCACCTCAAAATGAAGATGTCCTAATGCTTTACCCCAATGCCATCTCAAAAACTTAAATGTATTTTTCACTCATGAAAGAAAGACATGGATATCTTGGATGGCATTGAGGTGAGTAATTAATTAGGACATTTTCATTTTGGGGTGAACTAGTCCTTTAATAATGGGGAATGAAATCTATCAGATTTAAAAAATATATATATAAATTTGTGCGAATATAATAAAGTCTTATGGTTTTGAAAGTCATTATCCTCAAAAATTTTAAGTCTTTGGCTAACCAGGCTTTATACATAGGATTGGCAAGCAAGCCCTCGGAAAACTTTAAATGGAAACTGCCGCCTAACAGCGTAACAACCAATCACTGCAGACCTCCAGCAGATCAAGTGTAAAAACAATCTTTTGGCAGTGCTGGCAGACTGATCACAGGGTCCCTACAGGTTTCTTCAAGTTAAATTCAAGTCTTTTTAAGACCTTTTTAAGACCATTTACATACAAAATGAATACCCATTTCACTTCCCTACCAGCAAAGAAAAACAAAATCCTTGAACTTGTGTTCATTTATTTTTCCAATGTGGAAGGTGTAAAAGATGATATGCCAAGAAGGTGTGAAAAATACAAACATTTCAGTAGGCCACAAGAAAGTTTGCCAAACAATGTTAACCCCCCCTGGGGTCCAAAAACACGGGGCCGCGTTTTGACGCATTTTTTCCTGTTTCCTGTGACATCCACTTAAAATACTCCGTCATTCATAATCATACACATACATGTAATACATCATTAGAAACTGAATTGTCTAATGTGAGTGCCTTCATTATAACAACAAAACCGTGTGCTTTTGGCAAATAAAGAAAATAAACAGGGAGTGCATTTCGACATCTCTGTCTCCTTGACCATCTTCCTCAAACACGTTACAAACATGAACTGATAACTCCGCCAATACTTGTCACACGAACATGATACATATGTCTAAAGAAAGCCTGAAATGTCTACTTTTACATGATGTAATTAAAATCTGAAGAACTCATTGTCTGTTTGTGTAATCGACATGTAAGTAAAGAGAGGTACAGTTTTTCTGGCTCAACCTCATTAGCACTAATGTGATCCCACCTACCCGCGTGCGCGCAATTCATATGGAAATTACCTGATGCGGGCTATGCAAACAAGATCAACGCCCCCAAACAATACTTCAAGAAGCAGCAAGTTTTGACAGCTTCATTCACTTATCGATGCGCTGGGAAGATGACACGCTTTACAGGTGAGGAGCTCTACAGATGCTCCTGGACAGCGAGGAAGAGTTCACAGTTTCTTCAGACGAAGAGCAGGACTCCGACGATGAACGTTTGTATTTTGAAGAGCGACTTGATCCAGCTGAGGATATAATTTCTGAAGAGTAAGTTTTACCTACATTTGTTGAAATGTTGTGTGATGTAAACTTTTATGTACTGTATACTGACTATTTGCAAGCAGATATTCATAATGACTTTATATAAACGTCTCGTAACTTGTATTTACATTAAAATGATAGTTCTTACATTAAACCGTATGCTGATTAGTGTTATGTGAATATGTTATAAAGCAATATCACTACTATAACTATAGTGTTCATGCAGACTTATCAATAAGGCTTTTCTTTACGTGATTATTTGCTCGGGTGTAACGATGTGCTGTAAATGCGCCCGGAGATATGTCATGCAGTATGATTGTATGGTCTAATGTAAATATACAATATGTCATAAAACAATATCACTATTTTGACTAGTGTTTATGCCTCAAGTCTTGTTTATGCGACTATCTGTTCGGGTGTAAATGTATCGATGCAATATCGATGTGCTGTAAATGTGTCCGGAGATATGTAATGTGTTAATGTTTAGCCATAAATATGTCCGGTAATGGCCCGTTAACAAAGAAATACAGCACATCTATGTACCCAATTATCTTATCTCAAGTATGCTTTACCGCCTTAGTATTGCTTTATAAGTTTGTTACTGTGGAGAATACATTATATTAATTATTAAAAACTTTTGTAGGAATGTGGCAGCATCACTCTCCTCTTCAGCGGGCATTTGCAGAAATGCGACGGACATTCATACAGGGTAAGTAACATTTGCGGGATTTTCTGTTTTATTAATAGACTATTATGTTTTGCTTAGTAATTTGGAAAATACAAGACGCACGGGGGCATGCAGAAACGAACCCGAAATTCATAAAGTGTAATTTACATTTACCGGCTTTTCTGTTCTCAATATTAGTATTCCTGATGTGTTGCTTGATTTTGTTATGCATACAACTATGAACCTTTTTTTCTTTTATTCATTCACAATATTTGTATTACTGACATGTTGCTTGTATTACTGACATGTTGCATGTTACATGATAACAGTAAATGTGCCCGGAGATTGTCATCATGCGCAAATATGCATGTATCTGTTCGGGTGTAAATGTTTTGATGTAGCCTGGTATTGATGTGCTGCAAATGTGCCCGGAGATATGTCATGTGTTAATTTTCAGCCATAAATATGTCCGGTAATGGCCCGTTAACAAACATATACAGCGCATCTCTGTACAATTATCTTATCTCAGCTCTACGGCTTTACTGCCTTAGTTATTGCTTTATAAGTTTGTTACTGTGGAGAATACATTATTAATTAGTACAAAAAAAATTCTCAATATTAGAAATACTGATGTGTTGCTTTGTTCTTTGAAAATACATGATATTAATTAAGATATGTTTTCAGGAATGTGTCTGTAACACCAACTTTGTCTGGTACTCGCACGAGGGCACGCAGATACGCAACTGGGAACAATAAAGAGTACGTAAACATGTAACCATTTTTCTGTTATGCCTGCACTATTAGTATTACTGTTTTGTTGCTTAGTACTTTGGAAAATACACGATGATTAGGGGTGGCACGGTCCATGAAAAAAATCCGAACCGTTCGGTTCGCTTGTCTCGGTTCGGAGCGCGTGTGTACCGCACGGTTCAACGGTTCATGGCATGCGCAATGTAGTCTCATGCCCTGTATGTGACCTCAGATAGCGTGTTTCCCTTTCGCGCGAAAGAAGAGGTGACTGGTTTGGAGTATAAGTACTGCAGGTTATGTTACGTGTAGAAATGGCAAGTGGGAGAGAAAAGGAAGTCTGCCCGCAGTTGGAGGATGCGCCAGCGCCGTATAAGTTTGGTGTGTGGAAACATATTTTTATTTCATGTTACCTATGATGACAGCGGAAATAAAACAATAGATAGAACTGCAGTCTATAGGTTGAATATGCTCCAACAGCCACAGGAGATCGCCTTCTCTCCGACCATTTATCTGAGGTACTGAACACTGTTTTACGTCTTCAGCGCTATTTTTAGCCTTTCATTGATAAAATTAAGCGGCTGATTTCCGCGTAGTTTCATTTTGCTAGCGTGTGAAAGTTGCGCGATCTTATTTCATAAATTTCCCCTCAAAGTAATCAGGACAGAAGTGGTCAAAAGTGGACAAAAGAGACTTAAAGAGATTTTAATATTACAGGTGCAAAGGTTATGTTTCTCTCTCGTCCACATAAACTCTCAGTATTAAAGCAGCCTCTCAGTGATAAATCTAAGAGCTACACTGAAGTTGGCATTTTAATAAATGCAAGTTATCTTTGTGTGCTAAAATGCACATAAAGTTTATGTAGATACACATTCTCTTTTTTGCCAATTAAATGAAAAGCATGTTGAAATCATCAATGTCTTCCCTCTTGCTCTATCAAAATCTCACCTGGCTTTCCTCAGAGATGGTCCAATGTGCTTAAAGTCAAATTCAGTTTGTGCATGATTACATGATATAACTTTTTTTAATACTGTATCCTAAATTATGTATAATTAATACATTAATAAGATGATACATTTCTGGCGTGTGAAAAATTTAAAGAAAAAATAACAACAAGAACCGTACTGAACCGTGAACCGTGACCATAGAACCGTGATACGAACCGAACCGAGGGTTTTGTGAACCGTGCCACCCCTAACGATGATACTAATTATGATGATTATTTTTATTTTTTTTAGGAATGTGGCTCTAACACTTTCGCTATCATTTCCTCGCACGAGATCACCCAGCAACGCGACCGACATTCATCAAGTGTAAGCTACATTTACCCAGTTCTCAAAGCAACTGTGACTAATATGCAAGTACAGTTTATTAAAGTTTCACTACTACAGTAAAATACTGAGTAATATTTTTATTTTATATTTTGTTTTACATTTTTCTAACCCAAACCATTTATTTATTTATTAACACATTTACCACTGACAGTGATAAGGCACCTGTTGCAAAGAGAGTCAAGACCAACATCCAGGCAAGCCGCAGCAGGTCCATTCTGTCATGGAAAACAGAGGCTGATATTGATGTGGTTCCACACACTTTGCGTTTCTTTCCTGCACGGGAACCTGGACATCAGCTGAGTCATGCAGACGCACACACACCCGAGTCTCTTCAAAATGTTTTTTCCTGAGGATGCAGTTTCAAATCTAAGCCATAACACCAACGCTCAGGCTGCCAGGGTAACAGCAAATGGTTGCAAGTATAAATAGAAAGATGTCAGCTTCACTGAGAGGTAACGCTACATTGGACTACTATTTTATATGGCCATGGTAAAGATGATCTCCATCAGGCACTACTGGAGACAGGACGATGTTTTCTTTTCCTGCCAGAGTAATGTCAAGAGAGAGATACCGCACTATTTCATGGAATGTGCACATGAGTCACCCAGAAGACGACAAACATGTAATGTTCCATTGTGTGTTCAGTTAAATAGGAACTGTTTTGAACAATGGCACGACAACATTTAACTCGATTCTCAAAGAGTTACAGTGTGTGATGGTTTACAAATGTATACCTTATTTTTTATATTGTGAAGTATTTTTAGATGCACACCAACTGTACATTCATAGCTGACATTTAGAATAATTTTCTTTTAATTAGAGCCATATTGTACTGGTCATACAGAATATTGTTACATGTATTGTTACTTTATTATTTATAATTACAATGATGCTTCTTTATTTATAATTACAATAAAGCTTCTTAACTCTATTGTATTGTTCATGTTTTTAGCATTTTTTGCAACCCTATAAGACTTTTATTTTACTAATTTCAGATAAAAATAAAGTCTTAAGTCTTTTGTACTTTATTGTAACCTATTTTTTTTAAACTACAAGCAAAATATTCTCTTTTTAAGTCTCCCCACATTCATTCTTTTGTCCCAACATTCCTCACTGAGCCATTAGGGGGTTGGGTCTCTGGTGTGAAATACATCAATATTCATGATCATTGACCCTCCCTTGCATATTGCCTTTACACAGCAAAAGGTGTCTTACAAAAGTTAAATCAATGTATTGTTTCATGTGAGCGAGTGGGTTAAATGGTTTTTACATCTTTTTGTAGCAAATTCTCTACTCTACAAGAGTAGATAATTTTTTTGCTTGTTTACAAATGTTTAGGATGTGTTCCTTGGCCTTATTTCAGCAACTTTTTGTTTTCTTTTTTTACTAACCACGCATAAACATAATTTACTTAAAAATACAAACATGTACATACATTAATCTTACATATTATTATAGCACAGTTTGTGCTGAATACAGTGTTATGTGATATTAGCCATTAATGTGTTTTAAAGCAACTGAAAAAAGACCAAACGTGAGAGCATGTCAGAACCTCTGACAGTGTCCCAAAAGGGTCGGACCCCAGAGGGTTAAGTTGTAAAGGAATTGCTGAGAATTTCTTAGATTTTTCCTGCTTATCCTTTGCTTGTTGCTGTGTTGTGTTGTGTTGCAGTCTATGGTTGTGGTGCTGTAGCGCGTGATCTTCATTTACTGAAGGCATCACGTGTTTGCAGTATTTTGTACTGTGACCCGGCACTGTGTTGCGTTCTCAATTATTGGATCCGCCACTCTTTATTTATACTACGTTATTAAATCAAACAGGAATGCAAACACATGTATGTTCAAAAAAGAGAAAGGTTATCGAAGCCCTTGCACCTCAGCAAATTTCCAGTTACATAGGCTACATTGCTACCAGCCCCTGCCATCCCTGGCCAACCCCTATAGGCATATAGAGTAAAATGAAATTCAAAAATCAAAAGACACTGACATTAATTTGGAATATTCAATTTCATTTTTTATTTTAAAACAAACTCTTATTGAACGATCTAGCACTTCTTGCTTTACTCCCTCTTCTTCCTGGCCACCTCCTGCAATGTATCCAGGGCCTTCCATCTGGCTTACATTCATATTAATTTCACATTATATTTAATAAATCCAAGCATAAATTAACAAAGATGACAATGTTTGTCAAAGCACCACAAAAACACTTAACTGTTTTTGCACTGACATATGAAGCAATACTTTTGTAGATGACCCCTTTTATCAAACTCTATTGAACACAATAATATGTATAGTATTTTAATGATAGAAAGTGCAGGTCTAGAGATTATAAATGTGACCGGTGTGTTATAATGGTTTATGTAGTTTTCTTTCCTTTTTTTAGATAGAGCAGAAGCAGTAAAAGTGCCTCTCTTTTAATTCCTCTCTTGCAGATTAAAAGAGCTTAATCCACTTATTATTTTTGATTCAAAAGTCTACTTGCTGTCCCTGTGACTGGTGACTTTACATTACAGGTTTGCGTTTTTTATATCTTGAGTCAGCTTGAGCTTTGCTCGTGCAATGGGCTTTGACATTCACATTGCTTTTTTGCTACCATCTCTGTGATCTTTGAGCAAGCTTTTTAGATATAAAAAGATGGTTCATTAATAATGATATTATTTAAAAAAGCAAGGGAGGAAGAAAGTGCAGCACCTGGTCGTGACTTTCGAAACAAGCCAGTTGTTATCGCCATAGAAACGGAGGCACGCAGCTTAAAACTGCACGTGAGCATTATCGCTGACCGACTCAGATCACGGTCGTTTTCCGATCGACTCGAGTTTTACACACAATGTTAATCGGACCCGGTCCTCCGTGAAAACCTTTAATGCATACAACTTCGCTCAAGTTCAGAAACATGTGACGCTGAACTCGCTTCATGTCGCACCCAATTCACAGAGAAACAGAGAGCACGTAAACGCACACCTACTCCTCGGAAGAGACACGATGTGCTCGCACGCAAAATGCCTTTATAATAAAAAGCGGGAGGCGCCAAAAAGCGATGTGTTTGCATCCCTGATTTAATCAAATTGTGGTTGACAAATGAAACTTGTTACATATATCACCATTTTTAAGACCCAGACATCAAAAAAAGGTATTATTTCCAAATTAATAAATTCAATGCTTTTAAGGCTTTTTAAGACCCCGCGGGAACCCTGATTACAAGAGAGAAGTATGTCCATCATTCGTTCCAATCCATTTCAACAAAAAACTCTTTCAGGTCACTTTGAGGTGTCATTCTGTGTATATATGTTGTTTTAAAGGTAGGGTAACAGAACCTGAAACATTTTTAGTTATGCTGGTTAAAAGTCTCCTTACATCCTGATAGCAATCACTATGTTAAGTTGTTTAAATGTATTCATGGATTAAAGTGAAAAAAATTCTTCTGACTGAAATTTTTTTCAGGCCAAGTCATATTCCTTTAACTAAAACTTAATGTAGGTGAGACCAATAGCATTTTAAGGGGAGATTTTTTGCCATTAATTCCATATTAAAGTCTCCTGTGGCATATATAGGTAGCTGTAGTTTGCATGGCATTTAAGATGAAGGTGAAACAGCTAAATAACTCACTATATAAAAAGAAAACATGAATATCACCACCTTTAATTAATCTTTTATTAATTGTAAATGTATTTATTTTAGCATTTACTAATAATCAAAGTTTAAACTGTTAACATTAGTGAATGCATCATGAACAACCGTCAATTACTGTAATGACATAAACAAGAATTAATTAATGCTTATATACTCTATATTTCTCATTGTTTGTTCATGTTATATAATAATGCATTTACTAATGTGAACAAACACAACTTTTTCATATATCATTCAGTACACATAAACGAATAATGTATGAATATAAACCCTGAACGAGTAACTCGAGTCAAACTCGTGTACAATTCGCACAGGATGTCTGTAACCATAGTGACAGTTGTAAATTGAATGACTGTACCTTTATCAACAAATTATTATGTTACAAATAAAGGCAGCGCTGATTTGCTATTTTATGCGCAATGTTTCTGCTGTTTACTTTCTTCTAAGACCTAAATGGTCGTGTTTATATGAGGATACTTGCAAATGCGAGTTTTGTGACGCATATTCGAATTTAAGGCCAATAAAGTGGCAAAAATACTCACAAGCTCAATGAGAAGCGAATGCGCGGCTTGGGTGTTCAGCTCTGACACAGAAACAGCGGACGTTGTTTGTGTTTGAATGGCTTAAAATCACTTGTTTACTGACACTGAAACTGCAAGAACCGACAGGTGGATGACATCAAAGTGCCGCGAGAGCATTTCGGAAGCAGTCTCCTCTAATGATTCCTTGAATCGCTCTCACAGGATTTGGATGTCATCTGCCTCTAGGTTCTTGTGGCGCCACATTAAGTTTACCCACGAGTTTAACAAACCCGTTGTATCAGCAACTGGCCTGATGAGCATAGCAGTCAAAAACGGGACGGGGGTGATCACGTACGTGAGAAATCATTTACCCCCAAAATACAGGACCCCTAATCGCAAAGACACATAAATTACCTGGCTGTTTGGTTTTCTTATCCCACAAACTGAAAGGCTTGCCAATCTTCATCATTTCGCTAAGCCAAGTTTATCTCCATTGGTCTTTTACACCTTTATCAAGCACCAAAACATCGGAGCCTTCCTGCATTATAAGTTTGTCCATGCTAGCTGAAATAAAGTTTTACCTCAGCTTAATGTAATGCAGCCAGAAAACCTGGAGCGGATCCGGTACGTAGTGATTACAGAACACTAAAAGTGGAGAGAGGAACGTGATTTGGCTCCACTCCAGGCTTTGATCACATCCAACTTAAAAAAGGTGAATACACGTCGTCTTTATGAAAAGTGAATTTAATAATTTTGCAATTGACGGAAATCCGTCTAGCGACGGAAAACTTTAATCCATGTGTATTTTTAGAAAATTATGTCATCTGTGAAAGGTGAAGGACCAAGAAATGTTCAACCAATCATAGATTTCGGTTCAAACAGACGTTGCCTTTTTGTCCCCCATAAGCAAGCGTAATTTGTCCACGCAGACACCATACGTCATTGGCGCATTCACGTGTGCTCACCTCCTGTCTGTAAACAGCGAGAATGGCAAACTTTTCTGCTGAATTGACAACCTGCACAGGAGCCACAAAATGAAAGCCATATTTTATAACAGGGGTGGGGAACCCTGGTCCTGGAGGGCCACTGTCCTGCATAGTTTTGTTCCAACCCTAATTAAACACACCTGAAAAAATCAAATTATAGTCTTTAGGATCACTTGGAAATGAAATTCAGGTGTGTTTGATTAGGGTTGGAACTAAACTATGCAGGACAGTGGCCCTCCAGGACCCAGGGTTCCCCACTCCTGTTTTATAACAACAACAGCAAAAACTGCCTGGAGCAGCAAAGAACAAAAACCCGAATTAACATCGGTAACTTTACTGCTTTACCACGAGATGCAAACAGCTGCAGGAGGCAAAGGGTCTGAAAGGGCCATTGCACTGTTTATTTTGGTAAGGTAGGTACCTGATATGTTTGTATCGAGATGGATTCAGATATTCTACTTTGATGAAACATTGTGTTGCTTATGAAATGTATGATCATATACGGATTAGCGTAACGATATAGTTACTACTAGGGGTTTAACGATATAGTTACTACTAGGGGTTTAACGATACACTAAGCTCACGGTTCGATCTGTATCTCGATGCTTAGCTCGCGATACACATCACGTTTTTTTTTTTGGCACAAATTAAAAACAATTTAACTGTTATTTACATTTCAGATTAATTTTCAAAATATTAACAATTTCAGTAACTTTTTTGTTGTACATAAAACTTAATTTGAACTAGGGCTGGGATAAACGATAATTTTTTAAACGATTAATCTAGCGATTCTTTTTTCGATGCATCGATTAATCTAACGATTCATTTTATCAGTCCGATTCGACTTCGATTCGATTCTCGATTATCTCCCCATTAATTAACTAATAGCAATTTATACATGTTGATTTACATATCTGCATGTAAAAAGTTCAATATATGTTGATTGCTCTTGAAATTTCAAAATAAAAAAAGATTATACAAGTGCAAAATAATGCATTCTTAGTCAGAGGTAGCATTTAATAAAGCGTTTGCAGCTCATACTGTGCAGTTTAGTAACAGTATAAAAATCTCAAATTCAAATTACTTTATTTTGCATGCATTTATGAGCAAAACCTCTTCAATGTGCCTTTTGATGGTCTGAGTAATTTTTATAACTTGATTTGTTTAATCCACATTGTTTTCGTGCTGTTCTATGTAATGACAGATATAAACACAATTAGACTTAAGAAGCACATACATTATTAAATCTCTCTCTCTTAAGTTTATTAAGATAGATGAGGACTCATTTATTGCTGGACAGAGAGGGAATGAAAGCGCAGTCTTCTGGCAACAGTGTGTTTTTACATATTTCATTGCTTTTTGTTAAATTGCTCAGTCATGACTGTTTAAAACACACTTGGCATCACATTCATGATTTTATGGTAAAATGACACTCTTTCGCGTCAATCCACGAGCATTTAACCCATAAACAAAGCACTTTCACTTTAATTGAGCTTGAGTAGCGCAGCAGAACCACGCAGAAACGATTGCAGCACTGTTGCTACAGAGCCGCGAGCTTGCGCTGCTCATGCGGCAGGGTGCATGCTTGTTAACATGGGCGCTGAAAAAACATGCGCCGCTTACGCACTGCTCACACTTGCTGTGAAGCCGGTGTGGACTGGAGCCACTCCCGTTGCTACTACTCTACGGCGCCGCCTTTTTGGGTCTGACGAATCGACGCGCATATTTTGTGTCGACGTATTTTTTGCGTCGACGTCGTCAATTACGTCGACGCGTTGTCCCAGCCCTAATTTTAACATTTTAAGGCTTAACTGAACCTTCTGTAATCCAGATCTGTCACTGAAAAAGGGGAAATTTTACATAAAATTACAATTAAAGGCGGAGTCCACGATGTTTGAAAAACGGTTTGGAAAAGGAGACGGGCCGACTACCAAAACACACTTATAGCCAATCAAATCAAATCAAATGCCGGGTTGCGTATGTGTGGGGCGGGTCTATCAACGGAATGTCCAGATTCTATTGGGGTAGGGGCGTGTTTGTTTAGGCGATTTCAAATATCAACACTGGCTTTCAAACATCGTGGACTCCGCCTTTAAGGGATTTAGCAGGGGCGTTGTTAGATATAAAGCTCTACTGGGGCACATGCCCCCTATTTTTTTTTTGACATTTTTGAAAGCCTAACACTTCTATACAATCCTTTGCTTAACCCACTATTCCTACATGTATTTAAAAATATTTAAGTATCATGTTCATTATACTGAACATGAACATTGTTAACATGTTTGGAGGCATAATGGCATAAAAGGTTTGGAAATAATGACAGCAAAGAACATATGTTCTTGCACATTTGCATTTTACATTATACAATTATAGCAATGATTAATAACTTATTTTTTTACAAGAATATTTTTACAATAACACTATTTTAGGAAACCATTCATTTTATGACCGCTATACTAAAATAATCTCAGTCATAGTTACTGCCAACTGTGTCCTACAGATAGTGAACTAAATATTAATTTCATATCTGAAAATACAGATTTTTCCTTTAACGTTTAAAACCTGACTGGGTGAAGATTAAACTCCCTTAAACTCATCTCTCATTTCTGCTTCCCTTTCCCTGCTTTGCGCAAAACATTTCTTATGTCCATCTACAGGAGGCAATAGTGATCGAGTTTAAAAAAGATTATAATTATTATTTATAAACTTAAGTTAGTATTTCACCTGTACTTTTGTAAGCGCCTGCTCGCAGCTGACCGAACAGAAGCGCGCATCTGGACATGTCTGTGCGTGCACGCATCTGCGCGATTGATTAAGATTCCCCTCGAGTGATATGAAAACAAAATGCTGCCAGACGTTGGACTTAAAAGATGAAGGGGCATTATCTATATCAATTTCTGTTTCTACCGAAGTCATGTTGCTGACCTTCAGTTCAAGCAGCGGGTGATTCAAGCGATGTCTGTGTGACTGTGGTGAAGCACAGGTGACGCTGGTGCAAAGTAGATCACGTGTTGACCGGTCAACGAATAAAATTAAAAGAACGTCATCGTATAAATATCCCCATCATGCACGATGCAACATCGTGGCATTTTTTTGTTTTGTATCGCGAAGAATCGTACTGCAAAGTATCGTTACATCCCTACTTACTACACAACCGAAAGTGTGCTTTAATTCTGATGTAAACCAGTTGTTTATGTTGGTTATTTTGGAATTGTATTCACTTTGTACTGAAAAGTTTTCTCACTGGTGAATGAGACATGAGATGTGACCGTCTGATCTGCGCATGTTCATGTGTTTTGAAAGAGGCGTGACTTTGGATGGCGATTTGACTGGAGGATCGTGATTTCATTGCTAGGCGGCAATGAATATCGTTAGCATTTTTCAAAATGTGAAACCCTACCTTTAATTAATTAACGCCTCAGAATTCTACAGTTATAGTTTTACAGCGTTTTGTGTCTTACATTTGACTTTAAGTCCCAAAGACAGTCGTAGGGCCCTATAATTTCCGCGATCACGGAATCGCGGAATTGGCTAATTAACACGGAATCTAGCGTTAACGCGGAATTTAGCATATTTTTAATAAAATTCTGTCTTTGTGTGGGAGAACAACGTATGTCTGTGGGAAATGCAGACCGGGGGAAGCAAATCTGGGCAGACACATCCCCTCCCGTCATTTCAGACCGCTTCAAAACACTGAAACGATGGCGAAGCGGCTCTCCACGACGCTACGCTAAGCCCTCAGTTGTGAGCAGTTCTCACGTTACTTTTATGTGACCGGAGAACTATTATTTTGTACGTTTTTTCAACATTCCATTGACTAGGAGCGCGAAGATACATGCACTCTCTCATCCACGTCTCTCTCGCTGCACATCTCTCACGTGCACGCGCTATCACATCTGTCTGAAGTCCGAACACAAATCCTCATGTATTTGTTCAGTTTTATGCGTTTCAAGTGAGCTGAGGCAAACTATTCCTTGCGTTTAAAATATAATCATCTGCATCAAGACCGCTCTCTGTCTCTCTTTCGCTTGCACGTGCACGTGCAGAGAGCTGCCCGTTCATGCTGTCTGAAGTCAGATCAGTAAGTAATAATCCTGTGTATGTTTGTAAAGTTATATGCATTTCAAGCGACTGTGTTTAAAATATGGATCGCGTTGCGCTGGACCAATGTGTTTAAGGCACTTCTGAAGGCACCACTGCTTTGACACGCGTAGCCTTGTGCAACAACACTAAACAATGCATTGAATTGAGTAAAATGTTTATGTGTGTATGCGTTTTAAACAGGGAATGTAAAAAAAAAGTTACCTCAATAAATTTAAGGTCATTCCTATTGTATTTGTGTTCATTTTAATCATTAACATTAAAGGCACACTCTTTTTATGACTAAAATAACAGGAAAGGGTAAAAAAAATTATTGCCAAATATTAAAACGGACAAAACGGAATTTGCAAAAATTAAAACTGACAAAATGGAATTTGGGAAAAAATAAAACAGAAATTGGGAAAAAAAAACTGATTTTATAGGGCCCTACAGTCGCTCTTCGCATCTTCAACAAGCATGTGAAGCATAAGAACACAGAATATCCGGATGACGTCACAGTAGCGCGAGTTCTTATGACTTCTTGATTCACTCTCGTGGTACTTTGATGTCACCTGCCTGTTGGTTTTTGCAGCACGGCATGATCTCAAACAAATCTAATGTCTGGGATACATGTTGGATGACAGCGAAGGGTGCGTCAACAAACAATGCTCATACCCCCCCAACCAAGATAACAAATCGGTATTGGCTGCAAAATCCTGATCAGAGCATCCCTTCCTGAGAGTAAAAATGTGTGTGATTTTTAAGAGTCTTATCTGACATCTTGTGTAAATGACTTCATCCCAACCACTCTCAAAAAGGAATACATACTTTTACCCAAAATCAGGTTTAAATAAATGTAATTAATTTTTTTACACATTGATCCCATTCTGATTGCCATTTATTTTTGATGCATGCATTTTATGTTGGTTTCAAATCCGTAAAAGGTATAGAGCACTTCACTAGTTCTGTAGAAAATGCTTCTTTCGCTCTACTGTCCAAATAACCAAATATTTAAAACGACAGTCCTAGTTTATTTCTGATAAAGTCGAGAGTTAGAAACACCGTTACATACCACACACTCAGGAGCCTATCATAAGCTGCACCAGACAGGAAGTACAATCCATTGCTGTCCGGGGGTCGTGTTGTGGCAAAGGCCAGAGTCGTAACCATGGTAGAATGACCTGTAAACTTCTGCAAATCGAACAAATTGATTATATTGGTAAATTTGAACCTTAATAAAAAAAGAGCCTGACAGCAAGAAGGTGAAAGAGGCCAGACTTACTCTGTATACTTCTTTAGTCTCCAGGTTCCACATCTTGATGGTCATTCCTGCAGAAAGCAGTAGCTTTCCATCTGGACTCACACACAAGCTACTGACAGCCGATCGGTCCGCTTTCCATTTACTGAACACACAGAGTTCATAAATCAGATACACAACTTCATTATTCAGACCCACCCCCAGACAAACCTACATTTTAATAACATTCATCGATGCAGCACCTTCCATATCGATTCTGGCACACTTTTGAAGATAGCGTGACAGATCGTATAGTTGACCCGAGATCATACGGAAGGGACCCATATGATCCGTAGAGAATGTTGAGTGATATTTAAGAGGTATACTTTCCCGCTTTTGTCTCCGTTTCGCACGCACACGCGTCTGCAGTGCACACCTTTCCTAAGCGCGTGCTCTCTCTTTATATGCAGATATCTTAACTTTAACTTAATGACTTACACTTTGCTCCAGCTTAAGTAGCGTTGCACAAAAAGACTGCACGTCGCGTCTTAAGCAATCCATAATAAACTTATTGCACACTTTAAAGACAATGATGCACACAATGCTGGTCTTTTATATGCTCTCATATAATACAGTAACACATTTGGGAAGAAAGACGACAAAGCTGCAGGTGTAACGTGTGTCTAGGAGAAAAGATATAAAGCTACTTCAAAGTATACACAGCCCTAGTGTTTAAGGTTTTAATGGTATTACTACTCTTACAGGTACTGTTTAACGGTCCGGTACTTTAACGGTATTCTTATCAGTACATTGAACAATGTTGAACCTATGTTCACATGATTAAGTTAATTATGTGTCTGCATTTCATTATTACAAATTAATTTCTGGATATCATTTCTAAATATTATACATATATTTGTTAATGCACCAGCGTGAAAGCTGCAGAAAAACTCTAAATAGGAAATTTATGTGTTTAAACTTACTAGTGCTGTTCATTTAACCAAATAAATGTTTATGCGATGCAACGGCGGGATGTTTATGCGATGCAATGGCGGGATGTTTATGCGATGCAACGGCGGGATGTTTATGCGATGCAACGGCGGGATGTTTATGCGATGCAACGGCGGGATGTTTATGCGATGCAACGGCGGGATGTTTATGCGATGGAACTTGCAGAAACTGCGATGGATGTGTGATTTTTGCTACGAAAATGCGGTGATTATGAAATCGTACAAGCCCCGCATATTTTGCACACAGAAATCTGCAATTTATGTTGCGAAAGTGCGCCGTGTTTAAAAAAATGTGGCCCAAACATGAGTGGTTTTGCACTCCCAAACTTTATGCAATACTATTGGGCCTGCAATATCCAGAAAATTGTACATTGGAAGAACAATCTGAACTCTGAACCTCCTTGCTGGGCCTACCTGGAACAGTCCTCAGCACGCCTCTCTCTACACTCAGTTATATGCTCAAAATTACCCTTGCCTACCAACATTAGTTCAAATTTGGTAGTAACTCACTCAGTTAAGATATGGACTCAGTTTAGAAAACAGACTGGGTTGCATAGGTCTTCTACACTCTCTCCAATAATTAAAAACCACAGTTTTGCACCATCTTATATGGACGAGGCATTTCGAATATGGTTTGATAAAGGCACAAGGAACACTGATGATCTATATGAGGTTGGAGTTTTCTCCTCCTTTAACAACCTCTCCAAAAGATTTGACTTACCTAATTCCCACTTATTTCATTTCTTTCAAGTCAGGTACTTTGTGCAAAAACTATTCCCTCACTTTCCGAATCGCCCCCCTGAATCACCACTAGATGACTTCTTGAAGCTTGATCCACATTCAAAATATTGTATTTCTGTCATTTATAATTTGATTCCCAACAATAATCCAGCCTCTACAGAAAGGGCCAAAGCGGCGTGGGAGGGAGACCTGGGATTTGAAATCTCTGAAGAACATTGGGAGCGTATTCTTGCTCTCACACACACATCATCTATAAGTGCAAGACATGGCCTGATACAGTGTAAGATTTTACATAGTCTACTACACTAATGCTAAACTGGCCAAAATATATCCCTCTGTCAGCGATGCATGTAATAGATGCAAGCAATCTCCAGCAGATCTCATTCATATATGTTTTGGGGATGCCCTAGACCGGCCATTCCCAAACTGTGGTCCGCGGACCACTGACCACTAGTGGTCCGTGAGGGTACTGCAGGTGGTCCGTGAAAAGGCAAAATAAGAATATGTATATTTTAATATACAAACTCGTTCATATTTTGGGCGAACGTGTACTGCTGCCTAATAAACGTTACTGTGAACTCATTCATTCTGGTGCCTGTGAACCAGTTTAACGTCGTTCAATAGGGTGCCAGATTTGTATATTCTTCCAGGCGAAAACCCGACTAAAACACACTGTAAACAGGCCTTAATGTGTAACGGAAAAAACACCCAATCTGGCAACACCGCCACCACTCGGTGTTCACCAGTCACGCTGCATGCGTCATCACAACAACACAGACGCTGCTGAAATTCATGCCGCGCAACTCAAATAGTTTAACATTAAATAACATCATATTTGTCCTAAATCGTTAACGATTAACATAGGCTGCTAACGCATATTCCGGATCTTGAAATAGACTTTGACTAAGCTCACGCTATTTAACGTGCACGTGTGGTGTGCAATACCTGCGAGTTGTCATACACGCAATGCCTCGCAACGCTTCTCGCCTGGGGTGCGACCCCCACCCAACTAGCCTTTCAAGGTATGTGTAAGCAAATACAAAAATTTAAAGACAGTCAATGCTAATGTAAACCCTGGTTGGATAAGGATTTAAAATTGGACATGAAGATGAAATCTGACGCATTTAGCTACAGTGTTAAAACTGATCAAATAATTGCTGTCTGTGGTGGTTCTATATGGGCTATAATGGCAATCATTAAAAAAAAATGATATGGGAAAAAATAACTATAAATTAGTTCATTTTTGGAACTGTGACCTAGTTTAACATTTTCAAATATGAACTATGTTCATTTTAAAATTTGTGAACTGTGAACTAAACTAGTTCATGTAGAAAGTGAACTTTCCCAACACTAAGAATATGTATATAAATAATTATGATATAAGGTTAAGAAACCTGTTGTACTGATGTGATGACCAGTTATAGTTTTAGTGCTAGTAAGACTATTTAGATGTGCAGATTAATTCAGGACTTTGTGTAGACATATTTTATAATAAGTATTATGAGGTGGTCCGCGAAAATTCTTGATTACAAATAGTGGTCCACACACACAAAAAGTTTGAAAAAATTTTTGAGGGAAGCCTTTGCCATAGATCTTGACATAAATCCACTATTGGTCATTTTTGGGATGACTGTTGATGGTAACCTTTCAGTAATGATTCAAAAGGCTCTAGCCTTTACTACTTTATTAGCAAGGCATCTCATACTTCTGAAGTGGAAACATGGCTCACCCCCTTCATTTGATACATGGCTGAAGGAAGTGTTTACTTGCATTAAATTGGAAAAAATCAGACTGTCACAGGCTGGATCTTTAAAAACCTTTGATAACCTGTGGCGCCCCTTTTTGGACTACTTACTAGCTAATTCTCAAGACACTTAAACTGAGCATCCTCTGAAGATTTGTTTATTTTATTCTGTGAATGTTATAAGATATCAATATTTTATGTAATTTATTTAGTTATTTTTTTATTACTATTATTATGATTATTACTTTTTTTCTCCTGTCTTTTCTTTTTTTCTTGCTGGAGGCCGTAGGTGGGTGATGTTAGGGAGGGTTTTATTGGGGTGTTAACAATGTGGGACGATTATTTGATAAAATCACTACTGCTGTGTGTTGATTTGATGTTCCAAGCAGAAAAAACAATAAAAAAAATGCGGACTTTGGCTGATTTTGCGTTAAATCATGCGATCGCATAATCAAGTTTTTCTGGAGGGACTGACTTAAGACTTATTTTTTTTAGGCTAGCATATAAGTGATTTTTATCCCTTTTTTAATTCATTATTTTATGATTTTACATTTAATCTAAAGTATGTGTTTTTACAATGTATATTCAATGTTTCTATAAAGCGCTTTGAGATCCAACTTTAAAGTCGCTATATAAAATAAAGTTTGTTATTTAAAGTGTATTAAGCCACAAAAAAATCACAAAAAATTCACTCATCGCCAGTGCCAGTCTCAACACATTTAATAAAATCATTGTAAAACAACTGGCAACAACTCTGTACTAAATTCTAAGACTAAAATCTAAGACACCACACACTTTATGATTTTATCATGACTGATTGAACTTGAGCATATTGACTGATCCTGGCCAGTCTCTTCTAGTTGTGGTCATTTTTTGTTTACACATTTATGTGAGTCCCCAGCTTAAAATGCTTTTTAAATCATATTAAAGCAGCTCTAATTTATTTTGTGCAAATTTTAGTCATTTATTATTTAAAGTCATCTGTCTTAAAAACATCTGTATTTAACAAAAAAATTGTTTTTCAACAACAAGCAATAAAACTACATAAATACATAAAATACATAAAATGCCTATATATAAAACAATACCCTATATTGAGAATTTACGACTCTTAACTCTAAGAAAGGATGTTTAAATTCTTTACACATTTATTTTTGTTGAGTTATGCTTTTAACAAAATGTGTTGTTCCAATAGTAACACAGAGACGTGTGTATTCTGGGACAATGCATTAAGTGTGTCGTCCCTAAACTAACACTGATTGTGTTGATTTTAAAACATCCATTTTAACCTCTTTACTGTCACCCACCCCTTTTAAGTGTGTGGGGGGAATTTGATGTGCACTTTCAAATTAATATAACTCTGGCATTTTTTAGTCTAGAAGCCTAATCTTGGTCTTGTTTTAAAGAAGACAATTTAAGGTTTTTCACTGAAGTGTCTGGATATGAAAATATTAAACAGAAAAAATGTTATGGCAGTTTAAATTTCTTTTAATAAATAAAAATAATTTCATAACATATTCATTTTATAAATAAAACTATAAAAATGTAAATATTTCAAAAAAGAAATAATGCAAAAATGAAGCCATAAGTCTCAAGTAGTTGTGATTCAAATTTCAAGGTAAAATCACAAAAAATGAGGTTTGTGTCACTTTTTTTGTCGTTTTACCAACAAAGGCCACTAGGTGTCAACGGTTTGCTGCATACTCTTGCCACAAATTAATAAATTACTGTCACTGCATTATTATTACTGCTAAATCGTTTTGAAATATGAAAACTACACTCTTGGAGCTTTCCAATGATATATAGTTTGTCAACATTTTTGAAGATTTATAATATGATATTAGAGTTATGAATATATAAAATTAATATGCATTCCTATGGGGGGTGGGGTCATGTAACTAAAAACTGTCACTACATTATTTCTATCATCAGATGACCTTGAAATATGAAAACTACATTCTGAGAGCTTTCCAGTGATATATAGTTTATCAAGATTTTTTAGGTTTAGAGCAGGGGTTTAGTGTTATAAATATGTAAAATCAAATTGGGCCTACATGTGGGCCCATGATATTTTAGAAACTGAGTCTCACTACGTCATAATTCTCCCAAAATGGTGAGGATATATGAAAACTACACTCTTAGAGCTTTCAAATGATATATAGTTTGTCATGATTGGATAAGAATTCACATGCAAAACACTGAAGTAAACGTAGGCTTCCCACTAGTGGGGCAGTGATATTTCGTAGGATATGAATGTTTTGAGGCACACTCTCCTCATAAATGAATCAATTACTCTGTCTACATAATTTATTTGATAAAACACTGCTGAAATGTGTATTCTAGAGGCTTAGACCTTTCCAACAATATATAGTTTGTTGTGATAGATTAAAATGTACATCAAAAATATTGAAGTAAACTCAGGTGTCCCGTATACGGGACACCGACAGTTAAAGGTTTAAGAGTGCATGCAGAGTCAATTTAAAAAAACCTTAAGGCATCAGTATAAGAAATTCTGAAAACTCACCAACAAACTTTTCCTGTTTGCAGGTCCCACTCAGCTATGTGGGTGTCATCTGAGCCACTGTACAACAAAGAGTCATCTGGATGCCACTGCACACTGTTTACTGGCCCACTGTGTCCTCCATTCTGACAAGACAGCATTAACATTATTTCACGCATGATCTTAAATCACTCTTAAGCCCAGAATACACTGCACGATTTTTGCCATCCTATAAGATCATTACCTTATCACACTGTGCAACATGTATCGTTTAAACTCGGGTACGAGGGGCATGTAGACTGTACAATGATGACACGGAAGCTTCGGCGGCAGTGTCACACGTTGCGCAACGTCACCAGCATGCGCTCGTGGTAAACAAATACCGGTGTGCAGGTCGTAGCAGCAAACACACTGTGCGGTGATCATGCCGAATTTCTGACACTGTCAGAAAACTATCCAGAAAACGGCCGTCTTTGAACATCTCTCATTGTACGACATAGGACCACCGATGAAGAGCCACAATCACAGAAATCGCGGCGATTGTTTCCCGTTGGCAATCTTTCGTCTGGGACAGCCAATAATCGTGCAGTGTATCCCGGGCTTCAGACAACAGTTCCAACAAACATTTCTAACTTCCTGTGCTTTCTTTAAGAAACTCAAAGTGCACCGGGGTTTAAAATAGGGATGTTATTATTCATAAAGAAAAGGCTATTCGAACCCTTTCATCTTTTCACTTTATTTGTACTGTCTTTTACAGATTTCAGTGTAAAATATACACATGACAAATAATTTATTTTGCCATTCAGATCACAGACTAATTTATGTAGGTATTTAGTTTGAACACCGCTGGTTATCTCATTTTCTGTGGCTCGTGTCAAATTTAGACTTGCTGCATGCTACTGTAGCTTCTTTTATTGAATATTAAAGGAATAGTAGGGTAGACTATTCCTTTAAACAATATTATCTCATCAGATTCGGGCACATATTAATAAGGTAGTAAAGAAAACTCATGCCAGTATTGTATTGGGAGCCGATCTTCCAAATATGGTAAGAAACGTTCATTTCCGTCAGACGCTTGAGGTATTTAGCCAATAATCCCTCACACATACTGGTAAATTGCAGTTAATAGGTCATGTGTGAACAAAACCTTTCTGGTAAATCAGTGCTTCCAATTTACCAGTAAGAGAGGTTGTAAGATTACCAATAAATAAAAATAAATTTTACGAAAAATAAAGATTAACGGCACTTTGAACGGACGACGCCAGACCGCGCTGACAGCTTCTGGTCAATCAAAGTTTTATACGCTGTTCTGGTTACAGAGACGTTTCCACACGAACGCTGCTTAAAACTAGACACATTTCTTCACCAAAGATGTTTAAAACAGCTTATTATCTATTTGATCTCGAGGTATAAACTCTAGAGAAAGCAGAAGATTAACGGAACGAGTTTTTGTTCACACAGACGCTTGTCTGGCAATTTTACGGGTATTTTCTGGGACCAGAGGTCTGTGTGAATTAGGGATGGCGAAAACGAAAAATGTTCTTGACCGGCCACCGAGCCTCATTAGCCGGTTGAAACCGGTTAACCGATAGGCCTATTAGTTTAAAATATGCTATGCTATTTAAAATAACAGCCATTTCGAGCCGCGCCTGCAATTTCGCAACTCGCCTCTCTCTGCCCTCTGCCTCCGGCTCACACACACACAGAGACCTCACAATACTTTTTAAATCCCCTACAGCGCGAAAGTCCCGCAAACGCGGCGCCGTGCTTAGTTTCGAAATAGTTTAGGTACTAGGTGATCGCGTTGAACTTGAAAATAAAGGCGTTTGTGAAGCTCATTTGAAAATTGCCGCGGCTCGTTTGATAAAATGACAGCTCAGAAGAGACTGTGCTTTAGTTTGGGGTAGTAATAATAAAGACAGGATGATCATCATCACCTTTTCGGTTACCACTGAAAGATAGATGTAATGTATTTCCAAATCTAAACCCATCTTATGCGGAATGTTGCCTAATAGACTGCAACACGATAAAACCAATGGATTAAACGGACACCTTCAGAATGTGTAAAAGACGCACCGGCCAAAGCAGGTCTCGCACTGTTTTTGTTCTAGAACAAATGCAGCAAAGATATTTAATGCTTGTATGAGGCATATAGGCCTACGCTGAGTTTTATTTATTTATGATGAGGTGCGTTCTAATTAACAATGCAATGCAAGTGAACGCGCAGTGCCGGCGCCTTCATGCACGGACCGGTAATTATATACTCTGCTATATTTGCTTTTTATTTATTAAATACATGCATTTGTTTGATGAAACATTTATTAAAATTAAGATACAATTTATACAAAACGAAATTCACTTTAAAGACATGCTTTCTACAAAGCAAAACTTAATAAAGTGGTAAAAATCATGGCTGAGGATTTACAGAAACAAAACTTACTCTGCACTTTACTGTTAGCCTAAAAGACATAAATGTTAATAATTTGGAACACAACCAAAAGAGACTTTAATTTAAATTATTTTATTGCTGTATTTTATTTACTATTCGAATAAAGGAATTTATCAAAAAATAGCCTGTACCATTTACTTTTCGCAAACCTTGTGAGCATGCGAAACCAAAAGCAGTGACCTCGCGCCAAATGTTTTTTTATTGGTTTATACAGTACAAACAGACCAGTTATGAAAAACTGAGTGTGAGGGATTTGTTCACTTCACACAAAAAGATGACTAAGAGATGACTAACTGTAGTAGGGTTTAGTCCACTGTCTATAATAGCCTAATTTACGGATCCTTTTTTTAACCAACAACTTTGACCGGTTAACGTTGATACGGTCAACCATCGGTCAAACGGTCATCGGTTAACATCCCTAGTGTGAATGGGGTTTTAGTTATATTAACATTTCCCAGATAAACATTATTTTGCTAAAATATCTAAATGAATGTCTGTGGATATTAATTAATTATTTATTACCTTCGCAAAGAGTCACAATTGCATAGATAAACAGCGCTGTCAACAGCCATTTCATAAGCTATAACAACAAAATATTAATTATTCTGACATCAAATACCAGTTAAGAAATTCAATGATATATAAGCAGTTTTGTTTGTTACTTTCCTGAATGTATTCCAGTCAGTGATATTATGTGTAAAATCTCTTTGCTAACTACTGGTTGGATTGCTGAAGGCTACAGGTTGCTGGTCAAGACAATGATATTATATCTCAAAAAAGGCACTTAATCCACCTGTTTTTACTCTATAAACTATGTACAATATACAGCCAACTCCGCTATGCTGTTCTCTCTCCCGCTCCGTCAAAACCGCAGCGCGAACTTTGGATCAGTCCATTTCTGACGAAATTATAGGGGTGTTTGGAATGGTCCATATATTGGGAATATAGTTTCTACATAATTCATTAAATTAATATTATTCTTCACTCTTTCAGACCCCTCTATTTATGACTTCTTTGCATTTATGACTATGCAAAGAGGGAGTGATTATGATGATGATTATTATTATAAGGGTTTGTTCAGTTCAGTCGTGTTGTAGTAGTAGTTATGTCAAAAAGAGAAGTATAACAGTAAATTAAAATCGGTTCAGCATATTGGGCACATAAGCATCCAAATATTTGTTAACGGTATCGGTTTAAAAAAATGAGTATCGGTCGATCTCTAATTTTGAGGCAAAACAAAGGGCACTGATGTATTTTAAGATGAGTCAGTGCATGTTGTTTACAGTTTGGACAGCTCTTACATTTATTTTAGTCTAGGACTAGTCTAATCCCTGTCTGCGAAACCGCCCCATAGTGGACTAAAATTTGACTAGACTAAAAAGAGTATGAACGTGACTAAAACTAATAAAAACTAAAAATGACAGCTTGACACAAAGACTAGACTTAAACTAAAATTAAAACAGACTGCCAAAAACAACACTACCAGTGACTGGTGCCACCATATTGAGGCCCAGCGCCACCAGCTGTACAACTGGTGGCGCCAGTGCCACCCCTCTCAAATGTTAATCTGGAGCCCTGTGGGCAGAACAATATTATTGAAAATACACATCCCTAGTTTAAAAAGTACACATCCCTAGTTTAAAAGCGCCAAACGTATTCCCACCTACCAGAGTACAATGGAGATCTCCTTTTACTGTACTGTAGATCAGGACAGACCCAGCAGCAGTGCCCAGTGCCAACAGATCTGACTGCTCTGATGCTGATCCAGCCTCACATTTTCTCCTCTTCCTCTGTGGCAATTCCTAACATGTAGAGAAGGAATGAAAATTATTTAATGCCCTAATAAACCAGACATTGCACCTTTACACGCGTTTTTGAACTTTGCTTATCACTGATTCTTGAAACTTTGGCAAAAACATGTCCCACTAAGAAAAGTGCTAATTCTGTTGGAAATTAATAACATTTTCAAGAAGAAAAAGAATCAATGTTATAATCAGGGGGTCCTTTGCACATATGTAAGGTTCTTTTATAGGTTTATTTTTATTTTTTATTAATTTAATGATTATATGCTGGCCCATTGCCTACAAAATCAGCTGTCCTCGGTTAAGAGATAATCATTTCAACTTGATTAAAAAATCCAAAAGTAATAATTGAATTGAATAATATATTTACCACATGAAAGAGTACATTGTAATATGTATTAAAAACTACAAACAGTGAGTTTTGAACAATATTTACTATTATTTTGTGATTGCTCAAAATGTGTCCCACATATTCGTCACCACCGTCAGATATTTTTAAAAATAAAATCAGACAATTAAAGGGTCAACTGCATTCCTGAGGACCCCATTTTCAAACCTTCAGCTCTACTGCATCCTTCAAGATCACTCAAACTCCTGTATGTTTCCTATTTTCTCTTAAACTTGTTATTTTTTTTTGGACACTGCTACTGTGACAACCATCCCAGCGGGCATATGACTGACCTTCAACGTTGAAATTTGGTTGAAATTAGGTCAGTTGTTTGTTCAACGTTGAAACAACGGTGAATGGTAAACGGTTGAAAAGGTTAATAAAATGCTTAAAAATCAACGTTGAAATTTGGTTGAAATAACGTCAGTTGTTTGTTCAACGTTGATTCAACGTTGAAACAACACTGAAGTAAACGGTTGCAAAGAGACAATAAAATAATGGTTTATAATTTGTGAATCATTCAGAAAAAAATTTAAAAACTCATTTTATGAAATTGATGAAAATATTTAAAGATGTAACAAATAATTAAATATACAGGTAGCTATGTAATCTTGCGAGATTACACGAGACTGGACTGTTTTAACGGCTGTCTGCGAGATCTTGCGTATCACACGAGAAAATGCTTCGGAGAAAGAAGAGGTAAGGAAATATAAAAGTCAATAAGTCAATGTTTTAAACGCATAATTTATTATTTTATTCACATATTCAAAGTGGTATGACAAAAAAGCACGATGCCAATTCGTTTTTTTTTCTGTTAATTGCGAATGTATCCGTCATAGTAGTTAATTTGCTAGTTCACGGGATGTTCCCGCCGAAATTGGACTTCGTTATTATTATGAATATTAATAAATTAATATGATATGTGTTGTTATCAACTTAACCACTTGGTTGTTTTTGCTTCAGAAAAGCAACTAGTTATAAATGTAAGGGCTTTTTTGGACAACTTTGGTGAAAAAGTGTTGATATCGTAGTTCAGTCAGTGTATATCCGAGAGGTCTTACAGGCACCACAGACACCTATCAGCCTTTGGTAAGGAGCAGAAGCAGCCCGAGTGCGGTGCGGTCAGTTAAGCTGCTCTATTTCTCAAATTCATATTACTGATTTAGTCTTAAAACTTAGATGAGATGTTGGTGTTTTATGGCTCACGAATTCGCAATAACGTATACGTTTAGCAGTTTGTGTAATTGACATTAATCTAAACTTACTGATGACGTTATAACATGGGCGTCAAATCCAATATTAATCATGCTGAGGTTTTCACGACGGGGTAATGTGTATAAATGCAGTTATAAAATTAAAAGGGACAAGATAGTCGACGTGACCTTCATGTTTCCATGGCAATCAGTCAATCACATGTTACGTTTATGCTGCGGTCATTCGCGCAGTATCCATGATTTTAAGCGGCATAAAACACTTATGTTAACTCCTTTGTACGAAAATGTCATGTCGTGTAAGTTGGCATGTTCTATTCGAATTGAAATAAATTGTAATGGTGTAATTTTGCTTACTTCTCTTGTTGAATAGTTAGCCAGTTTTAATGAAAATTAGAGGTCTACACGGAAGACCCGAGACCCGAGGACCCGACCCGGGACCCGTACGGGTTCGGGTCTATATTTTAAATGATCAGCCGGGTCCGGGTCGGGTCCCAATCGCTTACTTCGGGTCCCGGGTCTGTTTAGCATTATGGGTAATACCCGAGTCGATCGTACTCGGGGAACGAACACACACACCGCGCCATTATCAGCCTCATCATAGTCTGTCAGCGCTGTGCGTGTGCTCTGTGTTGTTTTGAGGAAAAAACGTGCGACCTTTGGTGGGTGGAGTTAATGAATGCACACTGTGATAATGGATACCTTCATGAGTGATGTGAGGAAAAGCTGAAGGAAAATGAATATAAAGAGGTTAAACCAACTGGCACTTCTTCTGTTTGGGCCTCCTTTGTGCAAATTGTGGACAAAGACGAGAAAAAAGTAAGTGCCGTTAAGTGTACTGGCTGTGATGCACTGTTAAAGTTTGATTCGACAAAAACAGGCACGTCGCATCTTTTAAAGCATTCCAGGTCGTGCGGAAAAAATGTCTTGACTCAATCTTCTGTGACATCATTTGTTAGATTGGGCGTAATCCCAAAAAAAGCTAAGGATGCCATTTTGGAAAAATGCACAAAAGTCTGCCCAAAGGATTTAAGGGCTTTTAGCATGTTTGAAACACCGCGTTTACTGAGTTGGCACAGGCAATATTAGACACAGGAGCAACACATGGCCGGTGTAATGTGAAGGGACTTACTTCCGTCTGGTGTGATGGTATCTCGGTTCACTCAGAAAAAATATGAATGTCTGAGAGCAGAGCTCCTGCCAACAGTTAGGAAAGCCATAGCTGAGGCACTGGCATGTGGAGCATCCACAGACATGTGGACAGATGACCATCGGAAGGTCAGTTACAACTGTATTTCACTGCATTATATTGATGATGACTGGGAGTTTAACACTAGAGTCATATGTACATGTGCATTTCCAATTGGGGCGAAGAAAACTGCCTTAAACTTAAAAACAGAACTGCTCAAACAACTGGGTGAATTTGGTCTGATCTCAGATGAGATCGACAGACTGGTGTTTGTCAGTGACCAAGCTGCAAATGTGCAGGCAGCGCTCTCCCGATGGGTGCACAAAAGCTGTGTAGCACACGTACTGAATACAGTGCTAAAGCACACCTTCAAAAAGTCTAAGGAAGGTGATGAAGAGGATGAAGGAGATGAGGAAGAATTGCAACATGTAAGAAGTTGCATTGAGCAATTCAAGACCCTGACCACATTTTTTAAACATTCTGGATTACAACTTCGACTCAGTCAGTCTTTAAAACAAGAATGTGAAACAAGGTGGAATACTAAACTGGAGATGGTCAAATCTGTGCTTAATGCATTTGAAGACATTCAGTCCATTCTGCTTGAACGAGGAGAGATGCATCGCATGAGTCACATATCCAAAGACATTCTTCAGATGCTCGTTCACTTCCTGCAGCCTTTTAAGCAGGCAACTGAAGAGCTCAGTGGGTCAAAGTATTGTACGATTAACTTAGTGGCCCTCTGGAAAACCACGCTGATGACCCACTGCCAATTCTCCCGAGCTGATCCAGTGCCACTCAGGATTAGGGATGTCACGAGAACCGATACTTCGGTACCAAGTCGATACCAAAATTTTTATAAACATGACGGTACCTGCTTTCTCTGGTACTGGAGGTACCGAGGCTGCAATACTCTTCCGGGACTGATGGGGGCAGCATATACGCGCGTGTGTATTTGACGCTCCACAAGAGTTAAAGATGAGGAAGAACGCCTCAGACGAGCACACGGGAATATCTCTAAAGTAGTTTGTCGCTATCAAACATAGAATTTGGCAAAGCTCTTGAAAGACAGACCCTCGATCTCTTTAAAGAATTCGAGGTAAGTTTTAATTCACATTAACATTATATACAAACTGTAAAACTTTAATTTTATACTGAAACCCGTTTGAGGCAGCTGTCATTAATGCCGTGTAACCAGCTAACTTTATGCTAGATGTTAATGCTTTGTGTAAGTCAGTTATTTGTTAATGACGCTGCATTTGCAACTTTATAATATAAATGGGCGACCATGCATCGCCATTTAGTCATCCTGTCAGCAAAATGTAGCCTAATGTCACTGGATGAAGTATTAAAATGTTAAGGGTTTTTAATAACTATTTTCATCCTGCAACAATGTGAGTGATATTAAACTAATGCTTGCATTCACAGTATGTGTATGTGCACGTGCGTGTGTTTATAAGTGCACCTTAGCACCTGTAGCTTTAGCTGATTTATTAGTCATTGTCGGACAGTATGTTAAATAAATAAAATATATTTCTTATTCTCTCTCTTTTTAACAGTATCAGCCAGAGGAGGATGTACACCAAGAGAGTCAGGAGAAAAGTCAACAAACATTAACACAGACAACCTAAACAGAAGCTCTTAAAAGTTTTCTCTAATGTTGAAATGTTTTAATAAAAAAAATTATATTTAAGTATGATTGTTCTTTTTTTACACACTGTGGTACCGACTTAGGTACCGAGTACTTTTTGTGGTATTGGTACCGACTACTAGATTTTTGGTACCGTGACATCCCTACTCAGGATACTAAAACAGAGGTGAGATGTAGTCTAATTAATCTTCTAATTTCTAACACATTATCTGTAATTGTAAATGTGCTATGAAAAAGTTGTTATTATTATTAATTTAATTTATTCACTGTATGCTATACACTTTAAAAAAGATTTTATTATTATTTTTTGCACCTTGTTTTGTGTTATCCTATTTAACACATCATGTGTTAATTTAGCACATCATGTGTCATTTTGTGTTCAAATAAATGAAAGGGACAACACAAGATGTTTAAACAGCACAAAGTGTATTGTTCCAATTATACATTAAACGTGTTGTCCTTAACTAGACACAACATGTGTTATTTTTTAACACATTCATTTTAAGAGTATAGTTAGACCGATTAACTGTTGTTAAATTTATCATTCAATTGATTCTGTTATATTGTATTGTATTTATTAGGTGCATGACACTTTTGGCTGAACGGATAGTTTTGGGACACCACGAAAAGCTTGCGGTTCTGCTCTGGCCAAAATTCAAGCAGCTTCGGATGTTCACCACAGAAGAGAGGGAGGAAATATATCAAGTGGCACGAAGAGAGCTGGCCAGCTTTCCTAAAAATGCTACAACTGAGGTGAATGCCCAGCAGACACAAGAGAAAGATAAGGAGATTGCTGGGCCAGTACCACCACCAGGACCAGAGCCCCTCTTTAGTCAGTGGGCTGATATTGTGGATGCTGAATTGAACACAGGGCTTGATGAACTAGAACAATATTTGAAGCACAAACCCACAATGGAAAATGATAGAGACATCCTTGGGTTTTGGGGAAACAACCAAAATATGTTTCCATCAATGGCACAACTGGCAAGAAAAATACTTTGTGTGCCTGCATCCAGTGTGAGTTGTGAGTCAACCTTCAGCATCTCTGGTCGCACACTGGAGAATCGTCGGACCTGCCTCAGCACTGCTAGTGTAAATGCTTTGCTGTTTCTGAACAGCAACATGTGAACATGACAATGAAAGCTCCCTACTACTACACCTCTCAGGCATGTGATTGGCTAAGGACAAAAAAGCAGGAAAATATATTGAGACCCCCCCCCCCCACACACACACGCCAATCAAACTGGTGGCGGATCTATACGGATAGTAAAGTAGGACCCATAACAACTTATTTGAACAAAAAAACACATTTTAATTCATTTTACAGCTAGATGTGCAACATGCTACTTTTTTGTACAGTATGACACATAACAACTTATTTGGTGGATGTGTAACAGTGGGAATCAAAAGCAAGTGTCTTGTCCACTGCTCCATCACCACCTCTCTCTATATCAACAACCATGATAAAAAATATGTTTTAACTTATTTTTGTTTTGCATTTTTACCCAACTTTAACAGCTAAATGTGCAACATGCAAATGTTCATGTCAAAAGAAGGCCTATTTTGCCGACATCCAAATAAAATGTAGGCAATGGCTTATAAAGAACTAAAGGCATGGCTACTTTTAATTTTATACTTTAAATAAATTTCCAAGCCTGTACTTTGATACTTTTACTTGAGTAAAGAAGTTAAATCAGTACTTCTATTTTTACCAGAGTATTATTTTAATACAAATATCTGTAAAATGTGCTACACAGGACCATTAGTTATAATAAAGTGTCTTAAAGGTCTCTTTTTCTAATTTTAGACCCCTGTAGATGAGTAACTTTGTTAGCTGTTAAACATGAACAATAGAAGGTTGACACTAATAAATAGAAGTAATTGTACAAAAAAGTGCAGGTGCTATTTATTTTAATCAAACTGGTCAACCTTAAAACTTTAAACACACGAAACCTTTGAAACAAACGATGATACAGAGGCCGTTTCTCAATCCTAAGTCTGCAGCCTTCCGGAGGTCGCATTTCTAAGCTGCATACGTCATCAAGACTCATCAAGAGTCACAATATTAACAATAATGAAGTTTACTATTATTCTTAGTTAATCGTAAATTGTTGTAATATGTTTATCAGGGCTTGACATTAACTTTTTGAGGAACCTGTCCTTCGGACAAGTAAATTTGTGTTTCACTTGTCCATGCACAAAAGTCACTTGTCCGGGTAAAGATTTATAATATAATGTATTTTTTGTGTTTTGCTAATCAGTGGCAGAGCAAGGGATTTTTCATAGGGGTGGCCAGGCAGGGGCCAGCAGTTACTGTGGGGTGGCATATAAAATCTCTATCATCCAACCTTAAAATACTTTTAAGTATTATAGTGTGTTAATCAGAATAATGTATAACATACAATTGCTACAATAATTTAATTTTTATTAAAATGAATTGAGATTAACATACAATTTATAGTCATAATTCAACCTCCATGTTTTTTAAACTATTTAATCAAATAAAACTTTTAAAATTTATTTTGAAACCAGAATTTATATCTCCCATTGCTGAAAAAACTAGAGACCAGAAAAGCATGTGAATTTTGAAGGCTACTTTAATGTATTTTACTAAGACTTGTTTGGCTGCTTCTTGCTACTCTTTCTGAAGAAGGATGCTATATCTGCTGCCTTTCTCTTCATTTTTCACTCATTTCAATGATTGTCTGGCATTAAAACACTAAAGCAAAACATTAAAACATTACCATGTTTTTAAAAACTTATTAGGGTAAATGTATCTAGATTATCTGTTATATATAAAATCAATCTTAATCCTAGCATTTACGCTGTAATGTCTGTGTGGGATTTTTTAATGTACAGTGACGAACTCTGTCAGATTCAAAACGGCTGTCACGCGGCGCAAACACACGTAGGCGCGCTGAAAGAGAGATTCTCATTATAAAACAGATTCTTAAACAAGATTTTAAGCCATTTATGTGTTTTTACCGAACTTTAGAAGAGAAATTTATATTCATGCCGGAGCCTGAAGAAACATCACTCTAGACTCCACTCCGTCCCGCGATTCCCGCCCCTCCGTGTTCGTCGATCAGGTTTCATGCACGAATGTAATGCTCAGTTAGGTTAAACCAGGCTCGATGAGGTAACTTATTTCCTTGCCTTTTTTCGGAACCAATATTGTTGCATCGTCCCTCTCTCAGTCGCCACCAGAATTTTCTGCAATGGCGCTCGTTTTTCCTCACATTTCTGTGAAAATTGCTGCTCTAAATTCACCAAGTAAACCGACGTGTATACGTTTGCCGCTTTGTTTCGCGTCACGCGAGTGACAGCCAAACGTCGCAAATGAGTAGAAGAGAGGAGATAAACGATCGGGTCTGATTGGTGAATACAATCATACTTCGCCATCCGCCATTTGCGAACGGTCAGAAACACGTCCTTGTTGATACTTGGAAAGGAAGGAAAATGCATCTCTTTGTCATCTGCCACCGGTGTGGCCCTGTTGCGCGGGGACGGCGATGGTGGTTCCGTCCCGGGTTACCATGGCGACGGCTGTGAGATACCCCCCTCCCCCCCCCCTTTGTTTTTTTTTTTTTTTTTTTTACATATCTGCATGATTTACGTAGGTCACATTTTCAGGTCGGAAAATCCGGAATTCCGGATTAATCCGGAAAAATCACATCCCTGACCTCTAAGCACCATGTTTTTACATGAGAGAGCTAACGTTTTTTTTCCTTTCTACTTTTCCTACCCATTAGTTCAGTTTTCATAAGCATCTACCTAGGAAAAGGCTTCAAAAATCAAAAGAAGGGCAATTGAATGTTTACTACTTAAAAAGATCTGGGTTGCTAAGGTTTTTTTGCAGGCAAGGTTTTATAGCCTATATTATACCGAAACGCAGCACGCTGTTTACTTAAAGATGGTATTTTGTGTTTGTTTGTTTAATTAAGTTAAGATAGCCATCATTAAATGCTGCTTTGTTGACAAGAATGGTTTTGTGTACAGCAGGGAATCAGATCATTAGTATCTATATATGGTATTTCTATATTTTATTTTCGTTTATCTTGGACTTTGTTCTTTGCAGTAATTGATTTATGTAAGTATAATTTTGAGTTCGTGTTCTTACTGTGTGCAACAATAAATGCAAACAAACTTTAAATCTCAAAAACTGCTTGCAGACTTGCACATTTACATTTAAATAAAATATTACAAAAACAGAATCAAAACTTTAGATGAACTGCCGCATACATTTTTTCTATGACGGTCAAATTGCTTTAAAAAGTTTATATTTAGTTGCTCCAGCCCAGGCAGCTAATGCGCATGTGCTTTTGTAATGTTTCTCTGGCTACCAGTCACAGTAGTTTCTGCAGTGACGCAATGACTTTACCTTTTACAATTGGCTCTTTTCTTTAGAAGGTGGGACTTATTCCGCCATACCGCGCATTTTGAACTGTTCTTGCACTCTCCAATTTTTATAATAATATTATAAATTAACAGTCTTGTTGTTATATTTAAAGTTTTCATGCAGACTCTGCTCAAAGAGCACAGAGATGACAGCAAAGAAGTACATCTAACGCCAGCAGCCACGGCACTGAACGAGCAGTCGAGCAATCGTCAGTATTATCTAAATGGGCAAACAGTATAAATTATCATGCAAGATGACTCGAGAAGCAAAAAATGCAAAACTGCGTCATCCATTACCGTGACTGTAAGTGGACTTTTTACGCTGGACTAATGAGTTGATTAACTCTTTCCCCGCCATTGACGAGATATCTCGTCAATTAAGAGAAAACGCTTCCCCGCCAATGACGAGATTTTCCGTCTTTCCGCAATACCGCTTTTATCCACCAGGTGGCTCCCTTCCGCAACTTTTTAAAACCGGAAGTATTGCCCTATGGCAAGCGGCTGCATGTCCGTGTCTGTTTTAAAGATCGCTCTGAATGGGATCTCTATGAAAAGTCTGTCACAAAAATGGAATTATCTCTGCTTTTTGCTCAAAATGTGGTGTTTTTGCAGAAACCTACCCATATTCAAAAGCTGATTACAAAAGAACCACTGGATGAAACATTTTTTTTTGTTTGAAAGCAGAGGGTCTGTTCTTTCATTTGGTATATTGTATGATTATATATTTAAAGAAGAACATTTTCTGGAAGGCATTAAACTTTGGTGAAAATCATGAAAAACGCTGGCGCTGGCTGGCAACTTTTTTTAAAAACGCTGGCGGTGAAAGAGTTAAGCATTTCAATCGGCAAGAGAGGAATAACATGGATGGAACTTTCTTGGCAATAGGATTGTGCAATGTGCATCACCAGGTACAAGGAGGGAGAAGGCTGACTTCAATTGGTAAGACAAAAAGTTTAATTTTCGCTACTTGTTAATTGACTTATTAATAGCATTTAGCTGAAGAATATTTGCCTGTCGGGTCTGTGTCTTCCCGTACGGGTTCGGGTCTAGCTTTTGAATAATAGACGGGTCCGCATCGGTTCCGGGCCCAACTTTCAAAATAAAAGACGGGTCAGGGTCGGTTCCGGGTCCAACTTTCAAAATAATAGACGGGTCCGGGTCGGTTCAGTGTAGCACGTTTACGGGTCTCTTCGGGTTCGGGTACAAATTTTTGTACCCGTGTAGACCTCTAATGGAAATAGAAAATATTGGTTATCTAGACAAATGTGCTCTTATTTTCAGTATATTTTTACAACTCTTTTGTAATGTCTTCGTTATCAGAGCCCTTCAAATTAGAAAAGTGATGATGATCTTGTCAATGCTGAGATTTCCATGCATCAACAGCCACTACATCTGGATCAGGTAATGTTGTGTTAACCCTGCTATTCTACAATATTTAATTAAATACAGTATGCTGTATGAAACTTCACAGGTGAGAAGTGAGAGTGGCTTTTTAAAAACACCTGCCACTTGTTTCTCAAGACTGGTTTATCATTGTCATTAGGAAAATATAAGAAGCTAATTTAGGACGCTTTTTTGTGAAGCTTCTCCCGTAAAACCTTACAATGCATTTAATATTTGTTTTGTAATCAAATCAAATTCTACTAATCCTAATAATTAAGTTGCAGTGTTTTGTATTTCACAATTTATGTTTTCTTTTTAAAAGGGGCTATGACTTGTTTTTTATTTTATTATGTGTTTTAAATTGTAGGCAGATCAACATGCAATTTGAAGTCGTGTGATAAAATATAGAGATGTGAAGTCGTGTGTCTTTCCAGATGCCCAAATCATTCCCCCTTAAAAGGTAATGAATAGTGTTATGACAAAAAAATGTATTTCTGTATTTCTAACTAAAACATTACATTTGTGTTTCTATACTAATGAAATATGTTTTTTCTTTTCCCAAACTTTATCAAATGCAATGATCTCTAAGATGAGCCTGAAGAGGAGATTTGGGAAGATGCTGTTTCATAAGTCGCTTTGCCAGATCACCTGTGGTAAGTTTGTAAAATGTATATTAAAAATAGGATTAGAACATCTCCTAATCAAAAGTTTTTGACTATACAAATCACAACACATAAATAGGAAAATGTTCGTGTTATTTTGTCTCTTATTGGGAGCAGTATGCTAGCTGAAGCCATTTACTTCCAGTCTGTGTGCTAAGCTAAGCAAGCGGGGGCTGCGTCAGACAGAGTTACAGCACGCACAGAGATGAGAAAGGTATGTATGGACTTATCTAACTCTGGGGGATACAGTGAATAAGCTAAATTCCCAAAATCTGGGTGTGTCCCTTTAAAGGGATAGTTCGACCAAAAACGATATTAAACCCATGATTTACTCACCCCTTAAGCTGTCCCGAGTTGCATATGTCCATAGTTTTTCAGACAAACACATTTTCGGATATTTTAGAAAATATTTTAGATCTTTCAGTTGATTACATGTAACGTTACAGGGTCCACCCATAGTCCACGACCTTCAAGTCCAAAAAAATGAGTCCATCCTTCACAAATTAAATCCAAACAGCTCCAGGATGATAAACAAAGGTCTTCTGAAGTTAATCCGTGCGGTGTTGTTGTAGAAATATCCATATTTAAAGTTTTATTAACGCAATTAACTACCTTCCTAAAGCGCCGCCATCTTAGTCGCGTCCGCATTCAGGATGAGTGCTTACGCAGCCTACGGAGGCTACTCTGCTGCTGCTCTGTGCCCCCGCCCTCCAAATTTGTCATACGTCACTAAGAAAAGTGCGTACACTACGCTAATACTCTCTCCTGAATACAGAGGAGTCTAAGATGGCAGCGCTACCGGAAGGTATTTATTTTCGTTAATAAAGTTTTAAATATGGATATTTCTACAACAACACCGCGTGGATTACCCTCAGAAGACCTTTGTTTATCATCGTGGAGCCGTTTGGATTTTATTTGTGAAGGATGGACGCACTTTTTTTGGCCTTGAAGGTCGTGGACTATGGGTGGACCCCGTAACATTACATTTAATCAATTGAAAGATCTAAAATATTTTCTAAAATATCCGAAAATGCGTTTGTCTGGAAAACGATGGACATATGCAACTCGGACAGCTTGGGGGGGTGAGTAAATCATGGGTTTTAATATCGTTTTTGGCCGAACTATCCCTTTAACTCTTTCACCGCCAGCGTTTTTAAAAAAAGTTGCCAGCCAGCGCCAGCGTTTTTCATGATTTTCACCAAAGTTTAATGCCTTCCAGAAAATGTTCTTCTTTAAATAAATAGACAAACAATATACCAAATGAAAGAACAGACCCTCTGCTTTCAAACAAAAAAACCGTTTCATCCTACCTTTAGTGGTTCTTTTGCAATCAGCTTTTGAATATGGGTAGGTTTTTGCAAAAACACCATATTTTGAGCAAAAAGCAAAAATAATTCCATATTTGTGACGGACTTTTCATAGAGATCCCATTCAGAGCGATCTTGAAAACAGACACGGACATGCAGCAGCTTGCCATAGGGCAATACTTCCGGTTTTAAAAAGTTGCGGAAGGGCGCCACCTGGTGGATAATAGCGGTATTGCGGAAAGACGGAAAATCTCGTCATTGGCGGGGAAGCGTTTTCTCTTAATTGACGAGATATCTCGTCAATGGCGGGGAAAGAGTTAAGCATATCATTTGGGGGGTGTTGAAAATATAAAGTTGATATCACTTAAGCATTCAGTATTGGATTCATTTGTAACCAAATCGATCAGAAGCACCATTTACTACCATAGTATTCTTTTATCCTACTATGTAAGTCAATGGTGCTTCTGGTCAGTTTGGTTGCAGACATTCCTTAAAAAAATCTTCAGGTTCATCAGGACGCTTTAAGGTGTATAAACATCTCAGCCACCTCAAGAGAAATTGGAGGCAACTGAGCTAAATTGCAGATGTTACTGCAAAGGGTCTGAATATGTATAATGCAAATATGATATGTTTTCTTTTTTCATACATTTGCAAAAGTTTCTAAAATTCTGTTTTTACTTTGAAGAAAATATCTAAACAATTACAGTATCATGCAACAACATAACATTTGAAAGTGAAAGGTGTATGATAATTTCTGAATGCACTGTAGATGATCTTAATTGAACCTCATTGTTATCTTCGTAAAAACACAACAGCTTTCTTCCTTCATCCGATGCAATGTTTCAAGTCAGACTATCAAAGAAAACGCATCTTGTCCTGATGTGCAATAACAAGATTTTTTTGTACATGGGCTAAAATGCAGCATTTTTTGAAAATTAAATATTGTTTTTTCCTCTCTTTAGATGCTGTCATCATATTAAGTACAGCATGAGCCAGAATGGATGGGTGGTGGTGGCCATAAGAAGACTGTCAACTAAATCAACAACAAAATTCATATTTGCAGTTTTTCTTGAATAAAGTTTTTCTATTCAGATGAATAAAATGACTTTTAAACATGATTTTGTTTTCATATTTTATTATTTTATTCTATATTTAGAATATTACACTTTTGCACTACTAACTGGAAACCTAACTGTTTGAAAGAATGTGTTTTTATCCTTAAAAAATATTTTTAACAGCTGCTTTCATGTTTATTTGGAAAGGGTAGGCACCTGCCATCTTATTTGTCCACATTTAAACTTTACCTTCTTTAGGTGTTTAGTTTTATGAATGGGGTTGTACTGTAAGTTATGCGCAGCAAGTTATATTCATATGATAATTGCTTTTAAAATAACACGTTTACAGTAAATCATATAGTGAGTATTGCAGTGTCAAGTAAAAATCTATATTAAGTGTTATAAAAACAACAAGGAAATAGAAGGTTGAAATTGCATCATGATATCAACCTTTATTCACCTATGTTGAAAGTGTGACGCTGAAACAACGTCGTGAAATCAACGTTGAAATTTTTTGCACAACCAAAAGGTAATCAAACGTTGATTCAACGTTGGTACCTGACGTTGATTCAACATTGAATCAACGTTGAAATGCCGACTGGGATAACATGTCAACACCGTCATCTTTGTAAAATAAATATTAGATTAGATTATGAAATAAATGTATCATTTTTAAGAAGAGGTCTGAAGTAGCTAGCAACAGAGGGGAAACAAGATGGCTAATGTGAGCAACTCATCTATTTTTTTATCTATATTAGGTTTTTGTCACCACCGTGAGGTTTTCTGTCTTTTCTGTCAGGTTTTATGTATTTTAGGAAGTTATGATTTGATATTTGTTCATCACAGTGCTCAGGATTGTTATTTTTTGGACCAAATATTTACATAAAGTTTAAGTAAGAAGACCTTGACTTGAGTGGTATACATTTTGGAATAATGAGGCCAAGTCACCACCGTCAGATTAGTGTCACCACCGTCAGACAGAGTTTGAATTGTTTTAAATGAATATGCTTAAAACATGTTTCTTCAGTGCTGTTAAGTTATTAAATTAATACTCTCTATTAATACAAAAATATGTTTATTAAATAAAAAATCATAACTTTTTCCATTTAGGCTTAAAGTAAATGTTGTATGAGTAATAACTGGAAAAACGCCTATTTTATCAAAAAAATACGAACAGGTGAGGTTGCACCAGTAAATTGCTGAACAGCCAAAACCTTGGTCTATAATGATATACCTTCAGATTTTGTAATTTAACTAACTTTTTTTCCCCAAAATTTTAAGCTGTTTTATCCAAATTCCCAAGAATCAGTGTTATTTAAACTGGATCAAAACAGTAATCTATTTTCAAACAAGTAAGCAACGAATATTGACTGCAGATGATCACGTGTGTTGGCACTGCACCGATCAATCAAAACATAAAAGTACTGCGAGATGCTTTAATATCATACGCCTCCGTTTGCACAGTAACGCGTCACAATTGATGGACCGATATGATCGGGAAGACGCAGCATTCTGTCTCCAAAGTGAAAAGAAAAGTCAATCAATATAACATTTACAAAAAACTTTTTTTAACATGGGACAAGACCAAACGAACATTAAAAAAAGTCTAGTCAATAAAATTAGCCTCTCTCCTCTCTAATAGAATGGTTTTAAGCAGAGGTGGAAACTACTTGAGTATTTTAGTTACATTTTCCAAGCATCTGTGCTTTATCAGAGTGTTTGTCTTGTACTTGACAAAAAAAATTCACTACATGCTAAAGCATAAATCATTCCGTGTATTCCTTTTATATTGAATATTAAAATTTATTTAATACCGAATTACATAAAAATTGTGTACTTTTACTTTTCTTAAGTAAAAGTACAAAAGTACTTTTTACTTAAGTAAAAAAGTACTAGATGTTTAATGTACATTAATATTAAATATAACCAAAAACTTGACATTATGAAATGTAGGAGTAAAAATTATGATAATATGCTTTGGAATGTATGTTTTCCAAAGAAAAAGACAGATAAAATACGAATACTTGAAAATTCTCTTTTATGTAGAAAGTAACATACTTAAGTATTGTCCACCTCTGGTTTTAACTTACAATAACACCAGTAACATTGAGGAGTATAATAGTTTTATTCATTACTGACATCCAGAGAGAGAACTTAGTTAAGAATTGTTTAACAGCATGCGGTTTCGTCTTGGTCATCTGACACCTTGATTTAAAAGTTTACTACAATGTGTGCAGCCACGTGACAATGTGTTGAGTCACTCAAGAGCACCTACTAAATATATACTATGATGACTAAAACAAAAAATTATAACAATTTTACACACAAACACAAAATAGTTGCATGCTTGAGCTGAAAAACTGTATTTTATGTAAAACTATCAACCCAGGCCACACAAACCTATAATCAAATCTGAATTATTAACCACAGACAACATAATATAAATATGAGACCCAAAGTAAACGTTACATCCAGCTGATTTTATAGTTCGTTTTTTTGTTTCCAGTGTATTTAGTGCTGGATCTACGAGTGCAGCGGCCTGTTTGAACATGTGCCCTCACACGTGCGCAGCGGACTACGAAAGCGCAACTATACAGCGATGATGTTACTTTTGTCATTTAAATTAGGACAAATACATACACAGCGATTTCTAAGAAGACCATGCAGTGATGTATTACATTACAACGGGCCGCATCCCACCACTAAGTTACCCCGCATACTATACGGTACCTGAACCGCTCGGCAGGGTCCCCATGTCGCACATGTACAAGTTGCGCTCAAATGCGCTGAAGGCACGTATTCTTGTTGTAGAGTTTTACTCTCGGTATTCCATATCCGCAATCGTCCGTCTTGTGCGCAGAGGGCAAGAAACTGGCGTGATTTTGTGCTAAAGGCGCAGGGTAGCGCAGCTTGGCCTCCGTCTGTCGCCATCTTACCATCCGCATGTGTCCGTCTACTCGGAAAACACGTGTAGGGGTAGAGACGTAAAGCGCGCCTGCGCAGACGCTGCGGAGACGCTAATTTGCTCCCGGGTGTTGGGATGGGAGGAGCTGGGGTGCTTCTCAATGGAGGGTATGCATTGACGTCACTTTTCCACGTGACCACGCCGGAACTCGTCCTGTTGAGTGGCAAACGTTCAACAAAATCTATATGGGGAGGCTGCAGACCTGGAGCCGGTAGTTCTACGCCCCTGGCAGTTTTACGCCCCTGGCAGTTTTGCGCCCCTGTGCTCCTCATGCGTCCAGTTGGGGGAGAAGGAAATACAACTAGGATACTAGCCTATTTAAACAACCGTTTATGAGCACTATTTATTAATATTACACATTTAAGCGAAAATTGTATAAACTTACAGTGTACACTGCAGTCTGCACACTACGGAACACAGGCAGTAAAAAATCCATATCTGGTCATCTTGGTTTTTATTATTGGAGCTAAAAATAAGGATCATGGGTTTAAATAGTTTTGGATTATGATACGCGTGTATATTAGCGTGTTTTCCAGTGGCATTTGAAATAGATTGGACCCGGAAGCGGCGCATGATGACGTCACACTTAACTATTTATATTTCTTTATAAACTGTTTTTATATACAAGAGACTGACTGATATATGATGTTGTGATTTTATATAAGGTTACATTTAGATATTAACCATTAGGCCATTAGATATAAAACTGTGTAATCATGTGGATCCTAAATGAAATATCTGCTGTACAATTCACAATAGGTCATCATACAGCTACAAAACATGTCCTACATAGCATTTTATGAAGACAAACACAATGTAACTTTTCTAAAATTCCAAGGGTCATTTAAAAGAAAGAGACAATATATTGTGGTTCACAAAAAAATTTATTAACACCATGACTTGGTTATTTCTTTAGAGCATGACTCCTGTAGGACTCTCCTATGGTTTGCCACTATTTTAATGTTTTTTTTATCCTGCTATCAAAGTGCTATCGCTCACTGATAAAAAATAAATAAAGCAAAGGTTGCATAGTGTTAGAAACAATGGTTACTTATAAGTAATGGCAGTATATCGCATCAATCATTTATAAATAATAAATCATTATCATTATAATACAATCAACAACAATAACTTTAGCAGATTATTTAACATACCTCAATTCGTATCGCTTCAAGAAAGTCTGCTGCTATCATACGGTCTGCTGTTCTGATATATGACTAGGCTCATATACTAATATACCGCCTCCCCCTACTGGACGCACGAGGAACAACAGGGGCGTAAAACTGTCAGGGGCGTAAAACTGCCAGGGGCGTAGATCTACCGGCTCCAGGTCTGCAGCCTCCCCCTACTCAACAAAATGGCTGGTTTCCATAGCGGGTGCTGCGAAAATGCCAGTAAAACTGACTATTATCAGCTTAAATTGAATTTAGTTGGACTTGATAGCAGAGGTGGACAATACTTAGTTATATTAGGTACATTTTCCAAGCATCTGTGCTTTATTAGGTTGTTTGTTTTGGGAAAAACATTACTTCACTACAGTCTAAAGCATAGAATCATACTGTGTATTCTTTAATACTGCATATTAAAATTTATTTAATACCTAATTACATTTAAATTGTGTACTTTTACTTGAATAAAAGTACGTTAATATATTTAAATATTAAATGTAAAATATATTATTTATGAAATGTAATAGAGTGAAAATTATGATAATATGCCCTGGAATGTATCCCAGGTAGCCAGTGCATTCGGGCCAGATCCGGCTGAGTGTCGGCGCACACGGCTGTGTTCTGGCTGCGGCTTACCAGCATTAAGCCAGCACTGGCCCAGCAAAAGTTGCCAGATTCGGCTAGGCTGTGGATATGCGGATTTGGTCCGATTTTGGCTGACAAATGGCATATTTTCCACATATTGGCTTTCACTTCACGTTTGTTTTAATAAAAATATATTAATTTAACAATTGATATGCATATAATTGTTTCTATTTAATGTTTTGATAATTGTTTTTTTAGTTTTCCTGATTAATGGTAGCCTATGTCAATAAGTGAAAAGTAGTGTGAGGAAAAGTTAAGCTTAGAAATTTTTCCCTAATAAAATAAGGGAAGGGGAGAAGCATATTTTAATGTTAAGAATAGGTTTGAAGAGGCATAAAGTGCCATTAGCCTATTGAATGTTAGTATCTGGGCTATTAAGTTTATACTGAAATATTTTCTATGTATGTAATATTTCAACAAACATATATTGTATTAATTAATGGTCAAATACTAAATTGAAATTTTATAAAAATATAAAAAAAATTAATAAGCTGTAAAGCTTGTCAATTTGTTTACTTTATTACAACTACAATTTTCAGCCCTTTTCCAGAATTTGAACTAATTTGATCATAAAGATTGATCTATTTATAATTTATCGATTACAATTTTTAGACAATTAAAGCTGGTTAAAGGAACTTTTATTTTGGAAAAAGAACTGCTGCTGTTTCAAGACATGCGCACTAGCTGCGACATCTAGTGACGACATTTACCGGGCTTTAACGGTTGTTGCTGCATGAAGTCTGCTGCAATTTCTCTGAGGTAAGACTTTTTGGAAGTTATTTAACATATTTTTAATGCATAAAATATTTATACTCTGCACATATTAGATATATGTAAACTTCATTTAAAAGAAGGACAAACTGGTGTGACTGATATAGTATACGTAATTTTTTAAATGACCACAATCCCGCTTCAACAAATATGTAAATTAGCATTTTAATTTATTATTAAAATACTGAAGTCTTTCTAGATAAATTTGAGTAGAAAATCGATTTTTATAATTTATCTGACAAGGAGAATTCGGACATAAGAAATGAACTCTGCTCAGTTTAATGAACTTACTTAAACAGTAATATTTCGTTTAGCAAAACAAACAAATAATATTTCGCAACTCATAAAACTGGTCTGAGGATTTGCCTCAGCAGTCTATGCAGCAGGCGGGAGTAACTGAGGGATCGTGAAGCTATTCTGCTAAACACTCGTAGCCACCTCAGCCAGTTCCGCTATTATACAGCTGACTGAGGTATTTTTTTTTACCAATGGATAACTTTGTCTGGTACAGAAAACGTTTAAATTTCACAGAATAGAGAGCATTGCAGCTACAGGACACAGCTGGTAGTTAAACTTCTTTACTTAGGCTAAAGTGCACCTGCAGTAAAAATATTTCCACCTCACTGTTGCACAGCATTATAACCGATTTCATCTATTGAAAGATGCTTTGTAGAAAATGAGTGAACCTTAATTATGTAATTATTACTCAACATTTTGTATCTATGATCTGTCTGTCTGTTATACAACTTAACAACTTATTGTGATTGTTTTTGTCACATTTAGATTTCTCAAGATCATCAGTTTGGACAGAATTCATTTGAAGAATTAATGTAAGTAAAAGTACAATATTGGACGGGGCATGGATATTTCTTGGGAATCAGTTTTGTTGCATTGTTAATGTCAGGACTGTCTGAGGGGTCAATTGGGGCCTGAAGTATGATAGGGATTTGTTTAGGGCTACAAATATATATTACAAATAACAAGTCTTTAAAAAGTCTTTACATTAAGTAGTCTAAACTAAACTTTGATATGTAAACGTTGTTATGTAAACTATAATAACAAGATATTTTATTAGATCACAATTCCAGTTAATGGATTTGGCATTTGCAGTCATTTTGAAATATAAATATAATGGTAGAGAAAACACAATTATCTGTGGATGTGTGTGATTAAGAGTAAGGAAAACTTACTTTTTTATATAATTGAAAATTAAATTTTGCTGCATCTTGCAAATATTACAATTTTAAATAGGCAAGGCTTAAAAAGGTATAAAAATAATAATGAACTTTCTCGATAATACAACACTGGCACAATTGGGCATGTAACCGTTTTTTTTTACCTTAGTGGTGTGCCCTTATTCTAGTACTTATGTTTCTAGTAGCTATGTTTACATGCAACCAATTAATCAGTTTGTAATCGTATTGATGGCTCAATCGTATTAAAAAGCCGTCATGTAAAAACCTTAATCAATACGATTGAGGTAGATTGGATGCAAATTTGAATCGTATTGAAAGGGGTGGTGTAGTCCAATCTGTGATCCGATCAGCAGGAGAAAAGTATGCAGTTAAATGCGTGAATCGAAGTATTTTGTCGGATGCAAAAATACATTGTGCATGTGCACAGAAAATTTGTGCTCAAGTTCACGTCGTATATTTACCTCTTATTTGCTTTGGTTTGGCTTTGGGGTGGCATTGCCAAGTCCTCTCTTTTTTTCGTTCAGATTTGGGCTACTGTTTAAACTGTCTTTGCGAGTTGTTTTTTCTGCGGGTCAGATATGAAAGGATTTTGTTCATTAGTTATTGGTATTTGGGCTGTGATAAGTCATTGGGATGCTTTTGGGCTAATTTTGAATGTCCATGGGGATGGTTTTGATATGTGAAGCTGCCAACCCTGGCTGTGCGCTTGCACAGATGTTCGGTTTATATAAAATGTACATGAAAACAAACATTTTGAGGTGCAAACATTTAAACATGTTTAGGGTGCATGTAAACTGTATTGTTGTAACCTTTCATCGGATTAAATTCAGTCGGATTGACAAAATGTTGTGCATGTAAACATGGCCCTTGTGATGACAGTTTGTTCGAGGATAAGAAAACTGCCATCTAGGGTTTCAGAACGAAGCAAGAGCCATCAATATTATATATGTATTGTATGTTTATGTATATATACATTAGCAAGTAAATGTAATGGTTTTCTTAATAAATATACATAAATAACATAATGTGTCTAAAAATTATTACACAAGAAATTCAGATCTTTCATGTGTTTTTCAGAGCACTAGCAGGTTCCAATAAAGGCTGGAACAGAACAGACAGAAAAGGTACAGTATACTTTCTTTCCATGTCCGCCTTGCCCACGCACACGTCCGTACCGCTTTAAAAAGTATATATTATTTACAGGACATTCACAAATTTAGAAAAAATGAAGAAAAGTAGCAGCTCCACCACTGCATTGAATATACTGTTCTGTATGAGTGTGCAACTCAGCGTTCCCACAACCGCACGCTTGACATTTGTTCCTCAGACATGAGGGCTCGCGAAGCACGCACACAGCACGCAGTCAACACATGCGTGATCACTAAACTAAGTTTTCTTTCTTGTTTAAGTGAACATAAACAGCTAGATGTGTCAGTATCAGTATATTAAAGCAGTGCAGTCTTAAAGCTGTTCTGGGTCTTAAAGTGACAGTAGCCTACTGCTTTTTGTGTCAGAAATGTTCTTTCCACCCAAAAATGAAAATCACTCACTTTTCTTAACTGAACAACTTTTGCAGCTGCACATTTAATTCATACAGTGAGGACTGTGCAGTGTTTTGTGTGTATTTATTGCTAATGTTAAATCATAGATTCTAATAACTAATATTTTTACATTTAATACAGATGCCTGAAAAGTAAAACAAGATGTGTATAGTGTTATGATTAAAAAAACAAAAGATTTGGTTGTTTGTCAGTAGCATTGTTGTAGTGACAGCCAAAATACATCGGCCTAGGGCTGGGCAATATGGCAAAAATCCATATTGAACGATAATGATATATATTTCCATGTAAGTTGTTAATGCTTCCAGCTTTAAAACAGTATGCCAACAATGACTGAAGCCACAAAAATAAGAGGGTTCATTATATTTTAATCTGCGCCTTGTCAGTTTTTTAGCTAGCCAAACCACTTCCATATAAAGGAATTCGTGCTACCTTTTTGTCCACAATTTATCATCTTTGGATATTCGTTGCCACTTCCACTCATTACAACAATGCTACTGAAAAGCAACCAAATTTTTAATATTTCCACTTAATCATAATACTATACTCATCTTGTTTTACTTTTCAGGCATCTGTATTAAATGTAAATATATTAGTTATGAAATTGTCTGTCAACATGATTTTAACATGAACCTTAGCAATAAATACAAATAAAACACTGCACAGTCCTCACTGTATGGATTAAAGGGACCATTTAACATGTCCGCCCAAAAAAAAATCAATTCATACTCCACACGCCAAACAGACGGGGGCAGTATACCTCCAGAAAAGTGAGTTGGTCTATTTTAATTTAGCAGCTGCAAATTCAGCAGCATATATCAAGTTTGATTTACATTAGCAACTAAGTTATCATTAGTCACAAAAAAAACATTCTGTCTCATTAAAATTGCAATGTTTTCCGCTACGTTTCGTGCGTCCATTTGGTGTTCATTATAATCGAAGACATTTCAAGCTTCTTAGCTAATGTTACATTTTAGCATCAGCTTGGTAGATAACGGGTGAAAACCGGATCGGATCCGTGGGTAGAGCTAACTATTAAACGTTAACAGCTAAGGATGCGCAATAATTTGCATGCGATAGTCATTGCGCTTCTCGTCAGTGAAGCCGGTTTATTGATTAAAAGTGAATCGCCATCAGCTGCTTTCAGATGGAGCCACATTTACTGCACAAAGCCGTAGTTCATGTACAAGCTGAGCATAGGTTATGGCAATGCCTATTATAAGTGAACTTCTAGCGAAATACTAACAGCATCTTACTTACCAATCGAAAAGAAAAGTTGTCATTTCGGAGTCGAACCTCATTTCTTTCATGTTCATTAGTTGTCTCCAGCGATGAAAAGCAGTGCCAGTATTTACTCTGGTTCGGTTACTTTATTTATCATATTTTATTTGTGATTCCGAGCGCGTTGTTCCCTGCAGCAAATGTTTGTGGTAGTGGTAAATGTCTCTTGCTTTAGCCATTCTTCCGCTCTCTTCCCTGAACTGAAATACGTCCGAAACCCCTATTGCAAGGCAGGAAGGCATCAAGGCATGTCCGAATCCATGGCTGTCCGAATTGCATTTCTCTGAGCTGCATTTATAAATCTTAAATCAACAAGTCAGCTGCCTTAGTTTTCGGACGCAGCGGTACTTGTAGAGGGCTGTACTCCCACTTATTCGTGTATTGCAGTTTGGCTGGCGGTTATGTGCGTGGCCCGCATACCGCCTCCCATGGTCGAAACTGGTATTACAACACCAGTCGGGCTGTAGCTAGTAATTTAGCATGCTAATTCAGATTGATATTTCTGCAGCACTATACCTTGTCATTTTTTTAATGACATCTTTGCCCTTATTTCTTCTCATTCTTTTGTTGCGTGTAACTAATTTTTAAAAATCTTTTACCTCAATTATTACAAATGGCACCTTTAAATGTGCAGCTGTGAAATGTATTCAGTTAATAGTAGTGAGGGGTTTTCATTTTCTTTGTATAATGAACATTGAACACTCAAGATAGCTTTGAACACCCAAGACAGCTTTAAGATGGCACTGCTTCAATATACTAATAAACATACAGCTGTTTATGTTCACTTAAACAAGAAAGAAAACTTAGTGAGCCCTCGTGTCTGAGAACCATATACGAGCTATACATGCTGGTAAACAGGCACGTCACCTTGTGGAAACGCACAGTCGCACACTCATACAGTACAGTATATTCACTGCAGTGGTGGATCTGCTTATTTTCTGTTATGTTTTCAGTTGATAAGATGTGCTTTTTGATTACTGAAATTTAATTTAACCAGAATCCAGAATAAAACGAAAAACACGGAATTTGAGAAAAAATTTAACTGAATCTGGGGAAAAAACAATAGGGCCATAGCTGTGCTAAAACCTGACTCCAATTGGCTTTTTTGAGGTCATTCAATTAAGGGTTCACATTTTTTTTCACAAGCACTAAGATGTTTTTTGGTAGTTCTCAATAAAGACATGAAAGATCAGAATGTTTTTGTGTAATTATTTTTAGACACATTGGGGCGGTTTCCCGGACAGGGATTAGACTAGACTTAAACAGTTTTAAGAGCTCTCCAAACTGAAAACAACTCACACTTACATATCTTAAAATACATCAGTGCCCTTTGTTTTACCTCAAAATGCACACAGGTAATGTTTTTAGTAAGGCATGTTTGTTAAAACTAATTATATTTCCTAATTAAACTAAGGCCTAGTTCTGGATTAAGCTAATCCTGGTCCGGGAAACCGCCCCATTATGTTTATCAATGCCCTTGACTTAGATAAAGTTTAGATTGCATTTTATGACAAATTTGTTCAGAAAACTGTGAAATTCACATACTTTTTCTTGCCACTGTATATAAAGCCATTACAATGTTAATCTATGAAGCTATAAGTCTTCCACCCTAAAGTACCTGTCATTGTATTTGAAGCAGAATAGCTTGTAGGTAACATTTAACCCTGGAGAACCCACGGGTCAAATGTGGCCAGTGTTAATTGATTCTAAGAGAAGGGTTCTTGGGTTCTCCAGGGTTAAACTAACATGCTTGCATTTACCTAATTAAATAATTTTGTTTCTTTTCAAGAATCTGTCAGAAGAAATTCAACTACTGTTCGTGCACCAGATGGTGAAGTAGAAAAGTTCGTAAAAACTTCTGCAGCTTGCATCTGACAGAGATGCAAAAAGAATAAGAGAGCGGGCCTGAAAACAAGCAAATTCAAGGTATTTCAATTGTTGTTAAAGGGATAGTTCAATAGATATTCTTTCATCATTTACTCATCCTCATGTTGTTCTAAATCTGCATGATTTTTTCTGATGAACACAAATTAAGATGTTTTGCGTAATGATGGTAAAACCACAGCACATTGTAACCATTGACTTCCATAGTAGGAAAAAGTATTTTGAAAGTATTGTGATATATGATGAAGAAAATATTTTGATAAATGATGGTTAGCACACAGGTGACGGTACCCATTAAATTCCATCATATTTTTTTATTCCTTCTATGGAAGTCAATGGTTACAATCTGCTGTGTGTTTACCATCATTACTCTAAATATCTTCTTTTGTGTTCATCAGAAAAAATTCATACAGGTTTAAAGGTAGGGTAACACATTTTGAAAAATGCTAACGGTAGCCGCCTAGTAATGAAATCACGATCCCACCCTTAAGTCAAATCGCCATCCAAAGTCACGCCTCTTTCATGAACATGCACAGATCAGACGGTCACATTTCATGTCTCATTCACCAGTGAGAAAACTTTGCAGTACAAAGTGAATAACACTTCCAAAATAACCAACATAAACAACTGGTTTATATCAGAATTAGTTTAAGCACACGTTCGGTTGTGTAGACGTAGTAACTATATCGTTATGCCAATCCGTAAACGAACACAAATTTCATAAGCAACACAATGTTTCATCAAAGTAGAATATCTGAATCCATCTCAATACAAACATATCGCGTACCTACCTTACCAAAATAAACAACGACCCTTTCAGACCCTTTGCCTCCTGCAGCTGTTTCATCTCGTGGTAAAGCAGTAAAGTTACAGATGTTAATTTGGGTTTTTGCTCTTGCTGATCCAGGCAGTTTTTGCTGTTGTTGTTATAAAAGATGCCTTTCGTTTTGTGGCTCCTGTACAGGTTGTCAATTCAGCAGAAAAGTTTGCTTTTCTTGCTGTTTACAGACAGGAGATGAGCGCACGTGAACACGCATCTTAATACCAAGTGTAAACAGCCTCTTAACCAGCATAACTAAAAATCTTTCAGGATCAAATCTGTTACCCTACCTTTAAAACAACATGAGGATGAGTAAATGATGACAGAATTTTTATTTTAGGGTGAACTATTCCTTTAACATTTACCCAATTTAACATTAATGCCTTCAGTCTATCTGATGAAGTAACCATGAGTCATTTTCTGTTCCCCCTCTTATCTCTTTTCTCTCAGTCTTTCCTTCTTTTAGGGTACACTTGAGGAGTGTCCAGATGTTTATTAATGTTTTATTAATGTAATGTTATGTTTCAAATAAACATGTAAACATACTGTATATTTTTCTTTCTTTTTTAAACACCTACAGTAAAGTGTGACACTTAACACATTAAAAGCATCACAAACATTGAGGATAGAACTTCTAATGTGCAGTTTAACTTTTTTTAACTAAATATAATAAAAGTTTTTTTTAAGAAGGGATAAGTACATGCCATCTTAAGGGCTAAGGTTATAAAGTATTGTTTTGTGGAAAAAACACTTTAAAAAATTTTTTGGGCTAGTTTCGTCTGAGTGTACAGTTTAACCTGGCATGATTCTGGCACTTTGCTGGCAGTGTCGGCTGACTTTAAGCACCCGGACATTGGCCAGTTTTGGCTGAGTGTACAGTTTTAGCTGGCGTGATTCTGGCACTGTGCTGGCAGTGCCGGCTCACTTTAGGCACCCGGACATGGGCCAGTGTACTTGGGCCGATTCTGGGGCGTCATTCATCCCAGAGTTGGCCCTTTTCTGGCAGCCGGAACTGGGCCGTGTTTTTTTTTCTGGCCTGCCGGATTTGGGCCATTATTGGGCCAAACTGTTTTGGCTACCTGGGATGTTTTCCAAAGAAAAACACGGATAAAATAAAAATACTTGAAAAAATACGTTTAAGTAGAAAGTAAAAACTCTGCTTGATGGTGACCCTAGCAACATGTCAACCCACCTGTGGTCTGTGGACGTTGGAATGAATGATCAATTCACTTCTCCTTTCGGTGTTTTTTGGCAGTCTGCAAAACGATAGTTCCGAATTCTTGTTAATCTGTTAGTACAGATCTATCGCACAACAGCTTTTTCCCATTTCGACGCGTTTTCCCCAATGTCACACTCACGCCAGAGCCATATAGAAATAGAGTTATGTCAACTCCGTTGACTCCAATGGAACGTTTTTTTTTTTACAGCAATGGCGGACCACGGAGTCTCAAGAGTTCCCGGAAGTCACAGTCAGCTCCATAGAGTTGCATTAGAAATATTGAATGTGTTGAACTTAATACAAGTTTTAAGACTTAATACGCTTGACAAATAAGATTGTATGTTAGCAATACATGTGAATTGAATGACTTTATGCATCAGTGTGTTTGTAGTGCATTATTTATCATTTAATTAGTACATTTTAGGGGGTGTTAGTAGAAAACGGTAGTGATGGCCAAATGAGGCTTCCTGAACCACTGAGGCTTTCCAGCCCATTGGTTCGTCAAAAGGTTCAGTTACCCGAAGCCTCATGAACAGTGTTCTCTCTAGTGACACCTGCTGTGGAAAGCAATGTATTGCACACAAATCTATTCATTCTGAGCAACCAAATTGTCATGGTGTGGGCTTTATTTATTGCCTGTGTATTAAATAAAGTATTTTACTCTGCTTGTGTTAATTTGTACACACAACTCATACATACACAACTTTGTGTCCAACTATTCAGTAGTTCTTTGGGTTAATAACCGTGAATGCCCCGAATGAGTGTAAATAAATTATGAGTGCAGTGCTGACTGGGAATGCAATAGTGCAATGCTTATTGAACTGATGGGTGCAATAGTGCATATGCTTATGGGACTGGAAGTGTGAAACAGCAAACTGCAACACGGAAAAGTGTTTACTGGTTTTTATTTAAAACAAAAGTTTTTTAACAGTATTTGGATTGAAGCGGTTTCTCTTTTTAGAAAGCTCCTCTCAAGCCTTAGAAAACACCCTTTCACAGGGCACTGATGATGCTGGACAACATAAGAAGGTCAGTGCCAGCTTATATAAATTGGGATATTGGAGCTTCTGTTGGTTTCAATATCCCAATGGATCCTCAGTCCTCCTAGGCTATCCCTAATAAAGTCTAGTCTTTTTTTAATTATAATAATAATAATAATAACAACAGCAATACTATATATAATAATAATAAAACTACTACTAATATAGGCGATATATATATATCATATAGCAAAATAATTACGTATTATAGGTATTAGAACTAGATATATGCTAATTTACTCTAATGATCTACTTTCCTAGGCTATGTATAATTTACTCTAATATAATCGTCAGTGTATATAATGTATAATACAGGCTATGATATATAATGATAACTATACTACAAACTCACTACAAACTCCACTACGTACAACCAACACCTCAACACCAATGCAAACGTACTGCAAAACCCACAAGAGGCGCGAGTTTCGAACCATTTTTATCCGGAGGCGATACTCAGAGTGAAGCAATGACGTATTCAACAGAAAACGAGGCCTCGTTTATCATCGTCACGTGATTTTCACGGAAACGATACAAGCCTCGAATCGGGGCTTCATCTGGAACGCCCCTTTTTGCTCGACACAAGCTCCGGAGCTTCGCTTCAGATGTCACATCACTAGAAAACGGCTCAGGCTAGGACAAGCTGTGGATAACTTTAGCAAACACACAACAAACCACGAACAGCCTTTTATTGGTAAATTTCGTTTTCTTAATCATCCATTATTGTACATATTGTGTAATTAGAGAGGCTATTAAATAACGTGATGGTGGTATAGAGTGCATATTTATGCATCAAACATGTATGTTTTTGACACTGGTTTTGCTGGTTAATAAATTAAATAAAATAAGTTAATTTATTAATAACTTGTCAAATGTATACTTACATGGTTAAGAGATTATCATTTAAAGTGATGATGATGTTATTTCCCATCAGATGTTTATATTAACAACAAAAAGAAAACTACACTAAGCCAGAAATATTATTATAATTTATAAATTAAACAAAGTGCTTTCCCAGCTAACAATTTTTGGTTCCAAAACGTTTTCCTAACGTTAGTTTTTGGTTCTAAAAACGTTCCCCTAACGTTCGTTTTTGGTTCCCATAACGTTATTTTTTTTAGGTTTGTTTTTGGTTAGCCAGGAAAGTTTTCTTTACGGAAATAGAACGTTATTTTTAGGTTAGTTTAACGTTATAATAACGTTAGGAGAACGTTAGTTTTAGGTTAGAATAACGTTAGAAAAACTTTAAATTAACCTAAAACTAACGTTCTCCTAACGTTATTATAACGTTAGAATAACGTTAGGGGAACGTTAAACTAACCTAAAAATAACGTTCTATTTTCGTAAAGAAAACTTTCCTGGCTAACCAAAAACAAACCTTAAAAAAATAACATTATGGGAACCAAAATCTAACGTTATGGGAACGTTTTGGGGACCCAACATTTTTGCTGGGAGTATGCACAGTTGACATGGAACAAAAACAGTTTAATGATCTACAGGACAGTGCGCGTTGCCGCGGCTCCGTGCACGCATTGAAAGAGCGCGCAGAGCTCAAGATTCTAGCTGCAGTGAAGTATGGCACGTCTATTGGTACATTCCATGTTGTGTTTTTTCTATCATATCTATCCAAAATAAGTTAAACAACACATTTCCATATAAAAAGGAATAAACCAATATATTAATAACAACATTTATAACAATTAAATTATTTTATTACTGAAAAAATGTCTATTGAAACATTAGATGAATAACACAGGTTATTTTAAATAAAAAAACCTCAAACCACCACACATTGAATTTAGATAGCATTGTATTTTATCAAATATATAAATGACTTCAACACAATAAAGAAGACTTATAACAGATATTTATTGAAAATGAATAAACATTTAATTTACTTTGGATCAAAAAATCTTACCACATCAGTTAGCCGCCTCTCCATTATTACAATAATCAAAAACATCCTCTTTTCATATAGACGGGAATCACTAAAATATATATTAGTTCTCACATATAAGTTACTAAATGAAGAAAGAAAATAAACCGCTAGAATAAATGTTAGACTGAGGTAAAACCTATTGACAACAAATACATAAGCATTTCATTCACTTCAGGTTAACAAAGCAGTTTAACGTTAGCCGAATAGCTCTCAGTTTTTACAACAATCAAAAGCTTCTAACATCACATTCTCCTTCATGGAAATCATTAAAATATATTTTCGTTTTCACATATTAAAGTTACTAATGAAGAAAGAAAATAAATCGCTTAAATAATGTTAGACTCTGAAGTAAAAACCAAATGCCAAATAAATAAACATTTCATTCACTTTAGGTAAAAAGATCTTACCACAGTTAGGCGGCTATTCGTTTATTCGACAATAAAAAGTTTCTAACATCATATTATCCTCATATTCTCCTCAAATCGATCGGAAATCACTCATATATACATTTTTTCTCACATATTTAAGTTACTTAAGAAAGAAAGAAAGAGAAAAAAGAAACGCTAATGTAATGTATGTCTCTGAGGAAAGAAAACCGCTAACGACCGTTATTTTTTAAATTATGCGAATTCGCGTAGCCTACAAGAGAAAGCGGGTGCTCGTGAAGAGCGCGAGGTAAGCGCGTGCAAAGGAGCACGCGCATAACAGACGTGCTCACTTCAGAAATAATGGATTTAATATGCTTTTACTTAATTTCCTAAAAAAAAAACATAACCAAAAAATAACCATTAGAGAACGTTAGGTATAAGTTATTTTTAGGTTATTTTAAAAATAACCACCCGGGAACGTTATTTTATGGTTCCCAAAAAATAACCAAAAAATAACGTTCTGTATAAGTTATTTTTAGGTTATTTTAAAAATAACCACCCTGCAACGTTATGGGAACGTTATTTTATGGTTCCCAAAAAATAACCAAAAAATAACGTTCTGTATAAGTTATTTTTAGGTTATTTTTAAAATAATCACCCTGAAACGTTATGGGAACGTTATTTTATGGTTCCAAAATAATAACCAAAAAATAACCAAAAAATAACGTTCTGTTTAAGTTATTTTTAGGTTATTTTAAAAATAACCACCCTGCAACGTTATGGGAACGTTATTTTATGGTTCCCAAAAAATAACCAAAAAATAACGTTCTATATAAGTTATTTTTAGGTAATTTTAAAAATAACCACTCTGCAACGTTATGGGAACGTTATTTTATGGTTCCAAAAAAATAACCAAAAAATAACCAAAAAATAACGTTCTGTATAAGTTATTTTTAGGTTATTTAAAAATAACCACCCTGCAACGTTATGGGAACGTTATTTTATGGTTGCAAAAAATAAAACCTAAAAAGAAAGTTACCAGAACGTTATTATTTGGTTCCCAAAAAATAACCAAAATATAACCAAAAACTAACGTTAGGGGAACGTTCTGTGTTTGCTGGGTTGTAAGTCTTTTTTTATGTTGTGCTTTGTATATTCATAAATTAAACCAGTATGAGTTACATACACAGCACATTCACTTTGTATATTATTAACAGGAATAAACGTACATTAGTACACAGTGTGATGCATTTTATAGCTTTAAAGTTACTAAAGGCAGCGTAAAACATGTTAACAAGGGACATACCAGCAGATGACCATACAAATCTTCCTAAATTCGTGAATTTAATAAGTCAAAAAACATTGTTTATATAACTACATAACAATACTACCTTCACATTTTGATGCGATATATAAATATTGTAAAAAAATACGTTTCTTGACTATAAATTAAGAAAAATCACAGCTCTTTGCCTCTAACTCAATGTATTACAATGGCTCACTATGGGCTTCTAGGAACTAACTGAAGTCTCCGTGAATCACGTGATGGGCGAGCTTCTGGACTTCCGGTGGCACAACTCTGTTTTTCAATGGCTCTGGGTCACGCTATATTCAAATGCTGGCGCTCTGTCTTTTGCCACTCAGTGGGCGTAACCGCAGGCTTTCTTCTTCTTCTTCTTCTTCTTCTTCTTCTTCTTCTTCTTCTATGGATTTATTGGTGGGTCGCATACCAACTTTTTGGTGCATACCGACACCACCTGTGCTGGAGTGTGAAGTGATTTCAGTCTAGTAGTATGTTAAAGATGTCTATATTCTATTTCTAATACCACTATACTTAATACATTTTAAAATTGACCTTATAATTTCCCCAGATTCTAGTGTAGTGTTTAATATGTTGTTGATTGAAAATTCTTTGCATCCCATTTCATGTAGCTTTCTTATTAACTCATTCCTTTCCTGTTCATACCTAGGACAGAATAACATCACATGCTCAACTTTTTCCTTTACTTGACCTATTTCACATAATCCTGTTCCATGTTTTCCAATAATTTGAAGTGTTGACGGTGAGGGTATGCACGTGATGTCACCTTCGGGGAAAGTGCCTGCGGTTACGCCCACTGAGTGGCAAAAGACAGAGAGGCAGCATTTGAGTACAATGTGAATTCAGCGAACAAACACGGGGAAAACGCTTCTAAATGGGAAACAGCTGTTGTGCGATAGACTGTACGAACAGATTTAATAAGAATTCAGAGCTATCATTTTACAGACTGCCAAAAAACACAGAAAGGAGAAGTAAATAGATCGTTCATGCCAACATCCACAGACCACAGGTTGGTTGACAAGTTGCTAGGGTCACTATCAAGCAGAGGTTTTACTTTCTACTTAAAAGTATTTTTTCAAGTATTTGTATTTTATCAGTATTTTTCTTTGCAAAACATACATTCCAAAGAATATTATCATAATTTTTACTCATTTACATTTTATAAATACAAGTTTTTGTTTTACATTTAATATTTAAGTACATTACCGTACTTAAACTCAAGTAAAGTACACAATTTTATTGTAAGTAGGTATTAAATAAATTTTAATATGCAATATTAAAGAATACACAGTATGATTCTATGCTTTAGAATGTAGTGAAGTGTCGGAGCCAATGGTGTAGTGGGCAGCGCTCCAACATGTGGGGCTTTCGCACTTTCTGCGACCCGAGTTCGATTCCCGGCTCGTGGCAATTTGTTGATCCCATACCCCTCTCTCTCCTCCCTGTACTTTCCTATCCTCTCTAAACTCACTTTTCAATAAAGGCAAAAACTGGCCAAAATATATACCCTAACCTAATCCTAACCCATATACAAAAAAAATTCCCAATACAAACACTCTAATAATAACAATAATAATAATAACTTTAATTTATATAGCGCCTTTCAAAAACATAGGGACGCTTAACAAAACAGCAAGGGAAGATGGGGGGGGGTGGAGCTAAAGCCCAGGCCTCAGCGAAGAGGTATTTCTCTTACGTATTTCAGAAATCATTAAAACCTTTCTTTCTTTTTTTGGATCAGCGACATTCAGTACTGTATAACCAACCAGAGATGTAGAAGTAAACAGGAACAGATGAATATACAGCTCTTAGAAATACTTTTTCTTGGTGGTAAGTCTGTTGTTAAAATATATTTCCTTACATATGGATACAAAAATGACATTGTAAAAAGGGATACTTTTATGAGAGATTGTAAGGCTGGGTTATATTATATTATCTTAAATATATTGTACTTTGGGTAAGTCATTCTTAAAAAGAAAAATCATTCATTATCATTGACTTGCCTGTTGTTTTTCAGATCAACTGCTATTGACATTTTTTTATTGGGACCAATGACAAGTGATTTGGAAAAAAAAACGTTGGCAAAACATCCCTTCCAGGTGGCTAATTTCTGTCCTTTTGAGTTATTCATGTAAAAAGCAGTTTCTTATTGTAAAGCTGTAAGGGACTTGTTCTAGTTATCCTTGCATACACCATTTGGCATAATTTCTGATTTCCTAAAATCTCCTTAACAGAGGGGAACCAGGGGCCTATACCATGAAGCCAGTTTAGTTGGTTAGCCAGTAAAGTTTTGGATTAATTTGTGCAAATCCTGGGGTTTGGGTACCATGAAATTAGCTTGTACCAATGGCCTGTTGACATTGGCTTGGTTTTGTCAACTTGAAACTAATCCTGTAACCCTGAGTTTGTTTAACCATTTTCATACAAGCCCCTTAAGTTAGTAAGACCACAATAGACAAGCAATGGAAAATGCTCTAGGTTTAAATAAAACACAATTATCAAAGAAAACATATCTTTAAAGACACACAGGTTGCTTTATATCATGAGCCTGTTCTAATCCTATTTTCATTGCCACTTGGAGAGTGCTGTGACAGATAAAACTTGATGATGACACAGTCAAAGCTTTTAAAGGTAAACTGAGAAGTTAACAAAACTTTCATGCATGCATATCTATGCCAAAGGCAAATGTTCATTCATTATTGGTTAATTTTGTATATATTCTGTTTCCTTTTCACAGTCCTTGTGATAAAGCGGATTTCAATTACTACAGTGTCTGAATTGTAAGAAGAAGTGACCCTCCACTTAAACATGTGACATCTAAACTGTTTTGTGTTCTGCTTCAGCTATTGGCAGGTTTATCTTAATTTGGTTTTATTGCACTTAAATTTTTTCAGTAACTTTTTGTGCAGTGAATTACAATATGATTATTATATAATCATTGGTTATATTTATACACTCTAAAATAATTTGTTGTAAATAGCACAAAAGCTCGTAATCATATGGGAACCATTTTTAGCGCTATAAAGCACTTATGAAGAACCATCCGGGGGTGATATAGAACCACTATAGCACAAGATTCGGTTCTATATAGCAACAATAGGGTTCTACACAGGTGCTACACAATTAGCCTACTACATAGGTGCTATATAGCACTTAAAATGGTTCCCCTATGATTACGAGCCAGTCAACCACTTTTAGTGCTATTTAGCACCATTTGTTTGTGTGAGTGAATTGCATATTCATAGTGTACTTTTCATTAATAAATGTAATGTTAATGTTGTACAACAAGTAGCACTGTAATTGCATTTCTCTGATATTTGTTTTATATAGTTTCTCTCTGGTCAAGAGATTGTGTATGTCTCTGTGCTTGCTTGCTTGATTAATTTACTTTAGATATTTTTGTAATGTACACAACACAATATGAAGTATATTCAATTGTTCTGGATTCAGAATCTGTATGTGTGTGTCATAATTTTTTATATATTATATATATATTTTGCATATTTTAATATAACTTTTTTAATATAAAAAGCTTTAGTGGTGATAGTAAAATAGTAGTGTAATACATTTCTATTAATGTAATGCTAGTATATTTCTCTTAATAGTGTAATGCTAGTATATTTCTAATATGCTGAAGTATCATTGAAGTCAGGGGCGTCGCACTTTTCCCGGTGAGAGGGTTCAACACCCACACTTTTTATGCAGTTTTGCAAGAACGCCTTATTAAAGTCGCTCCTCCGTTCTCTGGCCGCTCTGCTGCGCTGCGCTGCATTCTCTCCCCCTCCCCTCTCAAACATGACGCCGGCTTTGAGTGTTACCGGCTGATGATTGGCTGTTCTAAGTCCCGCCTCTCTTGGTCGGATTGATTGATCGGTCAGCTCGCGCTGAGGAGGCGGGAACTTTGTTTATTTACATCTCCCTTTTTCAGGTAGGCTACTTTGAATGAGTGTTTAAAAAACTTTATTAAACACTTTAATCAACTCTATGCTTTTGAGGTTTTTGAATAAGCTTGATATGTGTTTGGGACTAATGCTAATTGGGTTATTGTTCAGCAGCTGGCTAAATTCGGTCATGTAGACAATGTGGCATGCAATGTATAACCTGTGATGAAGAAGGCAGGGAATTGACGAGGATGAGGGACAAATTGCAATCGATTTGATATTTTGAGCATTGTTTGTTGATTAGCTGAATACTTTGTTAATACTACCTGTTGTGTATGATTGCACTTGTTGAGGAGAAAAAAATGAGAAATGATGACATAGTTCTTCAACAGGTAACTTATGCAAACAATGAAAGAAAAGTGTAGCCTATATTATTTTAATGTTAAAACGGTAAATTGTTACATCATTTAGACCACCAGAGAAAAAGCTTTTCAGGGCACAAGTAGCAAAATTTAGCAGTAACAGTCCTGTCAGACCCATGTCACTATCGAGCTTATCATTATCTTTTTGTCACGCAGTATCAATAAGATACAGAAAAAAAAAGAGGCAGGAGAAGATTGACACCTTTTTCAAGAGAAATCCTGTAAGTGAAGTTGAAAGCTGGACGTTGATAAATGTTGACATTAAACAACAGTAGCCTATTACCATTATATATTTTTGCATTAATTTAATATATTACTTTTCAAGTTTCAATAAGGTTTGCTAGTACCACAGCCTTATTCCTTTATCACCTTGTTTAGAAGATGAGGTTGCTGGAGGCATCAGTTTAAAGAGAGAGAGAGACACAGAAAGTTTCACAGGTGAGCAATGAAAAATGAATGTTACAGTTTGTGAAAGAGGTCTATGAAGGAAGAGAGGGTGTGTTGTGTCATGTGTGGTGCTTAATTCCATCCCAGGTGCACATACGCGTGTTTCTGGTGCGTTTATATCAAATTTAAAATTATATATATCCATCCCCCACACTTTTAAAAAGCTTGCTACGCCCCTGATTGAAGTGTACTTGATGCACAGTAAAATTAAGCTTTAAATATATTCTAACTGTATTTCAAGTGTATGAGAAGTGAATTTCAAATGAATTTTAAAGAAGTACATTTAAATTGCACTAAATGACAAGTGACAAGACAATGACAATATATTTGACGTTGTTTTAAAATAATACATTTAATATGTATTTAGTATAGTATCATTTAAATATATTAAGTATGTCCCATTTTTCACCTGGGGCTACTCTGTTAAAAACGGATACTTTTGTGCCGTCAACACAATATTCTCCGCTAGGTGGCGTAAATATGTAAATTTTCTCACACGTGTCACAGTTGTGGTTAAACCTTGTACGACGCATCTCAGCGCATACTCGCGGAGAACAGCAAGTAAATCACAGTGCTCGGAATCCACTAAGTTATATATGACTTTGCATTCTTAAGTTGTAAGTATAGGCTACACTAAAGATTTTCTTTATTGGAGATATTTTATTAGATAATTATAAAGACTTCTTTCTTGGCAGCATTTTTCGATTTTAAAGGTAGGCTACTTCCAAAACTGAGAGATTAACTTTGAAGATTCGTTTGGATTGTGTAGCCAGTTCAACATGTTTTTATTTTAATACAATTTACAACCGATTGATGCTATTAAATATAACTAAAAACTTATTAAGTTTAATGTAGGCTAAGTCATAAAAGGTGAACACAATACATAGATATATGGTTAAATACTACGTTGGCTTTATGGGTTCGGTCACAAAATTATAAATGACCGAAGAAGTGTAATTTACCTTTATATAATAAATAAGACGACTAGTAAATGTTTTATTTTAGACATTTATGTAGTAATGGATATGTTTTTGTGATGTCCGGCGGGCACGGAGACAGCAAGATAGTGTAGAGCACTGATTTATTTTTATTTTTAGCTACAAAACAGAAAAATTGTATCTCGTATCAAGAATTGCTTTAACAGATTAATCTTTTAAACATAGTCTTTGGTATGACTAGCCTATGCTTGGGTGTAACCTCCTCTTTCTTCCAAGTTCACAAAGTATTGTTATTGGTAACTTAGTATGGGATAGTGTCAATCTATGGAATAATCTTACAGTAGTAAATAACTAGGCCTGTTTTGCATATCTTGTTTTGCTTGTTTTAAATAGCAGTAGCCATTTTGTTTTCCTGTGTTTCAAGCTACTAGCCTACTAAAAGCTGTCAGTTATTTAAAAATCAATAATTTTTTATACAGTACTGTGCAAAAAGTTTTAAGCCACCATCACCAGCTTTGTTGTTTTAGCAAAGTTGTAATGTCCATCCATATTTATTTTTAAATCGTTTTATTAAGATACAAACAGAAAATACAGGAAATATGTACACAAAATTTAAAACAAAACAATTTTCAAAACTAAATGTCTTCTTCAGGCATCAGTCAGTATTTTGTGTGACCTCTCTTGGCACAAAACGCATCTAGAGCTTTTTTGAGCAGACTGAAGTCCTAAAGTCAATCGATTAGAATTGCCTGCTACTGCTCAAGTGGAGTTTACCCAAAATACTTAACTTGACACTTCCGCTTATACTTTAATACTGTTTTAATACTACATACACATTTCCTGTATTTTCTGTTTGTATTCTATTAAAGATATATATTTATATATTGCACAGTAATATATATATATATAGTTTTTAAAATTGCTTTTGTTAGGGCAAAGTAGAAATGTTACTTTCACGATACATATCTGTATTCTGTTTAAACTATATTACGTGATTAATCTAGTAGTTGTGCTCTGGCCAGCCAAAATGTCATAATTTCATAATAGCAGAGAAAGTTTTGTTGGACATGTGTTGTCCTGTGTCCCTAAAGTAAGTGACACAGTTTGAGTTCTTTTAACTAACTCTATCCGGCCTCTCCTCTGCTCTTATTACAGGTGACCGGCATTAAGGTGACACACCATAAGAGATAAAAGGTACCATGAATTGGGCTTTTCTTCAGGGTCTCTTAAGCGGGGTTAACAAGTACTCCACTGTGTTTGGGCGTGTGTGGCTGTCCATAGTCTTCCTCTTCAGGGTCATGGTCTTCGTTGTTGCTGCAGAGAAAGTGTGGGGTGATGATCAGAAGGATTTTACATGTAACACCGCTCAGCCTGGATGCCATAACGTTTGTTATGATCACTTCTTTCCAGTGTCCCACATACGTCTCTGGGCGCTGCAGCTCATCTTCGTCACCTGTCCGTCTTTTCTTGTGGTGCTCCATGTGGCGTACCGCGAGGAACGAGAGCGAAAGCACCGTCTGAAGTTTGGTGATGGCTGTCAGCGGCTGTATGAAAACACTGGAAAGAAGCGTGGTGGTCTCTGGTGGACGTATGTCCTTTCACTGGTATTTAAGATGGGTGTGGATGCAACCTTTGTGTACTTGCTGTACTATATCTACGAGGGCTATGACTTCCCATCCTTGATAAAATGCTCTGAGCCTCCTTGCCCCAACGTGGTTGACTGCTTTATTTCTCGGCCCACAGAGAAGAGGATCTTCACCATCTTTATGGTGATGACAAGTCTGGTGTGCATTCTGCTCTCCCTTTGTGAAATTCTCTACCTGGTGGTCAAACGTTGCTTTGAATGTGTCCAGAGGTTGCAGGGGTCACGACAGGTACACAAGGCAAAGTCTATCTCCAACATGAGGAGCTCAACTGCTCTCTTGGAATCAAACAGCAAAAAACTGGCCAGCAAAGACCAGCCAGCGCCCGCATACAGTGTGGTCATCTCAGATCATAATTGAGACTCTAAATGTTCTTCATGTTCACCAGAATGTCAGCTGAAATTGTACTGACTCAGCAGGCAGTTGGCATTGGAGGAACTTGCTTATAGGCTTGCTTTATATCCACTGGATGTTTTTCATGTTTTTGCAGGAAAGTTGTGGCATCATAAGCAAAAACTATGGGCATCAACTTTGTAGTATTCAGAATATTGTAATGTTTTAAAGTATGAGTAAAGCAAGGTAATTTATGATTTAGGTAAAGCATCTATTAGTCCGAGTTCCAGCAACTTAACCAACAAGCAGTTTGGTTCTTAATTCAACTGTGAAAACAAAACAACCAACATGTGCCCAATAATAATAAGTTAATAACATCAATCACAACTGACACTAACTAGCAAAACATGACTAAAAGTGTTGCTATAGCACACTTCCCTGCACCTTATTTAATTATACATTATAAGAGAGACAATATCTTGAATAAGCATTGACATTAAAAATGTATTCTCTTTGCTGGATGTGAGAGGAGTGAGAGTTATTGTATTGTATATCAGATGGTGCCTAATCAAATTATTATGTCTTGTGGCAGGAAAATGCAGTATTTTAGGGTGCAAGAGTTTATTGAGAAAGATTTATAGTTCTGCCAGATGATCAATTTCAGGTGTACATGTGTTGAGTGTTTTCCTGTATACCTCAGTGGTAGAGCATTGCGCAAAAGGTCATGGGTTCAAACCCAGTTCACACAAATACTGATAAAAATGTATAGCTTGTAATGCACTGTAAGTTGCTTTGGATAAAAGCGTTTGCCAAATTCATAAATATAAATGAGTGAGAGAAAGGTCAGTTTTCAAGTTCACTGATAAAGATGCATTTTTTTTGTAAGTAAAAAAGTCAACCTTTCAATATACTAACAATTACATCCTTTTTACTGTGTTTGGAGTTGTTTACATTTTGAGATTTATTAAAGTCTGTTTTTTATTTTCTTATAATTCTGGTGTCTGTTTGAATCTGTGATGTCTTCATTTAACGGATCAGGAATTTAATCACTCTCAAGAAAAATGGTTCTATATAGTACCAAATAATGGTTCTTCAGCTTGTAACAATAGCAGCACCCTTTTTGGTGCTATATAGAACCTTGCCTTGAAAAGTGCTACATAGAACCCCAGTGGTGCTATAAAGAACCTTTAATTTATTAGCAGTCAGGAGTGTTATTTTTTTTATTTATGCACTTTTTTCAGCACTTAAATGAATAGTCTACTCATTTTCAATATTAAAATATGTTATTACCTTAACTAAGAAGAGTTGATACATCCCTCTATCATCTGTGTGCGTGCACGTAAGCGCTGGAGCACGCTGCGACACTTCGATAGCATTTAGCTTAGCCCCATTCATTCAATGGTACCACTCAGAGATAAAGTTAGAAGTGACCAAACACATCAACGTTTTTCCTATTTAAGTTGAGTAGTTATACGAGCAAGTTTGGTGGTACAAAATAAAACGTAGCGCTTTTCTAAGCGGATTTAAAAGAGGAACTATATTGTATGGTGAAACAGCACTTTTGGGAGTACTTCGACTCGGCGCAGTAACACCCTCCCTCTCCCATTATGAGAGGGAGAAGGGGAGTGGATTTTTCAGGCGAGTTGAAGTACTCCCAAAAGTGCTGTTCCGCCATACAATATAGTTCCTCTATTAAATCCGCTTAGAAAAGCGCTACGTTTTATTTTGTACCACCAAACTTGCTCGTATAACTACTCGTCTTAAATAGGAAAAACGTTGATGTGTTTGGTCACTTCTAACTTTATCTCTGAGTGGTACCATTGAATGAATGGGGCTAAGCTAAATGCTATTGAAGTGTCGCAGCGTGCTCCAGCGCTTACGTGCACGCACACAGATGATAGAGGGATGTATCAACTCTTCTTAGTTAAGGTAATAACATATTTTAATATTGAAAATGAGTAGACTATTCCTTTAATAAGATTTAACAGTTTAAAAACAGAACTGCATGACATCAGTAAAATACTTTTATTTTAACTTTTTTATTACATGAGGTGACATGCAATATTAAATATGGGTATTAAAATCACATTAAGTTAAAAATATACATCAAAATAAATATATGAATTATAATGCAAATATAACAAATCACTACTCAAATGAGATATGGATGTTAAATAACTGCATCAATATTAAATAAATTAATAATAAAATTTGGCAAAGGCAAGCATTGTAACTAGACAACAATTACATGAAATCATTGAAATCCTGACATATGCCATATGAAAATAAATACTAAATATTAACATATTAAAACATTACATTCAGATGTATACATTTTAGCACAAACAAAGAGACAGCATAGAATACAAATTAATGGGATGTAAAGAATAAATTACTATAATAACTGTAAAAATAAAAGTCAATAGGATTGTGTCTATGTTTGTAAAAGCTTGCCAAAAAAGTCCATATTATATTGTTTGCTGAATCATTGTACAGAACATGCTCCATTCAATGTTCTTTGTTTTGTGGCAATGATGCTGAACATTTAGTCAGATAAGAGTTAGATAAGAGATGGTCTGCTATTGTCATGTTGATCTTGAGACACAGGCTGTGATTACCACAGATTCCCATCACCTTGCAGTGGTCATCATCTGGTGGACTGTACAAGGTTGAGCATCAGGCTGAACAAGATTTTGGTCTGTCGATCATGGGTGAAAGAATAAGACATACACTCCCTGACAAAAGTCTTGTCACTTAACTATTTTGTAGAAACACCTGCTATTAGCCTGACTTTTAATTAATCAATTGGTGTTAGAAATAGCTCATATGAAAAGCTAAAACTTTCCCAAATGAGGTTTAATGCACTGAAATAAATTAGTTTCACTGAAAAAAGATTTATCATTTAATCAAGACAGATAGGTCAAATTTTGGCAAGACAAAAGTTTTGTCGCCTATACAGAAATTGAACAAATTTACTGCAAATACAAAAATATGTCAGTAAATTAAGTAGTGGTGCTGTGAGATCCAAATGTAATATCTTGTATGACTTCCATGAGCTTGAAGGACTGCATCCATGCGGTTTGGCAAGGATTCATACAATGTATTGATAAAGTCATCAGGAATAGCAAAGAAAGCAGTCTTGCATGCCTCCCAGAGTTCATCAGTATTCTTTGGTTTCGTCTTCCATGCTTCCTTTTTAATCCTACCCCATGCTTAATGATGTTCATGACTGGTGACTGGGCAGGCCGATCCTGAAGCATCTTGATCTTCTTCGCATTGAGGAACTTTGATGTGGAGATGGAAGTATGCGATGGAGCACCATCCTGCTGCAGAATTTGGCCTCTTTTATGGTTGGGAATATAAGAGATAGCTAAGATTTCTTGGTATTTTGTACTATTGATGTTGCCTTCCATACTGCAGATCTCTTGCACACCCCCATACTGGATGTAACCAGACCATGATTTTTCTGACCACCAAACTTCACTGTTTTCTGGGTGAATCTCGGATCCATGTGGGCTCTAGTAGGTCTCCTGCAATATTTGAGGTGACTGTGGTGTAATTCTGTAGAAGATTTATCTGAAAAATCAACCTTCTGCTTTTCCAGCATCCATCCTTTTAGCTGGATGTGGGCCTTGGCAAATGCCACATGGTGTTTCAATTGTCTTTTGTTTAGTGCTGGCTTCTGGGCACTGATTCGACCATGGAGGCCATTTCGAGACAAAAATCCGACAAACTGTTCTGGTTGACACAGGGAGTTCAGGTGACCAGGTCTTGTGGAGCTCTCCTGCAGTGGAAAATGGGCTGACCTTGGATTTTCGAGCCAACAAACGGTCCTCTCGAGCAGTTGCCTTGCGGGGTCTGCCTGACCTGGGCTTGTCAAAAACATCTCCAGTCTCTTCAAATCTTTTTTTATCTTCTGTACTTGATGCTGAGACACATCGAAGGTGTCTGCCACATCAGCAGTGGATCTGGTCTTCAGTCTCTTAATAATCAAAACTTTAGTCTCAGGGTGAATATTAGGCATGTTTGCAGAGGTCTAGCTGCAGTTGATGTGAAGGTCTAGTGTACTGGGGTTCTTTTTATATACACCTGAGACCTAATTGATCCATTATTAGTCACAGATGAAGCTCATATGACAAAGCAACAACACTTATGTCTTTGCAAAAATGGACTCAATGGGCTTTACCAAGCTCTGAAAATCAGAATACTTTTTGACAGTTTCCTTTTGCACTGAAACATTATTACAAAAGCTGTTGGGATTAAAATGAGCCATTTCTTGAAAACAAATCTTGATTAGAAATATATTTTAGCGGCACTTCAGGTTAATTTGTACACAAGCGACAAGACTTTTTTCAGGGAGTGTAGAGACAAAACAATTAGCCTGGAGTTTGCTTACATACTGTATGTAAAACATGATTTGATAGAAGTTTTAATATGATTCTGGTTAAGATACCTGTTTTTCATTAAATAGGTGAATGCTTGGTGAAAGATTTATTCATAAATGATGTCTCTACCTGTGAATGTGTCACTGAATTCACACAAACTTCACTCACGATCCACCTACAACAAATAGAGAAAAATAGTAAGCAATTCTGCTATTAAATGTGTCACAAGAACACACACAATCTCCAAAATGTTTAAACAGTAAATAGCTATTATTATTTTAACGTCAGCATTGAAAGAAACATGCATACATCACCTTTAAAAACAGGATAAGTCTCTCATATCAAGCGGTCATACGCAGTGTGTCAAATACCTTCACTCCCAAGCAAGATCACCTCACATACAAAAACTCTGAAATATCAATAAAAAAACTAAACACGTGTTGTTCCACATTCTTTTGATATTTAGTTTAATAAACTTAAAGTACAATAAACACGTATTAGCTTTAAAGTATAACACTTTAACAAATCATTATAAGTATAAGCATAATCATAAATTCTTTTTTAAATTCAATAGCAGGCCTGTCTTTAGATGCCCATTTAGCTGTGAAATGACAGACCACTTGTTTTTAAATTAATCTGGGGCTGTTTTGTTACTGGATTGAGTTTCAGCTCTATTTCAGTTAGACTGTTCAGTTTAGTTCATTTTATTACCCACATAATAGTTCTAAGGACAAAAAAATCTTCCCTCCCTGTTATCATATGAAATGTCCTGTCTCTTTTTTCTTTATATATCCATGTCTCTGCCTAGGAACAGTGAAAGGGGTATGTGCATAGATTCATGTAAAATCAAGTTTGTGGTTGCTGTTGAGTCAGTTACGTGCTAAAGGTGTGGCAACTCATCAGTCAAGTCCTTTTCAAAAATGCCAAGATTACACGCCCCGTCATTTACTCCTTTATACACCAATAATGTTTACAGCTGATAAACATACAGATATGTACATAGAAGGCTTGGTTAAATGCACAAAATGTACCTACTTATAATTTAAAAATCTAGAATAAAATCTTAAGGTTAATAATTTCCCTGCATAATTCAGTGCAAACTATTGATTCCTAAACTTTTAGGAACTTTTGATTACTAAACAACAGCAATATCTGCTCCAGTTTTGTTCTGCAAAGTTTTTCTTTTCAAGCAAACAAGTTCGGACACATGAACTGAATTACTAAAACCAGACCATAGTTCCTTTTGTTTTTTGAGAGCAGTCTTAATGGCAACCCAAAAAATAAAAATGCATAACACATAAGAGTTCACATTTTTTATGCCTGAATCAGAAAACCCATAGTGGTATGGGTTTGGCATCCTGCAGACAGAGGTATTTATGAGTGAGTCAGAGGACCTAACACATGTTTAAACAGAGTCTCTCCTGCTACACTTTGATGGTAAAGCACTGCAGTTCAAGGACTGTGTTACAGAAACTTTCTAACTCAGAATCTTATCTGTTTAGTAACCATAGTGATTTTAACTTAGGACTTATGATAAGAAGTTTCTGTAGTATTGCCCCAGTCCTTAATTAATCATACTACTATAATGAGGAAATTCAGCTGCCAATAGGAAACATTTAAAGTGACAAACATAAGGCAACAGGTGCCGAAAATAGATCAATTACACCTGATAACTAAACACAACTGAATTAGGCACAGAAGTTGTCTGATCGCAACACAATACTATATTGTATATTGGGCTAAATATTTCCGTTCACCCAGTTTCTCCTGTTCAAAAAACTTCCTGTCTCCACAGACCCACAGTCACATGTTTCTTAGGAACAAAACACCTCAGAAGCTGTTTTTCAGGACAGGGTGTGGTCATTTACAGGATTGTAGACATTCATGGACAAGTCTGAACACAGAAAAGACATTGGGAACATCACAAATTAAGGAACATGCAAAGTGTGTACCTGACGTTTAAACAACCAAAGCCGTATTAATAAGATGCAAATGTTATTAGGCTCTGTTTGTCCCATAAAGATGTGCTAAACAATTTGTAAATTAGTTAAATTTACAGTTACATCACATAAAGCTTACAGTATAACTTCAGACATAAGCTCCACGTATTTCTACATGTAACATTGCGTGTATATCACGAGAAATGAGATTTGTGAGTATTTTACGCACATATATGCTCCGGTTTGTTGTCCTTAAAGTTGTTTTGCACCAACCTCCAGCCTACAACTGAACTCCACCCTCACTGATCTCTAGAGGCGTGTTAACAAATCTCAGATCCACAGAGAAGAGAACTTCAAAGCTGAGTTTACCAGACTTTTATATTTGAACAACTCGCACTCCAAAAGTAAGTAAATTACTTAAAATGAGTGTACAGATGCTATCGTTTACAAGCGTTGTTTCAGTTCGTCGTCATTTAGTTATAAAAAATGCTTCTAATTCCCGCGTGTACCGCGCATAATTTGATTACATTTTGGTAAATAAAATCATTCATCTTTTCGCGTTTTAAGAATTGTATCAAAACCGAAACGACTAAAAGCCATAAGGAAAAATCTGTTAACACCGAAAGTAAAGGGATAATAGTATTATAGGCTTTAGTTTGATCTACAGTTTACACGAAACAAAACTCAACCCATGTCTACAGTTATAATTTGAAATTAGCTATGATGATGCACAAGAGGCCTTTGTAATCTTCATCACTTTTGTTGAGGAAAACTTTTCATGGTATATATGTAATTCAAGCAAGGCTCCAAAACTGCTAACTGTTAGATAATTATTTTGGAATGCTTTTCTGATACAGAAAAATGTCCCTGATGAAAACAATAAAAACCATTACAGAAATTGTACTTATTGTAATAGTTATAATGGGAATTGTATTGGTATTAATGGGAACTATGACAGTCTCTTTCTGTGGGTCACTGTAATATGTTGGATTCTATGGGTGGGATGTTATCCTGCTGATATACCAACAGAACACAAAATACTACACGAAATGACCCAAAACACTTTTAATGGTAAAACAACTGATGTCTTTTGTAATAGAAATCATGAGAATTTTTATTGACTGCCTCTTTGGCATACTTTACAACAATATTTTTAAAAAAATCATGTTGTTTTGTGCTTTTAATTAAAGCTGTAAGTTGTATTTGTGAGTGATAATTTTTTTCTTTCATTTTTTAAAATGTTTGGCTCCAGGATGCTATAGCGTTACCTGTATTTCTTAGACAAATACAGTGTCAAAGTGATTCAGCAGAAGCATTGAGAGACAACAAGAGCTTTGAGCCATGGACTGGAAGACGTTTCAAGCCCTGCTCAGTGGGGTGAATAAATACTCCACTGCTTTTGGCCGGATCTGGCTCTCTGTGGTTTTTGTGTTTCGAGTGATGGTTTACGTTGTAGCTGCAGAGAGAGTTTGGGGTGATGAGCAGAAAGACTTTGACTGCAACACTAAACAGCCGGGTTGTGCGAATGTCTGTTATGACCACTTCTTTCCCATGTCCCACATTCGGTTGTGGGCCTTGCAGCTTATCTTTGTCACCTGTCCATCGCTGATGGTGGTGATGCATGTGAAGTACCGTGAGGAGCGTGAACGGAAATACCGGGTCAAACACGGCGAAAATGCCAAGCTGTATGACAACACAGGGAAGAAGCATGGTGGACTGTGGTGGACATACCTGATCAGCCTATTTGTGAAGACTGGTATAGAGATCACTTTCCTCTATATTCTCCATCATATCTATGATAGTTTCTACCTGCCACGCCTTGTTAAATGTGATGTGTCACCTTGTCCCAACATTGTGGACTGTTACATTGGGAGGCCCACAGAGAAAAGGGTCTTCACTTACTTCATGGTTGGAGCTTCAGCGCTGTGCATCGTGCTTAGTGTCTGCGAGATTATTTATCTCATCTCTAAACGCGTTATTCTCTGCGCCAACAAATTAAAAAGAAACCACAGGAGCAGCACACCAATTCATGGACGATACAGAGATGAAGACAGTAACTGCACCCTGCCTATGCATGAGCTGGAGAGTAAACCAGAGTCTAAATCAGAATTTAGGTCTGAGTATAAGCCTGAGTCTAAAGCACAGTTTAAATCTGAGGCCAAGCCAACCTTTAAACCAGCCTACCGGCTAAATGTGGACATGAGAGCTTCTGCTCCAAATCTCTCATTACCTATGTATAAGATACAGTCGGATATAATCTAGAAAATCAGAGGATCATGGATGGAACTATATTTTGTGCATTCCTATCAACAATTAATCTGGGTGCCTAATCAAGCATATTTCTAAATAGTCTTTCATCCTGTATTGAGAATCAAAACTGCCTTGGGTCCTTGTCATTTAGCAGATACATTTGTGAAAGACTTTACACCAGCTTCAGGAAATAGTGCCCTGGAAAACCAGCTGCAGGAAACATTGGCCCGGAAATACCAGGGCTTAAATGTCTTGCCCATTGCCGCTGTGGTAATTAACCAGGATTGTGTTTACATGTGACTTGTGATGCTTCCATGACTTACTGGAAGCAAACCTAGAGTCTTTTGAATACCTGCCTAGTTCATTTAGGCTTTAACACCACATCAAAATACTGCCTTTAATATCATTACAATGTTTATAAGAATGTGCTTTCATTTTTCTTTCAAAGCATTTCTTTGTTTAAAAACAACAGAAACCATCAAAAGGTTATCAAATAACCAGGAACGCATAAATAGAGAACACACCTTGCATACAAACCCCACCATCACACGCACACAAAAAGATTAGAAGTGGAGTACAGTGTATAGGAAATACAATAACAATGCCTCATTGGTCTCACTTCCTATTGTCTTCATTTTTGTTGCTAAGATTAAATCAAAAGCATACATTAGAAATAAATAAAGCACAGATGGACTCTAATGGAACTTATAACCTTTTAATATGAACTTAACATTGAGAGGTACAGTGGTCTCCATAAAATGTTGACTACTAGCTGAGACTTTTAAGGTGCTGGACACACTATTGCCCTGTCAATGGACTTATACATAAAGTGTTATTTTACACAAAGTAACTGCTTTTTTAAAGATCTGATTCTGACCAGATCTTGCAAAATCAGTACTCAGTTGTTTTATATGTTTGAAATATGCAGTAATTTTGCAAATTTTGTTTATTTTAATAATGTATTAATAATATATAGTTTACAATTTTTCATAAAAACTGAATTTTAAAAGATAATATTTGAGACAGAGATATATTTTTGCTGTGGTCAGTAACTCACATGTGTGATCTATCAATACCAGGTGGAATAAAAAAAAAGTAAAACGACATAATTTCACTTTGAACATAAGGTGAGCATTGCTACTAACACAACAGAACAAGATAGATTTTTGTGTTACACTTGTTTTTAGTAAATATACATGACTATGATCTTGTTGATATGTAACTGCAAACATATTTTGTAATTTATCTTTGTAAAAAATAATAAAATTACATTTTCAATTTAAGTTTTATCAAATGTTTCAAAAGGAACTGACAGTACAAACTTAAATTGTTGAGAATAAAAAAATCTACATTATGAACATTATGAAAGTGAAATTAAATCAAATTAGAATAGTATACATTTTCAACATATACAACAGTATTAGCAGCTGGAAAAAAGTAACAAGTGTTTATTTCTTCCCGACAGCAACTCCTGACATTTAAACCTGATTTACTTTTATTTTGAAAAACTCCGAATGCAAACTTCAGGATGTGTAGATCACTAAATAACCTGTAAATTGATCAGTATGTAACACATGAAAGGAGAAACACAACGCGTTATAAAAAAAACGTCCGCTTTAGGAATTTACTTATCATAGTAGAAAACACATTTATGGATCTACACGCGGAAACGGTGAGTAAGTTAAATAACGCGATGTGTGTCACGTCTGTCCAGGGTTGCGTGCAAAAGATGCTGTCATAGGGCGCACTCATATTATCCAAACCAAACCATGCCTCAGCGCGATTGTCTCCCCCCTAGTCCCTACTCCCCCAGAAGCACTCACTCACACTGTACTTATAATAAAGGCTAGATGTCTCGTCCGCGCTGGAGGTCGACGTTCGCAACTGGTGGCCATCTTGTCACAGTCAGCTCGCTCACTCTTAACACTGTGTTTTAATGGTGCCTTTACTTTTTAAATAACCAATTTTTTTTACAGATTTTCAAACTGTTTTGTTTTTTATAAAATGTCAGAGATCTACTTATGACACTGCATACTTATGAATAATTATAACCATGGAATTCCATATGAAAATAACATTGAACAGAACAGATAGGTGCAATAAATATACACACAGCAAAAATGAATGTCTTACTTCGTATTTTTGTCTTGTTTTCTAATAAAAATATCTTAAAATTCTTAAATTGATATACATTTACTTGGTAAGCAAGTGGGTTAAGATATTAATAATAATTCCTTACATTTATATAGCGCTTTTCTCAGTACTCAAAGCGCTTTACATATGACTAAGGGAATCTCCTCAACCACCACCAATGTGCAGCATCCACCTGGATGATGCGACGGCAGCCATACTGCGCCAGAACGCCCACCATACACCAGCTTATTAGTGGAGAGGAGACAGAGTGATATAGCCAATTAGTAGATATGGGGATGATTAGTAGGCCAATGGGCAAGTTTGGCCAGGATGCCGGGGCACACCCCTACTCTTTTCGAAGGACATCCTGGGATTTTTAATGACCACAGAGAGTCAGGACCTCGGCTTAACATCTCATCTGAAAGACGGTGCTTTTTGACAGTATAGTGTCCCCATCATTATACTGGGGTGTTAGGACCCACACAGATCACAGGGTGACCACCCCCTGCTGGTCTCACTAACACCACAACCAGCAGCAAACTGGCTTTCCCAAGTGGTCTCCCATCCAAGTACTGACCAGGCTCAGCCCTGCTTAGCTTTAGTGGGTAAGCTGTCTTGGGCTACAGGGGATAAGTCTTGTTTATTGAAATTAATGATGTAAATCAAGAGTTTTTTATTTATTTAAGTCAAAATATCTGCCACTGCAGTAAGAAAAATAAACTTAAATTCAGTTTCAACTTAAGTTTGTTGAATTAAGTTTATTTTTCTTATTGCACTTATTTATTTCAATAAATAAGATTTAATATCTTAACCCACTTGCTAACCAAGTAATGTGTCTCGGTTAAAGAATGTTCGAAGGTATTTGTGTTAAATCAATACATAGGCTACTAAAACTCAGTGTACAGAATGGCAACATATATAAAAAAAAAAATATATATATATATATATATATATATATATATATATATATATATATATATATATATATATATATAATTTTATAATATGAATATTATTATGAATATTATAATTATTCTAAAATATTTTGAATAATTAACTTCTTCAGGGTCTTCATCTTTCTGGTTTTGGGAAACCTTAAAAACGTGAGAAACGTAACCGGATATATAAATTATTGTCAAAATTTCCAACCCCTTTTCCTTATTTCGACATTAAGGGCAAGGAGAAAATACACACTTAAATCATCATATTTTTGGGGGTAATTTTATGTATGAATTTGTGTGTGCGCATGTATGCATCATGCATGCATGTATGTACTCTAGACAGCAACACTAAACTTATAAAAAAGTTGTCAAAAACAAACGTGTAAACAAACAAAGAAACAGTAATACTATTATGTCATAGCCCCGCTGTTCCTGTGTAACAGGACCTGTATTGTACATACATCTAAGTAACTAACGATTATCCCAAATATAATCATAAAACTGTCATATCTTACAGGTGAAAGGTGATCTTCATTTTGAGACTATTGCGATTGGAGCATCTGTAGGCTGCACAAAGTCTGGCATCTTCTTCTATAAAGAAGTTGACATAAAATTGTTATTGGTGTCAGTAAACTTGTATAATTGAACAGCTCAATTGTGGCCTCAGCCTTGATAACTTGCGCAAGTAGCCGTGATACACAACTATTGTATGCTGCATGATTTTCGAAAATAGAAGCTGCAGTTTCTACATGTTCAAGCATCCAGAATTATAGCCATGTTAATAAAGTTTGTAAGAAACCAAACCATTTGTAAATCTGTCAAGATTTCAGCGAGATAAGAATGTTTGTGTTGGTGCAGATCACTCAAATGAAACAAATCTGCACAAAATAAAAATGATAGATGGGATGAATCAGCATCATGTCACACCCCTGCTGAAAAAAACAATAAAACCATTACAAAAATTCTAATGGTTTCCATTAAAATACCAATAGGAACCATTAGCTTTTACCATTAAAACCACTACACTGTAGTGTGTTTTGGGCCAAATTCCACTAGAACCAATACAGACCATTAGAGACCAACAAAGACCAATACATTGTAGTGTGTTTTGGGCCATATTCCATTAGAACCAATAAAATTCCCAATAAAACCAATAGTATTACTGTGATGGTGTCTATTGTTTTTTTTTTGTTTTTTTTTGCAGGGACTCTGGACAGGAGATGGAGCAAAGTAGCGGTATTATGGCAATTATCATGGTTATCCCTGTGCACACTTATAAACAGCATTTTATATACAACTTTTTAATTTATTATATTGATAGGACTAAAAGAAAATTCCATCAATACTTTTCTTAAGAGAGTTTCTTTTAGAGGATTTATAACAGTTTTGTCTCCAAATCACAAATTAAACAAAATCTCTCTTTTTTGTTTCCAATGTTTTAAATTTAATGCGTTAATTAGATTAATTCGTTTTTAGGAAAAATAAAAGTGTTTACATTTTTAACGCATTTGGCGCACCCATTCGAGCCAGTGCAGCATCGTAACAAGCATTGATCCTTTCACATGCTTTCGGGTCTTGCCAATTTAAATATTTAAAGGGATACTTCACCGATTTAGCATTCAGCTTTGTATCTGTAGAAACTCGGCAGTATTACTCAATGATCATGTTTCCCTCCATCATTTCCCCCTGAGAGGAGAGATATCTGCATTTTGGTTCTGCAAAAAAGTCCTCCGATGATGCAAAAATCGTCATATTACATCATCGGAGGACTTTTTTGCAGAACCAAAATGCAGATATCTCTCCTCTCAGGGGGAAATGAGGGAGGGAAACATGGTCATTCAGTAATACTGCCGGGTTTCTACAGATACAAAGCTGAATGCTAAATCGGTGAAGTATCCCTTTAAGCGCAGAAACATATCAGCATGCGAGCAATGCTCACATGCTGTTTAAGAAGTTTTTGTGTATGTACATAAAGCGTGTGCCCACAAAGCTGCATCTTAATTCTTGAGACCATGGGTGTTAGAACAAAAAAAATGTGGGTGGGCCCCTTTAGAAAAAAGCATTTACTTAAGTAAATGCCACTTTCTTGTATTCTGGTGCCTTATAACTACAATGAACAATTGCTTTAATAGCCTAAAAGTTTTGTTTACCTTGCCATGTCGTGGCAGTGCAGCAGGTAAAGGTAGTAAAAAAACGAAATAGAGATTAAATTATATTGACTCAGAATAAGCCAAGTGGAATCGATTTAAGGAAGTGACAGTGTGGAAGTCAAGGCTGTGGCTGAAATAGAGTTTAATTTATTTGGGCATTCCTCTAGTCAAGTGGAATGGATTTCAAGCAGGAGCCCCAATAGCAATTTTGGACCCTATAGAAGAATATGAGGTTGGGGGCCCCTACCACATCCACTTCACACCAAAATACAGGCCAACTTAGCTATATAAAATCTTTGAACATTTTGTGAAAAACTTGATATCTTTAATAGTGACTGAGTAAGTCATGTCAGCAAATTAAAATCATAGTGGAATAAATGTTTGAAATCAAACTGTGATGCTCTTTATTTCACACTTCGATTTGAGACTTTAGTCTAGTTTTCACAAGCAGAGTCTTGCATGTGTATGAGTCCGCTACCATACAAGGTCGGTGATAGTTAGACAATTATGCTACCAGACTTTTTGCTACCAGAAGAATGCTGGCAAGTGGCTGCATATTCAAGATCTATATCTTGACAAAAATTACATTACATATATATATATAAACATTCACACTATACAAAATACAGCCACACTTCAGTATAAGACGTGTGTGGAGCTCATGACATTTCAAACAACGTTTTTTGTTGTACATTTTTTCCGAAGGTGGGTATATTATGCCACAAAATGCGTCATGTGCTTTACTGGTTGAACCAGTTATTCAACTGTTAAGATACAAAAAGGAGTGCTTTAACAGTAAGGATGTTGTTGTTTTGTTACCACAATTAAACAAAAGAAATGTTTAAATGCTTGTGTAACATGTACAGGGTGTGACTTCAAAAACAAGGTTAAAGTGGTAGTTACAAAATAATACAAATTCTGTCATTTATTCACCTTCATGCTGTTCTAAACCTGTATGAGTTGATCTTCTGATAATCACAAATGAAGAAATTGTACTATGATGGTAACCATACACAGGACTCATTGACTTCCATAGTAGGAAATACAAGGTCAGTGGGTACCGTCAACTTTGTGCTTATCATTCATCAAAATATTCAACAAAATAAAACTCACACAAGTTTAAAATCCCATGCGGGTGAGTAAATGGGAGAATTTTTATTTTTGAGTGAACTAAGTGGTTAGAGCAGGGGTCTCCAACCTTTTGTAAGCAAGGGCTACCACAATGGATAAAACAGAGGGCTACTTTTTTGATATAGTCTACGTAAAACTTTTTTTACTTGTGTATTTCATTTCATTTTACTTGTTGATGTGTTTTATTATTGTTCCAAATTTTAACAAAAGAATGTGGGCACCATGTTGGAGACCACTGGGTAAGGTAGTCGGGCTTGTAACCCAAGAGCTTCTAGATCGAATCTCACGACCAGCAGGTTGTGACTAAGATGCCCTTGAGCAAGGCACCTAAAACCCAAATTGCTCCCATGGGGCTGCAGTGATAGCTATCTACTGCTCCATGTGTGTTTACTATTCACTGAATGGGTTACATGCAGAAGTGACATTCCAAGTATGGGTTATTTCAATTATTAAAATAGGTTTTTTAAAGACTTCTAATTTAACTATTCTATACAATTCTGTAAAAGCTAAAGACCAATATATATATTTAATTCAATTTTGTTCTCAGATTAAAACCACAAAATAATATCAGCCAAAAATAAGAAATAATAAAATGTAATTTCACCAACTTGACCAATAACAGCAGGAAGTCTACATTCACTTTAATTATGTTACACCAAAAGAGATGTTTGCTTGTATTATTCATAACATTTTATGACATCAATTTTATGAAATCAATCATATTTTTTTAAATAGGTTTCATAAGTATTGGGCATCATATACATATCCTATTCCAGCAAGCTATAAAACATACTTAATTTAATAAAAATATACACATGAAAGACACCAAAGATATTTTTTCACAAACAATCAATGCATTATTAGTTTGGGCTTGCCTGATTGTGAATATTGGGATATGTTGGGTCATGAGGACCAGGACAGTTTTTTAGCAGCAGCGGCTCGTGACTGCTCCTCCGAGGGGCGCAAATTCAAAATAAGTGTTCGGACTGTCATGTGTGTTGCTTGTGTTTTCAAAATATGTGTTCTGCGTGCAGAGTGATCCTATGTGAATCACGTGTTTTTTCAAAATACAGTTAGGTGCCTGCTGCACACGTGTCAAAACAGTTCATGATAAAAGAGACGCTCACGTTCACAAAATAGTAGAGGTGGGGGGAAAAAATCGATTCTCAGATGCATCGCGATGCGGGAGATGGACGATTCTGAATCGATTCACAAATGTCAAAAATCGATTTTCTGAAAAAATGTTTTCTAATAAAGTGATATTGATGGAATGCAAAAGGCGGAACTCTGAAGCGCGGAAGTGCAGTGCCCAGACAGCGAAATACGAACACCCTCCTCGTTAAAAGCTGACGTGTGGAAATATTTTGGCTTCTATGAAGTTGAAAGAAGAAATGAGCTAGACAAAAGCCACACATTTTTGTTTTGTTTGACATAACCTAGAAATAATTTCGGAAACACGACAAATGAGAAACCATATTACACGTTTTCCACTCAGAGATGTCTGCTAGTTCAGACACACATTTATTTTTCTGTTGGTTCTTTGCAATGTTAATAAAATATTATGTAAGTAAATTCTTCATGGGTCATAACTTGGTACTTTTAAAGCAAAGTATCTATAGTAACACACAAAAAAAAGATTGTTACTCAATAAATTACCGTTTTAGCATCGCTGCCCTCTGAATCGTAATCGAATCGTGAGGTGCCCAGAGATTCCCACCCCTACAAAATACATGCAAGACACTCCCTTAACAGTTAACTCGGATTACAAATGAGATTATGTGAGTATCTGGCAAACACGAGCGTCTCTTATCATAAACCCTTTAGATGCGTCTGCAGCAGGCACTTATTTTGACAAGACACGTGATGCACATAGGATCGCACAACCCGCAGATTACACACTTTGAAATTATGAACCACACACATGATGGGTTACATACATGTTGCGACAAACTTCGCATTGAGCGCCCTCGAAAAAAGAAGTCACAGGCTGCCACTGTTCAGCAGGTGGTCTGTTCAGTCCTGTACTGACAGATACTTTTTATTGCAGACATGTAGTAAATCAACAGATTTTACTTCATTTTAAGGGGCAACAGTTGCTTTCATCATATCAGGCACAATGATGCCTAAAATCACTTGTTTCAAAGCTTACAGGAAGCCTGAGCTACTTTTGAATTTGTCCTTCTTTTGAGGGAGCGACAGATGTATGAGCCAGCATCCAACAGTTTGGGCAGGTCCACTCCCTGAAACAAAAAAACAGTGGATTATAAAGCAGAGGTTTCAACTGCACTGCAGATTGCATATACTATTCTTACAATTTATATTTACATGAAATAATATCTTTTACATTTTTTCCCCAATTGCTAAAACAAAATAACCAGGCTTTTGAACTAAAATTTCAAAACCATAATGCCAATTTCCAAAAAGGATACCCATTTTGCTCAACTATAAACACTTTTCTCCGGCTTTTACACAAGTCCGATTTGGTGAACTGTTAGTGCAAAAATCTCATTTCTCAGTGCTTACACCATGTGGTCATATGGAAAGCACTAGCAATTCAATACTGTTCACTCAAGTCACCACAGCTTAGGCTCAATTAGCAAACAATTACCAAGGTGGAAACACTAAGAGTCAAAATTGAACACACATCAATCAGATCCTTTAATAGATAGATAAAAGGGTCTGAATCCATTCACTGAGCTTTGGAACAATGGATCCACAGAGAAATTAAGGAATAGGTCGAGGAGGAGGCAAAAGAGGAGGGAGAGGAGGCGGTGTCAGGCGAAGAGGAGGCAGAGGAGGAAGGAAGGAGAGGAGGAGGACATGGTGAAGGAGGAGGAAGAGGAGGACGACGTGGTGAAGGAGAAGGCAGATGACTTGGTAAAGGAAGAGGGAGAAGAGAACGTGGTGAAAGAGGACAGGGGAGAGGAAGGGCAAACAGTCTCAGGTGAAATTCGAGCCACTCTAGTTGACCATGTCCTTTTCCATGGTATGACTATGAGGGAGGGTGAACAACAGGTACAGCCTAATTTGAGTTGCTTCACTATTTGCCTCCATCTTCAGAACCTTCAGGGTGGGGAAACATGTAGGTGAACTTACAGTAAGATGCTCTGTACAATAACTTTAGAGTGCATATGCTGTTGGACTATGCTACTGTAATAAAGAAATGCATCAAATTGCCTTGCATACAGATAGACATATCAGTAGATGAATGCCAGGAGTGGATCATGCAAGAGGATTTTACACTTCCTGTTTGGCTAGGGCCAATATAGCCTGTGATGTGGACGATATTCTATTGCCTGACCCAGAACAAAGACGGGATGTTGAGGCGGAATAATTAGGACCAGAGCACCGAGGAGCAGGCCAGAATGGCCTGCACAGAAAGGTGCAAAGCCCTATTGTTTTTGCTCACATTTATTATTTTTAGGGCCCAAGCACCAAGGAGGGAGCCCTATTGCAAAGCAGTATTGCGAAAGGTGCGAAGCCCTATTGTTTTTGCTCGAATTTATTAGGCCCCGAGCACGGAGGAGCCTGCACCGAAAGGTGCGAAGCCCTATTGTTTTTGCTCAGATGTATAATTTTTTAAAAAAAAATTTTCAACACTTATGCACTTTAGTTGCCTTAACATGCTCGAAAACTCCTGAAATTTGGCACGAAAATCCGTCATTTCGACCGGAAAAGCCTGGAACACGGGCGTGGTAGGGGGACTCTGTAGCGCCCCCTGTAATGCAAAAACAAACATTGGTGCACAGATCGGGCAAACATGTACGGAAGTTGGTACGTATATAGAGCTCATCGACAACTTTCGCACTTAAACTTATTAGCTCCACCCAACAAGGAGGCAACCATTTTGGATTGTTTCAAAAATACACGTGATGAACTTTAAATACTCCTCCTAGGGGATTCATGCGATTGACACCAAATATGGTAATCATGATGTTGAGACATTGGACTTGCTAAATTGTGAAGGGATTTTTGATATCATGAACGGTTCTGCCACGGCGAGGCGACAAATTCATGGCAAAATCAGAGAAACAGGAAGCGTCTTACACGCGGTGTGTATTTTCAGCCATATGGAAGCATATGGGTAGCATAATTCAATTTAGAATGTAATATGCAATATGACAATGCAATATGTAAAATGGCAATGCATTTCTGTATTTAAGTTTACATTTTCCATGCTTGTATGTGCAATGCTTGGTGCAAAATAAAAATGAAAATGTAATACTTTAATTTACATTTTCCATTTTCTACAGCCCTGTTTTAAATACATATTTTAATGCTTTAGAAGTTGCAAAATTAAAATGGAAATGTATTACGCGAACTGGTATAATGTGTTTCACATGGTCAAGCAAAAACTGTAGCAAAATTATAATTTAAATGTAATTCTCCCTAAATGCATTTACATTTACAGGTGGGAAACTTGGGATTGCATTTTCATTTACACAGCGTGCAATGGATGTAGCAAAATTAAATTGGAAATGTATTAGCTGGATTGATTAGATGTGCTTTACATGGTCAAGCAAAAACTGTAGCAAAATTATCATTTAAATGTAATTTTCTCTGAATGCATTTACATTTACAGGTGGGAAACTTGGGATTGCATTTTCATTTACATAGCGCGCAACGGATGTAGCAAAATTCAATTGAAAATGCATTCCGAGTTGACCACGCCCCCGCCCCGTGAATCACTGCGTCAAGGCGGGGCCAACAACTCCCATTGCCTGGCCTCTCACGTGGGAAACATGGCGGCAGCAGGGTTTATTTTTTATTTTTTGGCAGCAGGGTTTAAGTGAAGCATAAACAGAGAAATATTAGTGTTTATGGAGATTATTACGTGTCTGTAGATGACAGAACTACAGCGTTGTTTGATCCTCTCACCGAATTGTGGCCATTATCAGACGCTGACAACTGTTTGGTCACTAGTTCACCTCGCACTGTCCTGTGGCTGCCTTTCGTGCCTTTGCATTCAAGTAGCCTACAGACAGTAGCGGAGTGGCAATCGGGAGAATCGAGACTTTTCCCGTTGGACCGGCAGTGTTTTGAGGCTGCGAGCGCCGGTCTGATAATAGTTATACATTGCGAGTTAGCAACACAATCTGGCCCCCTGATGTGCGGCCGATTCCCGCTGGTCGAACTGTGCAGCCTCTCTACTCAACACAGTATATAAAAAATTATAAAAGTGCTCAACCCGTTCGGCAGATCCAACCATGTCTAGGATTTACAAAATACGGGGATCAGTGAGCGACCCCTCACCAAATGGCATATCCTGTTGGCCTTTGATGTAAAAGCACCTGTTTATTGCAGTATGTATGCGGTTAGACTTGTCAAGCAGCAGCGTTGTGCTTTTACACTCCGTTTGCAGTTCGCTGCAGCTGCTGACCGCTGCTTTTGCAAAAGCAATATACTTTAGATATTATTTGATAGTTTAGTCAGGGTGGATTAATGATGTTTAAAATCTCTAGCCTGGTGGTCAGGACATGAATGGACCAAATCAGCAGATTAGCAAATGTTTATTTATCTCCACATATATCATAAATAAAAATTAGCAGTGTAACTTTGCAATATACCTCATTATATGTCCTACTACGTATATATGATTTCCATATTATAGACGAGAGTATTCAACGGCAATAAACATCTCATATGGCAATAAATATAATAAACATAATAAATATTTTTGGCAGATTGATTACGGTTTGCATTACCCTAGGTTTTTTTTTTTGACCATCACAGTTCAAATAAACCCTGACTGTTACATATGTAGTGTATGTATTTTTACGTTGAAAACACTGTTCAAATCTTTTTTTATAATTTTAAAATACAGAAAACAGCACGGAGTGAAAAAAGGTAGACCGACTGAACTTCAACATAAATACCTTCTTAGTTTGACATGTTTTGTGAAGAAGAAGAACCATTATCTGTTCTGGTAAAATTCTGTTCTTTCACAATAATGCAATAATGGATTATCATTTAACAAGAATAACCATTTTACTACATTAAGGTTTAACTATGGTTTCAGAAAATCTGTAGTAAACATGTTTTGTTGTTGTTGTTGCTTTAAGGTAAAACCATGGTTCATTTTCGTAAGGGTTTAAGACAGAGTCATTGTTTTACTGTTTGCCGTTAAACGACCGTCTCCACCAGCAATCCGGTTCTAACCAGAGCACCGCATGTAAAAATTGTCGATCTCCATTTAATTTCATATTCTCCATGTCTGTCTCTTGTATCAGTAAAACTTCAGTATAGTAACATGAATTTAAATAATCTGTCATGATGCGAGTGAGGCATGTCTGGTCTAAGAGGGAAATCACAGATTATTTACACTATACCAGCTTGTTTTAACATGGATCCTGATGGATGTCTGTTTTATATATTTATGTTTGAGTAGGCTATTGTTGTGTTTAAATATTGTTGTAATGTTTTGTTTAAATTTAATTAGCTTATTGCGAAATACAGAATAGGCCATTTTAAACGTAATTTTTCTTAATAAGTTTTGTTTGCTTCTTTAAAACGAATTTCATTTCAATCTATGTTTTGTTAATAACTTTTGTGGATATAAATAAATTATAATTAATAGAACATTAAAAGTAGTGCATAAGATAAGCGAACCCTAGCCACAGGTCAGTAGTATAGCCTTCCATTCATTACGCTTCTGCTAGGATGAAAGTGTATAAAAGTACAGAAAGTTAAATGTACTTTTGGTCTGATAGGGTCAATATGCTGATGTCCGGGTGTACAAGACTAGTCGATCTGCAATACTTATTCGAAAAGAAAAAAATCTATTCAAAATGTTTTTAACGTGTCAGTGCAGGGTTAAGGTATTGTAATATAGAATGGTCATTTAATGCGCTTTCACGTCATTTGTTTTATTTTATGTAAAGAAGTATACCTGAAAATTATTTTGTATGTATTTCTGATTGTTTTGGCCATTCAGGTCGCAGTAACCTATTTCGAGATTTAACACCGCTGCTGGGGGTTTTCTGATTTCACTTGCTCGCGTGTTATTTAGACGTGCTCCACATCATGAGAAATTAAGCCTCTTTTTACCGATAAAACAGAAGAGCTAACCGAGACAGATACGGAGAATGAAACGAAACTTTATTATATGCGGTGCTCTGGTTATGAACCGAATTGTTGGAAATGCAAACAGTAAAACAAGCAATGACGCCGTCTTCGAAAGACCTTTTCGAAAATTAATCATAGTTTGACTATAGTTAAAGCCAAAATCATGGTTACAACAAGATGGTTTCGAAAACCAACCACACAACAGCTTTTAAAAAACCTTAAACCTTACTGTAGTAAAACCATGGTTATTCTTGTTAGATGATAATCTATTATTGCATAATTGTTAAAGACTTTCACCGGAACAGGCAATGTTTATTCTTCTTCACAATCACATGTCAAACTATATAAAGAAGTAGTCTGTTATAGCTTATAAACCTTTTATCATTCGCTCCGTGTGAGGTTTTAACGCAATTATCTTTATTTTAAAACCATAAAAAAATTTAACAATGTTTTCAACGTAAAAATACATTCACATATATGAAACAGTCAATGTTTATTTGAACTGTGATGAAATGTTCGCGGTAGAAACATCCGTAGGCTACTTGAATGCGAAGGCAGACACAGGACAGTGCGGGGTGAACTAGCGTCTGATAATGGCCACAATTCGGTGAGAGGATCAAACAACGCTGTAGTTCTGTCACCTACAGACACGTAATAATCTCCATAAACACTAATATTTCTCTGTTTATGCTTCACTTAATCGGTCAGCGAATATAACACTCTCAATCAGCCCTGCTGCCGCCATGTTTCCCACGTGAGAGGCCAGGCAATGGGAGTTGTCTCACGGGGCGGGGGCGTGGTCAACTCCGAATGCATTTTCAATTGAATTTTGCTACATCCTTTGCGCTCTATGTAAATGAAAATGCAATCCCAAGTTTCCCACTTGTAAATGTAAATGCATTCAGAGAAAATTACATTTAAATGATAATTTTGCTACAGTTTTTGCTTGACCATGTAAAGCACATCTAATCAATCCAGCTAATACATTTCCAATTTAATTTTGCTACATCCATTGCACGTTGTGTAAATGAAAATGCAATCCCAAGTTTCCCACCTGTAAATGTAAATGCATTTAGGGAGAATTACATTTAAATTATAATTTTGCTACAGTTTTTGCTTGACCATGTGAAACACATTATACCAGTTCGCGTAATACATTTCCATTTTAATTTTGCAACTTCTAAAGCATTAAAATATGTATTTAAAACAGGGCTGTAGAAAATGGAAAATGTAAATTAAAGTATTAAATTTTTATTTTGCACCAAGCATTGCACATACAAGCATGGAAAATGTAAACTTAAATACAGAAATGCATTGCCATTTTACATATTGCATTGTCATATTGCATATTACATTCTAAATTGAATTATGCTACCCATATGCTTCCATACAGCCAAAGATTCCGCATCGATGTGCCTATTGTGACTCCCGGGTATAGCGCCAACATCAGGTGCCAGAAAATATTTCAGGTCATAAGGGTGATAGTTTGACAGTCGCATGCGGTAAACTTTTAAATACTCCTCCTAGGAGATTTATGCGATTGAGAGCAGACTTGACCATAACGCCAAGACATTGGAGATGCTAAATTGCGAAAGATTTTTGATCTCTCAAACATTGGTGTCAAAGTTTACTTTTATTTCATGCATATTTAGGGCTCTTGGCATGCTTGGATTCAGGCATGAAAACGGGTCAGGGGTGAAAAAGGTGAGAAGGGTGCTCGAGGGGCGATGTGGCCTCTGTAAACATTTGACTAGTAACCGAAACCATGTTAAATTAAATGGGTTGATAAATGTGGAAAGCTGTAACAAGTAGCATTCCCTTACTATATTACATCTGCAATAATTTTATTTTGCCATAATCTGACCATCAGTCGCAGGGCCATACAAATTTTAAGTTGGCCTTGGAATAGGGTGGACCTGAAGGCCTACATCTAATTTAAAATGACTTTTACAATACAGTACTGGTTAAATGAGTTACATTATGGTTTTTAAGTCATGGGTTGAATAACTTTCAGATAAGCAAAAAAGTGATGTGGGAAAATAAAATAAGAACAAATCAAGAAATTACAAGCATATAAAATCGAAAAGAACAAAGCAGCAGTATTGATTAGGTAGAGAAACAGTATCAAATTAAATATAACACTGTTTTTATTATATAAGTTAATATAATTTATCTTTTTAAAGCTATAAAACTGATTTTCCTTTTGTCTTCTGTAGTTAACAGATTAACATAGTGACTCAAACATAAGCATTTCTTATAAGAGGAACTGTCCATTTAACACCGGTGGAGAAGCGCTGATCTATACACTGACACATATGATCAACTGCTCACTTATGGCGCTTTTCCATTGCATAGTACCCCACGGTTTAGTTTAGTTTGGGTCGGGTCAGCTTACTTTTGGGAGCTTTTCCATTGGGTGCAGTACGTAGTACCCGATACTTTTTTTGTACCACCTCGGTTGGGGTTCCAACCGACCCGAGCTGATACCAAACGTGACGCGAGAACACTGTAGGTCACTGATTGGTCTGAGAGAATCATCACTGCAGCGTCATCGCTATAATGTAGATTAGCTTTACCTGTGCTAGGCTAGCTTGCGCTATCTCAAGGAAAAATGTTGTCATCTGTGCTCTGCTATAAGTTCCCAAACTCACAAACAAACATCCACAGGTTAAGAACCAGGGACACCATAACAGTTTTTTCCAAACTTGCAGTTTCTGGCGGAACATTCGCGACGAGCACATCAGTATTATATGCTTAAATGCAACTTCAATGAGGCTCAGCGGAGCGCCGTCGACTGACGCCGCGGCGTTTGAACAGAAACAGTGACGTCATGTGAGATAGAGGTAACGTTAGTGATAAACGCAATGTGCAAACATCTATTTGTGGTGGCCAATTTTTTTTTTGTGGCGGACTGAGAGATAATAAATGTATGGAAATGTACAACGCTCTCACTTGTATGATGTAACAGCAGTAGGAAGCGCAAATATAACGACACGCCTATAATCCCTCCCACTGCGAAGTGATACTAAACTCGATGGAAAAGCTAACCACGCCAAAGTGAGGTGAGCTGACCTGACCCAAACTAAACTAAACCGTGGGATACTATGCAATGGAAAAGCGCCATTATACTGTTTTAATGAGAATAATTGCAGAGACTGTGGTATTACAATATAGTTTGTGCGTATATCTCCTGTCAAGCCCAAAGAAATTATGTATTTGCGTGATTTTTGAAACACGTTTCAGTGCGTGGGTTTTGGAGTTTGTGCGCGTATACGCACCGAAAACAGTTAACTTTAGCATCTTTGTCGCTCAAATAGTCTAAAATCGCTTAAATGTTACTGTAAACGGTAAACTTTCTTATTAACAGTATTAGTAACAGTATGTTCTTATTACAGCATTTCATGCAATATTTTGCAGTTTCACCATATTTACATTTTAGTACTTACAGCCGTAGACTAGTAGACGAGGAGTATGTCCATAATTCCTTCCAATCTATTCCAACAAAAAATCTTTTAGGTCACTTTGCAATGTCAGTCTGTGTAGATATGTTGTTTTAATTGATTGACGCCTTAGAATTCTACAGTTATAGTTTTACAGCGTTTTGCGTTGACTTTACATCCCGGAGGCAGTTGCTCTACGCATCTTCAACAAGCGTGTATGACGAATGACATCACAGTAGCGCGAGAGCCGTTCGAAAGCAGACTTCCTCATATAAAAACATTTACGATTTGGTAAATTTCTTCATTTTGTATGGCAAATTCTTTATTCATAAATGTAGATTGTCAAAATCACATCCTTTATACCTGGTTTTCTTAAAAGAAAATCACTCTTTTAATGAAGTCTCTCAAACCTGTAAAAAATTTAAAAGGTACATGTATTGTTAATGTCTATGAGTCTGTCAAAAATTTGGCGTCATGTGAATGTCTTATTTTACTTTTATAACCATTTTGTTTTTTTTGTTTTTGTTATTCAACTTTGGAAGTTTCTATTTTTGATGCCGGTTTTCTGTAATGATGTTCATATGTTCTCTACAAAAAAAAGCAGACTTCCTCATGACTTCTCAATTCACTCTCGTGATACTTTGATGTCACCTGCCTGCCTGTCGGTTTTTGCAGCACAGCATGACTCAAACAAACCTAATGTCTGGGATACATGTTGGATGACGTCGAAGGGCGAGTCTACGAACAACGCGCACATACCCCCCTTCCCCCAAATTTTTTTTCTCATCGAATCTACACAATTCACGTTGAGTCACCTTTTTTGGCTTCAAAACGGTGAATTCCGCCGAAAGGTGAGGGATTTTCATGCCTGTGTTAGATTAACCTAAAATTTGACACACACATTACAATTGTTGGCAGTTAAGTGTGGACAAACAGGTCAGACATACAGTGGGGCAAAAAAGTATTTAGTCAACCACCAATTGTGCAAGTTCTCCCACTTAAAAAGATGAGAGGGGCCTGTAATTTTCATCATAGGTACACTTCAACTATGAGAGACAAAATTAAGAAAAAAAAATCCAGAAAATCACATTGTCTGATTTTTTAAGAATTTATTTGCAATTTATGGTGGAAAATAAGTATATGGTCAAAAACAAAAAAGCAAGATTTCTGGCTCTCACAGACCTGAAACTTCTTTAAGAGGATCCTCTGTCCTCCACTTGTTACCTGTATTAATGGCACCTGTTTGAACTTGTTAGCAGTATAAAAGACACCTGTCCACAACCTAAAACAGTCAGACTGCAAACTCAACTATGGCCAAGACCAAAGAGCTGTCAAAGGACACCAGAAACAAAATTGTAGACCTGCACCAGGCTGGGAAGACTGAATCTGCAATAGGTAAGCAGCTTGGTGTGAAGAAATCAACTGTGAGAGCAATTAATAGAAAATGTAAGACATACAAGAACACTGATAATCTCTCTCGATCTGGGGCTCCACGCAAGATCTCATCCCGTAGGGTAAAAATGATCACCAGAATGGTGAGCAAAAATCCCAGAACCACATGGGGGGACCTAGTGAATGAACTGCAGAGAGCTGGAACCAAAGTAACAAAGGCTACCATCAGTAAAACACTACGCATCCACTCAAATCCTGCAGTGCCAGACGTGCCCCCCTGCTTAAGCCAGTACATGTCTGGACCTGTCTGAAGTTTGCTAGAGAGCATTTGGATGATCCAGAATAAGATTGGGAGTAGGGGTGTCACGATTCTTCAAATCCTCGATTCGATTACATTTTCGATTCTAAGGTCACGATTCGATCCGATTCTCGATTTTTACTTTTTTTTTTAAAGACAAAAATGATATGCCATTATTTATTATTATTATTATAGTTTAACATTAACATGCACATTGCACAACTCGCATGGGGGGTTGTGGGCTTCACTTAACGCGAGAGCTTGTAGAGAGAGGATTCCTTCTTGCACGCACATTAATGCACATGGACGTAATGCGCGTGTCTTGGACTCATAGCATATGAAATAAATCCAGCATCATAAGCAGCTGCGCTTCTCTCTGTCTCACGTGCACGCGCTCTCGCATCTTTCCGAAGTCTAAACATAAACTAAAGTAGTAATCCTTATGTATTTGTTCAGTTTTATGCGTTTCATGCGAGCTGAGGCAAACTATCCCTTTTGTTTCAAATATAATCCGCTGCATCTTTGCGCCTCTCTCACTCTCGCGCACGTGCAGAGAGCTGCGCTCTGTCCAAAGCCAGATCACTAGGTAGTAATCCTGTTTATGATATGCATTTCAAGGACTTGTAGCATCCCTCGTGTTTAAAATATGATCGCGTTCCGCTGGACAAATGTTTTTAAAGGCATCTCTGAGAGTTTCTTTCCCTCTCTTGGCAAGCCGACCGGACGTGACATGGGGGCGTGGCAGCATCGACGATCCCATTTTTTAATTCGAAGTTCGAAGCTGTGACTTAATTTCGATCGATTTCGATTTAAAATCGAAATCGTGACACCCTTAATTGGGAGAATGTCATATGGTCAGATGAAACCAAAACATAACTTTTTGGTAGAAACTCAACTTCTTGTGTTTGGAGGAGAAAGATGCTGAGTTGCATCCAAAGAACACCATACCTACTGTGAAGCATGGGGGTAAAAACCTCATGCTTTGGGGCTGTTTTTCTGCAAAGGGACCAGGACGACTGATCCGCTTTAAGGAAAGAATGAATGGGGCCATGTATCGTGAGATTTTGACTCAAAACCTCCTTTCGTCAGCAAGGGCATTGAAGATGAAACGTGGCTGGGTCTTTCAGTATGGCAGTGATCCCAAACATACCGCCCGGGCAAAGGAGTGGTTTTGTAAGAATAATTTCAAGGTCCTGGAGTGGCCTAGCCAGTCTCCAGATCTCAACCCCATAGAAAATCTTTGGAGGGAGTTAAAAATCTGAGTTGCCCAGCGACAGCCCTAAAACATCACTGCTCTAGAGGAGATCTGCATGGAGGAATGGGTCAAACTACCAGCAACAGTAGTGTATAAACCTTGTGGAGACTTACAGAAAACGTTTGATCTCTGTCATTGCCAACAAATGGTATATAACAAAGTATTGACATAAACTTTTGTTATTGACCAAATACTTATTTTTCACCATAATTTACAAATAAATTCTTTAAAAAAAAAAAATCAGACAATGTGATTTCCTGGATTTTTTTTCTCATTTTGTCTCTCATAGTTGACGTGTACCTTTGACAAAAATTACAGGCCTCTCTCATCTTTTTAAGTGTGAGAACTTGAACAATTGGTTGCTGACTAAATACTTTTTTGTCCCACTGTAGGTGTGCCTCTTAAGTCCCTCACTAGCGCCCCATTTGTATAAAATGTGGGGTTTCTTTTACCTAGAGTCCCCAAATGAGTCAGTAACAACATTAGATAGTGGATATTTACCCACTGATGCACGTGCCCACCGTGCATCTTTTTCTCAGAGGCACAGTATAGCGATAAAAAATGTGCAAGGGCCCCCAATCGCTGCTTGCATCTTTATTAGTATTTTTTTTTACACTTTTGGGCACTTTGGGTGCCTTAACATGCTCAAAAACGTCAGAGTCGTCCGTCATTGGGACAGGGCAAAGGTGTGGTTGCCCTACTCCCGACAGGTTTTGGAAAAAGTTTAATTTATCAACTATTACCGATCGTCTGTGAGAAACTGGGGAGGCCAAAGGCCGTCAAGGCGATAGTTATGATTGTGTCCCCCTTGGTTCTCTTGAAGGATCAGGTTAAAGGGACACTTCACCCATTTGCATTAAGCTTTGTATAGTTAGAACCCCAGTCATGTTTTTGAACGGTCATGCATCATTTCCTCCTTTGCCGCTGAGACAGTAGAAATACAGATTTCAGTGTTGCAATTCCTTCTTTCAATGATTTAACAATCATTATTTTGCATCATTGAAAGAAGGAAGTGAATATCTTTGTTGAGGGGGACTACAAACACTAGGGCTGTCACTTTTCGTTCGAAAATCGATTGCACAATCGATCGGACCAACCAAAAAAAGTTTCGAAAACAGGCAATCGATTTTAACCAAATATGTACACTATTAATTTTAAAAGAATTAAACAGTTAAAAATATAGATGTAACAAAACTCTCAAACAAGCAGAAAAAGAAAATAAATAATTCCGAAAGTGCAGTAGGTGTGCGAAAGCTAGACAGAAAATACCCAGCAATTTTGCGCACCTATAGTTTCACGCTTTCAATCGCTGCATCTAGTGTTTTGCAAAGAAAATGGAGGACAACGTCAATAAACCTGTGCAACACGAGAGAGCGTCGAAATTGTGACCTTACAGGAGATGAAGAAGTTATGACAAGGAGCCACCCTTGCGAGCTGACAGCAACCCGCTTTTGTGATGGAAGATTGGCAGTACGAAATACGCAGCTGGCAACGAAGTACCCGAGTTTCCCTGGGACATCAGTGCGGTCGGAGTGCGTCTTCTCAACAGATGGACATATAGTGAATGAAAAGCGCTCTGCTCTTGACCCCTAAAATGTTGATCGACTTGTTTTCCTGACCAATAATTTGTAATGGCCCTATTCTTTTTGCGCATTTCATTATGCCTAGTGCCGCCTAAGTGTCGGTTACGTTTAATAAAAAAACACACAGCATTTTCTCAACTTCAAGTAAGTCTATTTAAAGTTTTATTTTTGAACAGTTGTTTGAAATGGATCGAATCATTATTTAAAATAATTTTTGAATTGCCTAAATCATAAAAGCAGCCGGTTGAAGCCCGCAGTAATGTTTTTCATTTATGGCAGCAGTCCACTCTGCATATTTTTTTAGAGAATGTTGCACTACTGTTGCTGTTTTTATTCTGCACGAAACTTAATGACAATGAATAAGAAATATTGCTGACTTGTGCGTTTCAGGCGCTCTCTTTACATTTGTCTGTTATTTGGCGTTGAAAATGGAAACGTCTTTTTTAGACATGGAAAATCGATTTTACAATCGATTCAATGAACACTTATATATTAAAAATCGAAAATGATTTTTTCACAAAAGTGACAGCCCTAACAAACACCCCTTTTCTTGGTCAAATAGGAACCAAATTCTAAATGTATGTTACATTTCGACTACAAATATAACACACTTTCAATAAAGATTAATGTTTCTACGGGTGAAATGCTCCTTTAAGGAGGCAGCAAAACTCGCTCTGTGTGTTGCACAGCTTGGCGTGCACAATCATCCATAAATCATGGAGGGGAATTTCATTATTCACAGTTAATGGTGAAGGACACGTGGGCAATCATTCTTTGGTGACGTTTTTGATTAACCAGAATTTAAGGTAGGAAGATTTAATTTACATTATGGTTAGGGCTAGGGATTCACGATTAATTGAAAAAAGAATCACAATCTCGATTCATACATAAATGCGATCTTCATTCTAAATGACGGCGATTCACTTGCATATACAGTATTTCCCTGTATTCAGATGCTGCATTCACGTATTTACATTACAATCCAAGATGCTATAATATCAGTCAAACTTGCGAACACACACTCATACAGGGTAAAACCAAACCCTATTCATTCACCAATCAGAACCGATCGTTTCTCTCCTCTCTCATCTCATTTGTGGCGTTCCGCTGCCACTCGTGTGACGTATAACAAGGAGGCAGACCTAAACACAGTCGTTTACTTGGTGGATTTGGTTCGGCAATTTTCTCAAAAAAAAAAAAGTGGATAAACAAGCGTCATTGTGGAAAATCCTGCTGGCGACGGAGAAAGTGACGATGCAACAACATTGGTTCCAAAAGAAGGCAAGGAAATTAGTTACCTCCGGACGTTTCTAAATCGAAAGGGTGCAGCCTCCGGAGGTCGCATTTGCAGGCTGCATACATCATCAAGCCTGGTTCATTTGAGTTAACGGGTGCATTACATTCTACAACAATTTATGGTTAAAAAAATTAGAGTCAACTTTATAACGTTAATTGTTAATATTCTGAAATTAGACAGTCTTTATGATGCGCATCTTAGAAATGCAACCTCCAGAGGCTGCAGCCTTCAGATTGAGAAACGCCCTCTGTGTCATCGCCACAAGTTCCCTATTAGAAAGGGTTTTTAGCATGAGGGGAACATTGTAACATATCTGCGTTTCTCTATGATGCCTCAAAATGTTGATCATTTAGTCTTTTAAAGGTTTAGTGTTTTTAAAGTTTTAAGGTTGGCCAGTTTGATAGCTGTTAAATAGCACCTGTGCTTTTTGTACTAACAAATGTAAAATTACTCTAAATTTTAGGGGGTCTAAAATAAGGAAAAATGACTTTTAAAACACGTTATTATAACTGAAAGTCTTGTAGCAACTTTTTTTAAGTTAAGTGCAAAATAAATGTTTTTGTAAAAAAAAGAGAATCGGGTGAGAGAATCAGGATCTCAATTCCCATGGAGAAAATTGTGATCACATTTTAGCATGAATCGTGCAGCCCTAGTTAGGGCTGTCTGGTGGAAGAGTTTCTAAGTTTGAGAGGAGTGAGGGGCTTCCTCCACTTAGACGTGAGTGGAAAGACACCGCAAGGAGAGTGTTCAACTAGCTCTGTTCCGTTTTACCTCACATAATCTGCAAAAGTAGTTCACAGCCAGGTTCACTCCGGTATTTCGCTCGGTGGATTTGTTTTCGCATCATACGCGTGTTTACAGTGGTAGTGTGTGTGTGTGTGTTTGAAAGCTTGTGTGTGATGTCTGAGGGAAAGTTTGGTTTTTCAGTAAGAGTAAATGGTTTTAAGTGTAGAGCTTCATTTGGCCTGAAATCAGGATGTTTTGAGAATTGGGTGAGATGTTATGGATTTGTGTTTACCGTTTTGAGAATATGAGGCATAGTTTCAAGAAATGTGTTTAAGCAACCGAACCCCCCCCCCCCCATAAAAGCAGAATAAATGAAATACAAGAACAACAAATAAATAATTTTATCATTTCATTTTAAAATGTAGCATTTCAATCCCTAAAATCCTGTTTCTGGAAATTCCTAGTACCTTAACATTTCTATTATTCCATTTTCCATTTACATCTAATTTATCTCATCAGTTACTAAAGAGCTCATCAACCAAAAATAGGTGCATCAAATAAACAGGACACACAAAATGTGCACTATTATGACTCTCAGGTAAGTACCTGCCCTCATGCTTGGACTTATACAGGTTTTTAGATTCACCCAATGTTAACACAGTAAAACCTGACAGAAAGTAAGCAATAAATCTGACATAGACATGCTGTACTTACAGTATGGATTCCTAGTCCATTCAGCATATAGACTACATCCTCTGTTGCAACATTCCCAGAAGCCCCTTTTGCATAAGGGCAGCCACCCAGTCCCGCAACGGAGGAGTCCACAACACTCACCCCATTCTTAACAAAGAGGAAATGTGTAACTAATTTTAGGCATATGAAATACGAAGTCAAAATGTACTGCATTAATAAAATGTGTCGCATAAAAAAAAAGAATAACAGAGTACCAATGTGTGCCTGAGGCTTTAGAAGCAACACAAATACATGTATATCTCCATTATTTAAGATAATTAAAATAAAATAAGCAATGCAACAGTTGTGCATCACAACAAAGGCAGAGAAGTAGGGGAGAGTAGGGGCGAAAGTACAATTTTTCAGAAATACTTAATTTTAAAAGAAAATGTTTTAGACAGAGATATATTTTTGCTGTGGTCAGTAACTCACAAGTCTGATACATCAATGTCAGGTGGAATTTTGAACAAATGTAAAACAAATTCTGTATAATTTCACTTTAAACCCAAGTAGTGAATTGTTACTTTTGACCCTGCCAGCTGGGACGAAAGTAATGCTGCGTTCCAGGCAACCTGTAACCCGTAAATCACGACTTCAAAACCACGACTCACGACTCTGAACTGGGAGTACATCGATCTAGTACGAGTTCATGGGTGGGAAGTCACGGGTTTGACTGCCGTTCCAGTGCACTTTCACAGGTAGAAGGTTGTAAAAACACGGGTTACAGGCTGCCTGGAACGCATACTCCCAGTTCAGAGTCGTAAGTCGTGGTTTGAAGTCGTAATTCACGGGCTCAAAAACCTGCCTGGAACGCAGCATAACACATGGGGGTCAACAACGCGGTAAAAGGAAAAAACCACCGCTTTAGGAATTTACTTATCATGGTTAAAAAATGCTTTCTGGACCTAGCCACAGAAAACGGTGAATAAATAATGCAATATTTGTCAGCTCTGTCAATGGTTGCATGCTAAAGATGCTATCATAGTTTGGAATGCAAATGTTATCAGGGCTCAGAGAAAATCGCTTTGTTACTTTCCTCCCGTGTTACTTTAGCCCTGGTTCTCCCCTACAATTCATTATTATAGACCAATTCTGATTTACTCACCTGTAATGCTACAAGTATGTTAGCCAGTGCTTGTCCATATGTGTCATGACAGTGAACAGCCAAAGCTTCCACAGGAACCTCTTTTTTAACAACATTCAACATCTCTGTCATGCCACCCGGGGTTCCCACACCAGTGGTATCACCAAGGGAAATCTCATAACATCCCATAGAGTATAGGCGCTTAGCAACCTCCGCTACTTTGTTTGGCCATACCTTTCCTTCATACGGACAACCTAGTACACATGACACATAGCTGCAAAAAAAGAACATGGAAAGAGAAAGACATTTTCAGGGATACTAGCAAGAGCACTGTAACTTTAAAATCTTTAAAATCTACACTGGCTTACAGTACAATAATATATATCAATGCACAAATAGACACTGTCCCAAATTCATCAAACTGGTTACTCACATAACTTTATCAGAAAAATCTAAATAATACATGACTGGCAACTTGCGCACCTATAACATCTATACCCAAATTAAAATTGTATTATCAGAAATGTATCTAAGATACATTTAAATTATGCCTTCTGTTAATAATTTGGTTATATAATAATTATTAATTACTAATTGTTATCTTACGCTCTGACAGGAACTCCCTCTTGTTTGGCTGCTGTCATCACCTCCTCGAAACGCACAAGACTTTCCTCTATTGAACAATTTATGTTCTTCTTGGTGAAAAGCTCTGAGGCAGCCCCAAATATTGCCACCTCTTTTGCACCAGAATTCATCTTAAACAACAAATTATAACACACCGTTCATTAAAAAAGAATCCATCTATATAGGGCACATGTAAACAGCGACTGTTTAAGAGCAGTACACTATACTTGCTATGACAGTGGCAAGAGGGTCACTGCAGCTCAAGATCATTTACAGTGGTTTAGCAAACATAGATCTAATCCAACACTGACAACATAAAATTTGGCACATAACAGGCTGTTGTATTTTACTTACAGCAGCTTGGAAGCCCTTAAGATTGGGAGTCAAAACGGGGTAATTCACACCAGGTTTCTTGTGAAGCCCACGCATCACTTCGTCCTGATCGGCCATCTGCCAAGTAAACCCATGTTATAACAATCTACAAATTTCACATTAGAGATTCATTTGTGTTGAAAAAGTTTTAACAACAAAATGCTATTATGTCATGTTGCCTTTAAGAGTGAGTGCTGCATGTCACCTGAGGGACCCACTTAGGTGAAACAAAGCTTGTGGCCTCTATGACAGGAAGTCCCGCCTCAGAGAGCATATCAATCAGACGGATCTTCACTTCAGTTGGAACAATGGCCTGATGGATGCAAAGTTTATTTAAAAACTAAGAACAGAAGCTAACAGTAAACATAAGCATAAAAATGGCATTGCTTAGGATGCTAAAGGGATGAATAATACTTATAATGGTTTTAAATAATGTTCAGTTTCCAACACAGACTAATGAGTAGGCTTCATAAGACCTGAGCATCCCGCCAGGAGCTGGGGATTACTTGTGTGTTGCCTGTATCAGTTTTTTTTTTAAACTGACACAGTTCCTAGGAATTGCATTATATGCATCACCAAGAACTTAGCTGTCAGTGAAAAACAAATGTGTTTAAAATATATATTCTGCCTCCTCTCCTAAAATGAAACCAATTGTAAATTATTGGCTATGTGAAACAGTTTGAATGCATGTTAACAACACTACACAAAGACGCCATGCTGGGTTTTAAAGACCAAGTGAAGTGTCTTGATATGGATTGCTTTGATTGATTGCTTTTATAGAATTATAGAAGTTTTATAGAAGTGGCTCCTCTCCCTTTTGAAACGTGCCAAAGCAATTAGTTTAGCTCAAAGCCTGGAATCTAATGAGAAACTTAAATGCATATTAACGTCATCAAAATATTTCACACATATGAGAGACTGTAAGGTCTAGGGATGTTAACAATTAAATCAATGTTCGATAAAATGGCATCCTGGCAAAACACATACAGCTGGAGAAAAAAAATGGTAACATCGTAACACTCTGAACACTCCAAACAGATGTCACTGATCATTATTCAGGGTTCCCAGTCCAAGCCAAATATCAAATTCCCTGGTTTTTCCATGACTTTCACAGACTAAAAAGCTGAATTTTTATGACCCATGTCTGAGATCCTGTGAGCCTGATAATGTAGTGTACACTGCGAGTTATCAAAAACTGTTGCTTAAATGCGTAAAATGAATAAAAATGCCAATAAGCGGCTGTTTAAATTGTAGTCTCACTTGAAATCAGTGGAGGCTTGGAGCCGAAATTTACATTCCTTACTTAAAAACTTAACAAGCAGATTACATTTTGCAAACTAATATTTAAAGCGACAAAAGAAAATAAACAAAAAGACAAAAATAATAAAAATTTCTCTGACTTTCAATGTCTGGAATAGATCTTTTAAAATTCCATGATATTCCAAAATTTCCATGACCCGTGGGAACCCTGACTGGTTGAGGCACTGCACACTTGTCAAGTTGACCATTTCGGGGTTTTGCCATCTCCATAATATAAGCATCTTTGGGGCTTTTTACACCTGGTCACTTCATACGTTTTCTCAGATCAGATAGCTATCAGATCGTAAAAAGACCAGGTGTAAACATTTCAGAGGGCATTTTCGAGATGTATTTAAATTCGATTGCTCAAACGACTTCAGGAGGTGGTTTGGGATGCAATTCAGACTAAAGCCGAAAGTATACTCGGGACGTCCGCGTATGCGCGCCGTCCGCATGACGTCATTTTCGTCATTTTCGTCATCAGGAGGGTGCGCGGACGGCCGCGCGGACCGTCCGCGTGCAGCCCAAAATTTGAGACCGCGCGGACAGTGCGCGTACAGTCCGCGTACGACAGCGCATGCGCGTGAAAATATTTAGACAGGACACTCCACTATAAACAATTATACAAAGGAAATAGACAGCATTTGCACACACACTATCGTTTTTCTTCTTTAACTTTTACTTCTTCCAAGAACAGAAAGCTGTGGAGCATGTTTGTTTGATTCCTGTTCTTTGTTGTCTTGTTGTTTGTTCTAAACTGTGTTTGCAATGGTGGATCAGTTACTTTTCTTCACCTATCCTAATGTTTTAATGTACTCTAAATGTCACCAAATCAGTGCTGCCCTGAAAGCCTGTTAGACTAATAATTTGAATAAGAAATCATTCGTATTGCGTATAGTGTCGAACGCGGCCATCCGCGTGTAGCCGCGGGGACTATACCCGGAAAGCTGCGCGGACGCGTGCGCGCGCGAGCCGGACGCGGACGCGGAAAAAAAGTATACCCGGCCCTTAACTGGACAAGTGTACATCTGGTTGATGAAACCACATGTCAGCGCATAAATCCTCACAAACGCAAACACGTCACCCGGAAGTTAACCGGCAAAGAGGCAAACAAAGACCAGGGTTCACACACCATAACTTCAAATTCATGGACCTTTCAAGGACTTTCCAGGTCCAATACCCTCAAATTCATGGACTAAATGTTACATTGTGTTACCTTTTAAGATACATTGTTACACTTCCCTTTCGAGGGAACTCACGCTGCATCACTGCTGTGACACTTTGGGGACTCCTCCAAGGTTAAGTGTGTCTGAATGTGTATATCAAATTCAACCAATGGGGAGGCTTAACGACAAAGACAGGGTGACAAGGGAGCCAGGAAGTATATCACTATCTGAAATTCTGCCAAAGACGGCGTTACAGGGACGCAGGAAGTATGGCAAGGGAGACGCAGCGCCTCATTCCCTTCTCAGGAACCAAAAGTTACATACGTAACCAGAGACCTTACGTATCTGGTTACATGGATATGTAACTATGCAAAAAACGTTTTGGTATAAATCAACATTCGCATACACAAGATAGGCATTTAAAGCAAACAGTTAAGCACGTGTGCCCAAAAAGTCTATAATTTTTATGATGTTATACTACACTACAGAGGGAATAATATGGATTTTTTTTCCAGAAAACTTCTTGGATAAAATAGATTCAAGCTATTTAAATGACCTGTATCTACACATGTATATTTTCAAAAACTTCCCAGGGCCTTAAATATTTTTCCCCAGATACACAAACTTTCAAGGATTTCAAGGACCCGTGGGAACCCTGAAAGACGACACGCTTATTGCTTTATGAAGCGATGACAGCAGGTAAAAAAGCTTTCTAGAACCAATAAAGAGTCCAATGACAAACTCGAATGATATTAAACAAAGAAATACAACTTTGAGAGAGTTTTGTGAACGCTTTTCCCTGTCATGGACCTGTACGTTAAATAATCTCACCGTCATTCTGTTATACTGAAGTGTTAAGGAGTTATGTTATATAGGGAAAACACTACCGACTCATACCACTGTGATGACAGTAACTTACTTTACTGAGTGAATTTAAATCCAAAACATTTTCACAAATGTTCACATTCTGGTTGTTCTGACGCACGTTTACTTAATATTTAATTAGACAGATCCATCTTTTCTATTCATTTTCCATTAAATTATGTGATCTGATGAGTTTAAAGCTCCGTTTTACCCTGTTTGTTTCTTCAGTGACTGCTGCGAGGCGCGGGCGCATCATCCGCTACTGCGTCCTAAAGTATTTCTTCTGTGTTTATATGAAAATCTGATTTATTCACTTGATTTTTATCTGAACTACAAGAGCATTTATCTCACGAACCCAAATGTGCCATGATTAATGTTATTTATTTGATGTTTATGCGTACTAAAGAGCACTTACATGTAAAATCATTTTAAAATAAAAAATTTTAATTGTTAGCTAATGACTTAAGTTCCTGGGATCTGCGAAAATGACTGAATATCTGTGGTAGTGTCATAGTGATATGAAATGTTCATACTTTTTAATCTCTAATTTGTACTTTGTTTACATTTGACTCAGGCTGTGTGATCTTGTCACTCTTGCACTTTAATGCTGCTTCTGCCACCTTATGGATTTACACTTTGAATTAGGTAGTCTGTCATCATTGACAGCTTATTGGATGGAAATTGCCCTTTTCCATAATTTTTTATACAGTCATAAATATCATTACCAGAAAATTCTTAAAATATCATGATATAATTTTGAGGCTGTATTGCCCACCCCAACATTATACAGAGCCATTGTTCACTGTAATCTCTGTTCTCTGACAAGCTAGGCAATATCCCATTCATAAATGCAAACAAATAATCTGCGTTAATGAATGGAATACTGCCTAGCTTTTCAGTTAATTATGGCTCTGTGTAGTAAATGCAACTCCATCTGAAAGCAGGTGATGGCAATTTACTACTAATCACGGAACCAGCTTTACTGACGCGATGCACATAACAACCACATGCGATTTATCATGCAGCCCTTTTTTTCGCAAAACTTTTATCAATACGAATGTTGGTATTAGGGCTGCAGCTATCGATTCTTTTTGTAATCGAGTAATCTAGCACTGAATCGATCGATTAATCGGATAAAAATTTTGCGTGTGTTTTTAAACAACCAAAACAACTAATGCATAACGAAAATGATGTGGCTGTAAAATGTTCAAGCATTTGGCTTTAATTTCTAAAAAAAAACAGGTATTGACATTTGGCTCCAAAAATATTCCTATTTATTTCAATTTTTACCCATTTAGTGTTTATAAGTGCCAGTGCCAACAATTAAGCAGTGCACTTTAATTTATTAATATGCACAACAGGTTTCATGCTGTAATCTAGCCCTGACATCAAAGTAAATATCTGGTTTATGTACATATCTACACCTGCAGCATTTACTATTAGGCTACTAACAAATAATATATAATTTCTGGGGTGAGCCTATTTGCTATGGTAACAACCTGTGTGTGTGCGCGCACACGTGCACCTGTGTTTGTGTATGTGTGTGCACGCGTGCTGTGCGTGAGGAAGAGTGACACCCCAGTCAGACGTTTTGTTGCTTCATTGCAGTTTGGTACGGCAGAAATACATACATGCATTTGGTTTGCATCACTTGCATTGCGGTGCATTTAAGGTTAAGAATCCGTTCGAAAAATCACAACATAATTGTTGGCTGGCTCAGTCTATGTTATTTGTATAAGGCGATCTGATTGGCTGACGCACGCGTCGCTCCTTGAAAAGTTGAGAAATGTTCAACTTCTGCCGCGACCAGCATGTGTAGCGGCCACTGTGATTGGCTGTTGGCCACGCTTCAGACAAGCCTTCCGTTAAGAATTAACGCTTATGCCCCGTGTGAATGTACCGTATGGGATTAAAATCAGCGAAAGCTACGTTACCTTGTTTCATCAACACTTGGTGAAGCAGCAGTGGATGTTTTCGGTTCAGATGCTGAATGTAATGTAATGATAAGAATGTAATGATCCCAAACTTTAGACATTTTCTCTCTGTCGTTTATGGACATATTTACTCTCCGCCATCGCGCCAACTAAATTCAAAATGAATCACGCGCTAAGACGTGCTTCCTTAACATTGAACAACGGTCCGTGTGAATCAGATCTCAGTGGCAGAATTTTTGCCTCAAGGAATCGAGTAACTCGATGAATCGTTTCAGCCCTAGTTGGTATGTGTCATAACAATCTTGAACTGAGATATAAAAATGTATGACTGCATAAATTGTTGTCAAATTTGTAAAAAAATACTTTGTGGTCTAGTGATAAGAGTCAGCCTTGTAACCCAATGGTTGCCAGTTCGAGATGGCAGGTTGCCACTGAGCAGAACTCCACCAATTGCTCCCTGTAAATTGCAGTGGTACCCCATTTTGAACTCCATGGAACAATCATGTCACTTTAAGGTCATATAACGTTTGAAAAGAGACATGGCCATTGTAACAAGCCATTTTTTTGCTTGGACCCAGATGATTGTCACTTGCGGATATATAAATTTTTATGTTTAGTTCAGCAAATGTTCTTGTCATTGTTTGTGTGTCCATTTTATTTAGAGAAAAACGTAGAAATTATTTTTTAAGTTGCTGCCACTATCTGGACTGACATTTTTACACTTGTTTGTGTCCTATCGGGTGAATATTTCTACATGCATGCTTGGCATCTTAAGGGTGCATCCAAATACCCACACTTGCGCTCTCAAGGGGCCAAGACAGCATGCATGCGGTAGGAAGTAAGTGTGCAAGACTGTTCCATAGCCGTTTCTCAATACCAAGAACACCAAACTCGGACTTGTGTCCTTCGTAGTTCGAACTTGCAAGTTCAGACTTGGAAGAACGAACTCCTGACGCGAAATGCATTCTGGGAAACTTCGCTGTCATAAGTCCACACAAGTCTCCTCTGATGCATTCTCGATAAAATAAGCGGATCAAGAACACATCCGGGGATTTTATGTGAACTTGGGCTTGATGCGAACTTTGATATGGAACAGTACTTGGTCTGCGACTGATGACGTTTCACAAGTCCACAAGAACACAAGTACAGACAAGAACGCATATTGAGAAACGGCCCATGTCTTAAAACAAGCAAAGTGTAGTGCCCTTAACCCACACTCTCTCGATTACAGCTTCGGAGGTCTTCAAGGCTAAGCGTCATCCCATCATGCATTGATATTCAGGATGTTAATCATGAGACTTTTGCCCAAACCTTGTGAGATGTCGCTGAAACTCTTAATTGTAAGTTAATAAATGGATTACATATTTTGGTAGTAAAACAAAGTGTTGCACATTTCATTGGTGCAAACATGTATTTTGTAAAACATCTGCAACTGCTTTTATTACATAACCAGAAACAACATTAATTGTGTTGTCTATTCAGAGATTATTGAATAAACAAACTTTAATAAAGCTGCATGCACAAAATGAAGAGTTTATTTTACAGGTGCAAAGAATTCTGCTACTGAACGTTTCACATAAGTGTAGATAATAATCTTTAAGTTCTGCCAATGATTACTCTTATTCTGTGTAATTGCAAAGTTTTGTCAGTGAGCCTTCATTAAAGTCGCAATGAAATTGAAATGAAAAACTATATATGTATTTTTAATAGTGTGGTTTTATTAACAAATGACTTATCTGTGAGCTTCATTATTTTTTAAAAATTCGTGTGTGCTCATAATCTTTAATCAAAAATGCAAATCTCCTCCCCTCCTCAAAACGACCTCTCTTCACTTCCGGTCAAAAGTATGGCAGGTGGGCGGGGTCCGGGAGAAGATCGCAGTGATTAGCCATTAGCAACACGACCCAACTTCAAACGATCCAATCAGATCTGGATGGACAACCAGCCCTGCCTTATTTCATCTCAAAAGCCGTTTCATTCGGATATACGTCACCACGGGGAAAATAAGGCAATCGCTACTTCCGTTTCATGGCGACTTTAAACAACATTCATTTATAATGAGCCTGGTGTTCTACAAAGGAGGGATGGTTTAATGGTGTTAGCAAGACAAACATAATGGCTGAATCCGAAACCGCATACTGCCGTACTATATAGTAGGCAAAAAGCAGTAGGCGAACGAATAGTATGTCCGAAACCTCAGTATACGTAAATGGGTAGGCGGGAATTAGCGGGATTTTGGACTATTTCTCGCGAGATTCAGAGGCACGTGTACTTAAGTATCGTCCGAAACCGCATTCTTACTGAAAATGTAGTAGGGGAAACAGCACGTGAACAGAGTAGTACGTCCGAATCCTCAGTATCCATAAAATCAGTAGGCGAGAAATCCCCGGATGCCCTACTGAGTCCGCCCAGATTCTGAAGCGTGCATCGGATGGACACTTCTATCCCAGCTTTCCCATGATGCCACAGGAAAGCAAAGCAATCGACCGGAGACCAGCCAATCAGGTGATTTCGATACGTTACACAGGACTCCTCATCACCCTGACAGACCCAGGATATACCACAAAGTGCTCAGCTGATTCATCAAAATAAAGCTGTAGAATTGTCACTGCTGTGTTGAGATGACAGTAAATATGTGATGGTTTGTTAGAAAAATACATTTGAATAAAGTTTTGTTTTGTATGGGATTCACTTCTATACGTTTTCATTTATTGTGATGGTTTTATTTATAATCGCGGTATTGTGATGTCAATCTCCTGTCGGTTCTAGTGGTTCCGCATGAACTCGAACAAGTCTACTACGTCATATGTCGCATGATAACGTCAACATGGCGAATGCTGTACATACTTAACGCGAAAGTAGGTACTGTCTTAGCGCACGTTAAGTAGGTACGTAGTGAAATTCAGTACCTACACAGTAAGTATGCGATTTCGGATTCAGCCAATGTCAGGAAAAGCACAGAAGAAGAAGCTAAGCAAGTTAACCCACAAACGAAGAAGAAATAGCAACTTGTTGTGTATAATTTGAGAAGACCAGCAATGATGGAAGTAAATAAACAGCGACTTATGTTGCAGTTTTAGTTAAATCACTCCTCAACTTGGCTCATCTTTGTTTTCACCGTCTCAAACGGAAATACCTATGACGCAGTTTTTTTTACCTGACGGGAGGGGTTCTGGTGGACCAATCACAGCGCTTGCGGTCCGCGTAGAGCTGACGCGCTGTTAGAAATTTTGTGAGGTGCGCGTCAGGCTACGCAGAGCTACGCACAGGCTACGGATAGCCTACGGCGTAGGAGCTACGCACGACTATAAACCGCCCTTTAGTGCACCTGTCCCCCATACACACGCATACGTTTTCATGTCTGTTATTAGGTTTGTTCGAGTTTATGCACCGCTGTAATGGTGCGTTCCAGGCAGGTTTTTAAACCCGTGAGTTACGACTTCAAAACCACGACTCACGACCTTATGCGTTCCAGGCAGCCCGTAACTCGTGTTTTTACAACCTTCTACCGGTGAAAGTGCACTGGAACGGCAGTCAAACCCGTGACTTCCCACCCGTGAACTCGTACTAGATCGATGTACTCCCAGTTCAGAGTCGTGAGGCGTGGTTTTGAACTCGTGAGTTACGGGTTACGGGTTGCCTGGAACGCAGCATAAGAACCAACAGGTGGATGACATCAAAGTACCGTGAGAGCGATTCCAGAAATCACACGGAGAACTCTGATTTCGCATTGCTCTCGCGGTATTGTGATGTCAATCTCCTGTCGGTTCTAGTGGTTCCGCATGAACTCGAACAAGTCTACTACGTCATATGTCGCATGATAACGTCAACATGGCGAATGCTGTACATACTTAACGCGAAAGTAGGTACTGTCTTAGCGCACGTTAAGTAGGTACGTAGTGAAATTCAGTACCTACACAGTAAGTATGCGATTTCGGATTCAGCCAATGTCAGGAAAAGCAATGTCTGGCCATATACCAATGTCCACAGACTACTGGTTGTTCGGCAAGTTAACTGTTAAGGCCAACTAAATTCAATTTAAGTGCAAAGACAGCACGTGCGGGTATTTAGACGCGAGTGGTCGGGATGTACACTCCAAACAACTGCCATAAATCTTGTATTATTTTGTATTAAAAAACAACAACGAGATGGCATTGTTAAGAATCGACCCATATGCCAAACAAAATATCACGATACTAACACGTGTTTTATGTTTTCTTACACCACAATGGCCAAACAAGTTAGTAGGACTTTAAAGCAAACTGGACACAGAACTCTTTACCTTCTCATTCTGCAGCCCATCTCGCGGTCCAACCTCCACAATCTTCACTCTCTCTGGAAGTGTCTGAGTCGCAGACAGACTAACCTGTTAAAGCAGCGCATACACAGACACGCAAGCATATAAACAACAAAAGTAACATAACGTGACTCCACGTTCACGCAAACAATTATGACATTTTTGCTGAACTTACGGCTCTGAGCGCGGCGGTGGCGGCAACTAATCGCAGAGCGGGCTGTTGAACACGAACAGACGCAAACTTACTAGAACCAACTTTCATCATGACAGCAGCCATCTTTACACGCCCCCTTTAGCATGACGCCAGGAATTCGGATTTTAGGTATGGAAGGCCGTGGGAGCCAAAATCGCGCGAAATCTTACACGTAAACAACACGTAAACACTTGTTTGCGCGTAGAATACGTGTTGTTTGCGCGTAGAATACGCGTCGATTTTTCACACGTAAACAACACGTATTCTACGAGTTGTTTACGTGTGAAAATTCGCGCGATTTTGGCCCTCCTGGCAACATGACCAGTTTCAACGAGTGAGCCTGATGAGTTCCTATTGGCTGCTGGGCAGTAGGGTTAAACCATTACTGTAGGCTTAGGGGGTTCCCGTCCATTTCTAGGCTATGACACCAAAATGCAAGTAAAATGCTAAGGATCAACTTATTTCTTTGTGCTTTTTCCTTCTTACATGTAGGTTATAATGTAAAATACTGCAAATAAAATATAAGATTGTCTATACTTACACAAATTGCCCACCTTGTTGGCAAACACTATGTACATTAACTAAAACAACACTTACTTCTCTTATCAGGCTTAGTGGTGTGTGGTTGGTGACACCTGCATTTGGCGCGGTAGACCCAGGTTTGATTCCACCTTTTGCCAAGCAAGTTTTATTTTTGCTTTTGCTATCCCTGATCAGATTCCAAAAGCATATATATATATATGGAAGGTGGAAAAAAAGCACTTCACTGGTACTTCATAATATCTGGCAGGGTTTGCTTGTAAGTGTATATGGAGGGTTTTAAATGTCTCAGTAAAGACACGTTACTAAGCCTATTGCTTGCACATTTGGTGTATGTGCACTTGGAGATAACATTAATCAGAAAGATAACATCAGTCAGTGATATGTAAGAGCCACCCTGCACTTGTTAAAAAGACACATGGATTTTTAACCATTTCAGTGGCTTGTGGTGGGCAAGCTTCTCTCTTTTTACTATCACAGATGAGATTAGAGTAAGACATTTTCAATGCAAAAAAGAATTATGTCTAAAGTGGAAATTAAGTGCTTCACTGGTACTTAATAATGAAATGTTAATCTGGTAGTCCTTTTGTTTGTACTATAAGCAGTCTTTCAGTTTGACCAATACCGTCTGTACAACAACTGCATAATGTTGTAAAGGGTGCAGGTATATATTAAATAAAAAATAAGCCACTACATGGTAGTACTATGATTGTGTTTAAATGTTAAAATATTTATCTATATATTTATAACATATACATGTTTATCAGTAGAAAAACTGTTTTCTTTGGGAAAATTAAATGTCTTGAAAATGAATACAGACAGTTTTGTACACTTTCTTTATTATCATCTGAACTTAGTTTAGTTAGTTTGTAACTGCCGATTTAAAATGATGCACTGCAGCACACATAAGCATACTCACATTTAGAACATCAAGAAGGGTGTGACATAAGATTTAAAAACCAAACAATCAAACATTAGCATGTAGAACACCAATGCCCGGTTTCACAGATAAAGCTTAAGGCAAAACTAAAATGAATGTTTCAGCTGTCTTAACTGAAAATAACTTGCACTGAGATATCTGAAAGTATGTATTTGGAAAAATGTGTTATTAACCAACCAACCAAATTTGCATGCAAAACACCAAGTAATTAAACTAAGTTATCAAAATCTTGGAAAAATAGGCAGTATTTTGTGCTCTCAAACGGTGGTGGTATGTCCACCGTAAAAGCTGAAACAACACCCACTTACTGTTTCTCAACTTTCAAATACCACTACAACCTGAATGGATGGTCACAATTATGTTACGGGCGGGGCCACGCTGGGAGGCTCAAGTGCATTATCGAGCAACCATTTTAGGACCATCTAAAATATCCTGAACTCAGAAATACACAATCTTTACTCTGCAATTCAGAACTACGTAGTTTACAGTCTTTGTTGTGTATTTCTGCAATACATTTTTTAAACATTTATAATGTGTTCAGAAACAATTTTTTTAAATTGACTTTACAGGGACTTAAGAAAACATTCAAATTTGTAAACATGTTAAGATTAAGTAGTTTCCATCACTGTGCCACAATGAGTTGGGACCTGCAACACGGTAGGTTCTTCGGTGCAGTCTTTGGGCCAACGCTCTACGTGCAGCTCCAGTTGGGTTACTTGTTTAATAAAGACAAGAGAAAAATTATAGGACAACAAAGTACAGCGTCTCAGATTAAACCGTACTAGTGAGCGGAGTAATAATGTAATGTAACTCTTTAAGTTAAGCTAATGTCAGCCGACCCCAAGGGGTTTAAAAAAAACTCCTAGGAAAAAAACCCTTATAGGGGAAAAAGTCATTGGGAGAAAGAAAACCCTTGAGAGAGACCCAGACCTAGCTGATCCTAGAAAATATATACTAAATATTGAATAGGCCTTCTATATTCTTAAAATGTATGGGAATTATTGTTAAAGGTTTAAATCATTTAAATTAAAAGTTAAAGTAAGTGGTTGGTTGTCACTAAGCAGAATTACGCGATCCAATAAAAAACTATACAATACGATTTATTAAGAATTAAAAAATTTAGAAATAAAGGGAAGCAGCGGGTGGTCGCTGGTCAGACATTGGCAGGGCATCACGATGATGGGAGGCCAGTAGATCATGGTGTGATGAGCTTCATGGCAGCAGGAACTGGGTCTGTTAGTCTCAGTGTCCTTGGGTTCGAGGACGAGACAGGGAAAGAGAAACAAAATCCTATTAGCATAAGTCATCACATATAATGCAAGTGTCATACAGTATAATGGATGAAAGTGTGCTCTGTTCCAGACAAGCTAACTATTGCGGCATACGTATATTTAATAGGTGAATTATGTGAATCCTTTGTTAAAGAGATATGTCTTTAGTTTAGACTTAAATTGAACATTGTTGTGAAAAACATTCCAAAGCTTGGGACCTAAGTAGGTAAAAAGTATTTACTCTAACCATACAGTCCAAGTCTCCTTCGCGGCACTCGAATATTTATGGCTGCAAGCCTGGACCGAACAGCATTTGCCCCAATCTTCTAATTTTCTCCAACCAAATTCTGAACAATATCATAAAGTTGGGAATCTGAAAGGTGTGAATATCTCAAGACAGAAAGGTTGAACTCTCTAGGAAAGAAAGATTTCATTGTAAGTGTATTGGCTTTTTGATGAACATGACAAAAGAAACATCTGATACAGATAACTAGGACAGCTACAGTATAATAGAGAATCATTTAAGACAAAGTCCTTTCAAAGTGTTCTATGAAACTACTTTACAATTTATACTTTTAAATATCTTAGAAGCATGCTTTAACAATACTGTAATATATATGTATTGCAAAACTATAAAAATTATAGTTCTTTATAATTTTTCTTAAAATAATAATAATTATGTTTTAGCAATTCAGAAAAACTGTAAAAAATATCCTTAAAAATGCAAAAAAAATACAGATTCCATGTTTTCAAACCCTGTCCGATTCCTTCTGTTTATGTGTAGAAGACTCAGGAGGTGTGCTTTTTTTACATTAACCTTTTCTTAATATTAAGAAAATATGGTACCTATTAATTAATGTAAGTAATTGGCATGTGGGGGACGTGAAAAATGTAGCCTACGTTTGTATGTGTAGAAGTCTGAGCTAAAGATACGCGGATTGTCCGCTGTCGGTAGGTCAAGCAATTCTGATGAATATGAGAGCGGATGCGTGAAACCACTGACAATGAAATATTATCTACGTTCTCTAACATGTAAACGCGTTAAAAAGTTCTGCGGATGTGATAATTTACTGGTCTGCATGTGTGTGACAGACTCAATAAACTTTAGGCTACACGTTCGTTTAAAAACATTAATTTACCATATGCTGTCACAGTAATATAGAGTAATATAGACTATAGAGGGTTCAGGTGAGGATATAAATTAAAGAAAACCATGAGGTGACCCCAAATAGTCAAAATAGTCAAATCATCACAGACGTGCTTTGAAATGAGGATCATTCAATTTTGGCCTTATGGGGGACACATTATCTGATTTCACATATAACAGCTTTCTTCCAATATATTAATATAGGCTACAGCATATTATTTGCATAGCATTATCATAATATGTGAAGTAGCCTAGCTTTCAATAAATATTTAAAAAATGCGTTAATAAATCCATTAACCCCCGTGACAGGGCTACATGTCCATAAGAGGTTTCTAGGCTAATAAACCATTGTCTCTTTGTTTCTGCATTTAAAAAGACAAAGCTGGCAATTCTGGCTATACTTTCGTTATTTTAATAATTTCTTTATTTTATTTTATTTATAAATCACTCGGGTTAATCTAATTTAATTATTTGGCTTGTGTTTTGTTTCCGTGCACTTCAGGCATTTTGCACATATTTGTCCTGCACCTTGTTACTTCTGACCTCTTTATATTTAATTTTTATTTATTATAAAGGTAAATTGATTTTGATCTCAAGTTAAGTAAATTTTGGATTGCTTGTTGTTGTAGTTGTAGCCTATCAATGTTGCACTGTTGCGTGCTGGCCCATGCGAATGCTAAGGTGCTAGGTGCTCTGAGTGTCATATTTAGGAGTTCATCAAACTAAACTTAGAAAAAATATTTTTTTTTCGACAGGTGTAAGTTTAAAAATGTATTTAAAACAGGGTGGTTATCTTGTCAAAAGTATAAAACTGCACCAAATTAATTCCACACTTAATTTAAGTCTCTCTTGTGATTTAAATTCTTGAAATAAATGATATAAGAATCATCAGGTTTTTCTACACCTAAAGTGAATACAGAGATGATAAAAGTCAAAGTAAGCAAGCAGCAAAATAATACAACGTAGTGTCTATAAAATTATTAATTTCAGTGTTTATCTAGTTATAAATTAACATTTAAGGAATTGTATATAAAGCTTAGTTTTTATAATTTAGGCTACAGTAAATTATATTCGTGTGGGTGTCAGATGTTTAATTTAAAATCTTTGTGTACGTTTGTGAATTACAAATTCTGTAGAAATCTATAAAAAGTATGTCTCTTTTTTAATCACTAGGCCACCCCTGAAAAAACCGTTCTGGCACGCCCCTGTGTATAAGCAGAGTTTGATTTCTGACGACTAAAATAAAATTAATGTGACTAGATTAAAATAAGTGTGCTTTCACAGAATTGACCCAATTACGAGGAGCAAAACATTGAATATTCAGAAGAATAAACCTTAATCATGGATAAGTGATTGAGATTTCAGCACTCAAGCACGCAAACTCCACCGCACCGGTGTAAAGTGCATAAAAATGAACAAGTTACCTTGCGCACATAATCATCAGGTAATGCTTTTTGCTGTATTATGCGTTTTCATGACATAGCTTTTAGGCTTTAATATTTTATTAATATTTTAAAATATTTGTATATATATATATGTAGTGCTTTGTAATGCTATTGTTTGCTAATTTTAGCTATTTTTAACGTGATATTGTGATTATTTTATGCTACAGAGGTAGCATTATTAGTTTATTTAGGTTTAGTTCTGTTAGTTAAGCTTTTATTTAGGTCTATGTAGAGTTATACATTTTACCGCCTCGACTTAAACCTTTAACCTCAGTTTATTGCTAAAGCTACATTTCTAATTTTCGTTTAGTTTAGTTTAGTTTAAAATAATATTTAGATCTATATTTTATTTGATATCAGTTAAAATAAATTATTAAAATTGGTTTAGTAAATGATAATAACCCTACTATGGTAAAGAAATTAATGAAAATGAATAACAAAGCAGTCTGAAAATGAAAATTCTGTTGCACCATGCTGCTGTTGTGCCCTTCCGAGGTTGCAAATACAAATATATCATGTGATACAACTTGATAATATGCGTTTCCATCAGCTATATCTGTAAACTGTTTAATAATGTCTTTTTATTTAAAAAGTGTTACTGATCAAATCATATCTGTTATATTTGCTCTTTGTATGAAAGTGACAATAAACCAGAAGATATTTCAAGATTTTAAATGTTTCAAAGCATGAAATTATTTTGCCCACATGTGCCATGAGGGTTCCACATTATCATCCCACATGGGCAAACCTATATATGGGACCCACCCACATAGTGAAACCCACATGGACCCACACATATTGCCCATGTTAAGACCATGCCCACATGGAACCCATGCTGAACCCACGTAGGTCCCACATAAAAGAATAATATGAGTTTGCATACATTGAAATATAAAAGTGTATGCTTAATAAATAAGAAAAGCACACTCTTTTAACTAGCTTTATAAAACAGATCATGGAAATGCCTACAGAAACTGCAGCGTCACATCTGAGGTATTTTAATGCAGAATAGCTCTTATAATTACAGTTTTTCTCAATTGCTAAAACACTAAAACCCATTGGCTGAACAAAGTTCTCAGTTGCCTGAACTCATTTATCTAATTGAGCAGTCTGTTGTCAATACCTTAAACCATTTCACATCATAAAACACAATTTGCAGATCTCACTTAGACTTTTTAGCAAAACTCCAAACACAAACTCATTCTCAAAACACAATCTGCACTCAAATGCACATGTCATGCATATTGCTAAACACAAGCAGCAACAATCAAATACAAATGTCATCACACATGTCATTGATTAAACACAACCACTCAAAATGGATTTAACCTGTTGCAAATGATGTGACACAACCAATATAAGCCAGTTCACTTGTTGTTGTATACAGTAGTACAGTGCATTTTAGGCTGTATACTGTACAATGAACAAATTGTATGGCCCTGAACATTGTGCTTTCCTTTTGTTAACAGTACTGACTGCTTCACAGTTTAACAGTATCATAGGGTACAGTACTGTAAAACTAGGTGTGAAAAGTCTTAGTTCATCTCTCAAAAGTACATTTATACATTAGTGGACATGTCAATCACATCAAAATGGCAAGTCTGTGTGTCATTGTTCATGAACAAGGCAGTCAAAATGTTGCCATGTTGTCAATATACCAAGTATACATATATGTGTCAGTATTTTTTATGTAAACTGTGGATGAATTTACATTTTCACCTTTTTTTCTGTAAACAAATAACACAAATTGTTATTTTGAAAAAAAATTACAGTAAAAATAAAAATGTCAAAAAATGACTCCAAATCTCAGGATTTACTAGACAGGAATTTATCGATTCAGTTCTGTTCATTTACAAAAAAAAAACAAAAAAACATAGAAAACATGCTTCATGCTTACAGTAACAGATTATGACACATATGGTCAACAATTTCATGCCTTGGACGATGAACTAATTCCTAAATGTTTTGAGGTATAAGACTATTCAACAGAAACCAGTATAATGTATTTTCATGAAAATTAAATTGAAAATGCAAACAGCAGACATTTTTACACAATCATCTACTTGATTGTATCAAAGCATTTGCAATTTGTCCAAAACAATAAGAGTTACACTGTAAAAATTTAAAAATTTACTCCGTGCAAACTATGTTTTGAACCATGTGTTTTCTATTTTTGGTGTAGTGTTTACTCACTGTTTGATAGTGTATATCATTTTGATCACTTTGTTTATGAATTGAGAGCAGTGTTTGATTTTGAACACAGGTAAAACTGTTTTGAGAGCAGTATTTGAATTTGCACACAGGTAAAACTGTTTTGAGAGCAGTGTTTGATTTTGCACACAGGTAAAACTGTTTTGAGAACAGTGTTTGATTTTGCACACAGGTAAAACTGTTTTGAGAACCGTGTTTAATTTTGCACACAGGTAAAACTGTTTTGGAGCGAAAGTTTCATTTTGCAAGAGAAGTCAGAGGTTTTGCAAATAGTGCTTGAAGATGAGGTTTTGTGTTTAATGTTTTCAGAAAAAGGAGCAAGGTTTCAGAAATTGTGTTTTAGCAATTGAGAAAAACTGTAATCTTACGAATTTAATGCAGTTAACTGAAATAAACCATTGAGTTCTCCATAGGATGCAGCCTTCCCAACCCAGTTAATGAAAAGAAAATTCAATTCATGGTTACAGATAGATTGAACGCCATTCACGCTGGGGTCTAAGCAGTCCTTAAAGACTTATCCCAGCTTACTGTTATACTGTAATGCATCTGTTTGGCACTTTTTTGGAATATATATTTTTTATCCAGTTGCGTCGCAACAAAAGAATTAGAAAATTATTTCATATATGGATGTGATCTCTATCCATTGTTTCCAATTGCAATGGCCTGTTCAGTAATTCCGTGGAGAAAAGTTTAGACTCTCATCATCTAAATACTCAATTAGGCTACAAATAAGGTTAAGTAGGCCTATATTAACTTTTCCTGTTTACCCTTTTAAACTTCATTTAAAGAAAATCTTTCCAGAAATTATAAAAATAAAACCCATGAAATTATATTAATATGCTGGAACTTGGCACACCGCGGACTTTGTGACCTTAAGAGTTGTCTTTCCTTTGCGCGGCGCTTGTGGCCTCTATGGGTGCTAGACGTGAAAAATACATGTCTAGCGCCTCCTAGTGGCCAAAAAGTTCCGCGGCATTTATTTTGAAAATATTATTTTACTGCTTTGTCATGTGGATAAATTTCATATTTACAAAGGCAGAACCATTCATCGTAAACCTCATTTTATAAAAGACATTGGCCCCCTTTAATCCATTACGAAAATTAATCTACAGTTAAAACAAACTATGGTATAAATAAAATATGGTTACTAAAGCCGTGGTTTCACTGATAGGAATCAATGCACAAAAAAACATGGTTACACTTTTACAACAAGAAACATGATACATTTTCGTAAGTGATGCATTTGACAGTATGGCAAAAGGCTCTTAAAATATGTAATGTTCTTATGTCGTAATGCATATTAGTTTGTATATATATATATATATATATATATATATATATATATATATATATATATATATATATATATATATATATATATATATATGCTTTTGGAATCTGATCAGGGATAGCAAAAGCAAAAATAAAACTTGCTTGGCAAAAGGTGGAATCGATCCTGGTTCTACCGCGCCAAATGCAGGCATCACCAACCACACACCACTGAGCCTGATAAGAGAAGTAAGTGTTGTTTTAGTTAATGTACATAGTGTTTGCCAACAAGGTGGGCAATTTGTGTAAGTATAGATAATCTTATATTTTATTTGCAGTATTTTACATTATAACCTACATGTAAGAAGGTAAAAGCACAAAGAAATAAGTTGATCCTTAGCATTTTACTTGCATTTTGGTGTCATAGCCTAGAAATGGACGGGAACCCCCTAAGCCTACAGTAATGGTTTAACCCTACTGCCCAGCAGCCAATAGGAACTCATCAGGCTCACTCGTTGAAACTGGTCATGTTGCCAGGAGGGCCAAAATCGCGCAAATTTTCACACGTAAACAACGCATAAACAACGCGTAGAATACGCGTTGTTTGCGCGTAGAATACGCGTAGAATACGTGTTGTTTACGTGTGAAAAATCGACGTGTATTCTACGCGCAAACAACACGTATTCTACGCGCAAACAACACGTATTCTACGCGCAAACAACACGTTGTTTACGTGTTGTTTACGTATAAGATTTCGCGCGATTTAGGTCCCCGCGGCTTTCCATATTTAGGCTTGTTTGAGATGCAGCTTGCCTCGCCTGAAATATTATGGAAAGCCAAAAGGGACAAAACGTGTGAAACATACGCATTAACACGTAGTGCGTGTTAACACTTGATATACGCGTAAAGCTATTATGGCAAGCCAGAAGGTGCACATTTACGCAATGATTGAATCGCGTTTGCATCCAAACGCCGTATTTAACGGCGTTTAAAACAGAATTTGCGCCGCTAAATATGCCGTCGGGATTCCAAACGCCGTAAAAAACGTAGATAAGCCGTTATTTACGGCGTTTTATAATCCAATCAATGACGCCGTTTTGTGACGCCGTTTGTCTTGCCATTTACGCCGTAAACAACGGCGTTATCTTCTGTCAAAGACGGCGTAAAAAGTGGTGTTTGCTAGGGGTATAATGAGCCCCTCCCATCAATTTCCACAGCCAGTAGATTTGAACCGTTCTTACCCTACTGAGTCCGCCCAGATTCTGAAGCGTGCATCGGATGGACACTTCTATCCCAGCTTTCCCATGATGCCACAGGAAAGCAAAGCAATCGACCGGAGACCAGCCAATCAGGTGATTTCGATACGTTACACAGGACTCCTCATCACCCTGACAGACCCAGGATATACCACAAAGTGCTCAGCTGATTCATCAAAATAAAGCTGTAGAATTGTCACCGCTGTGTTGAGATGACAGTAAATATGTGATGGTTTGTTAGAAAAATACATTTGAATAAAGTTTTGTTTTGTATGGGATTCACTTCTATACGTTTTCATTTATTGTGATGGTTTTATTCATTCATTGTTTATTCATGTTTCCTGTTGTTTTAAGTAAATACAAAATATTGCTTCACTAAAATGTATATAATCATATTCCCTGCATTGTCTAGTTTGTATTCAAGCACAGCTGTCATGTGACAATAGATATTAAATTACAATTTGCTTGTTTTATTTATTTTTGTCCACTACAAAATTATGTAATATATCTGTAACACTGACAGAGACCGTTGTAGAGTTGTCAAGTTGTGCTGCGTTTCAGGCAACCTGTAACCCGTAACTCACGACTTCAAAACCAGGACTCACGACTCTGAACTGGGAGTACATCGATCTAGTACGAGTTCACGGGTGGGAAGTCACGGGTTTGACTGCCGTTCCAGTGCACTTTTACCGGTAGAAGGATGTAAAAACACGAGTTACAGGCTGCCTGGAACGCATAAGGTCGTGAGTCGTGGTTTTGAAGTCGTAACTCACGGGTTTAAAAACCTGCCTGGAACGCAGCATTACTGATGCAATCAGGTGTTAAGGGCCATTTATAGTCGTGCGTAGGTCCTACGGTGTAGCGGCGACGGCGTAGGTTCCGCGTCTGTTTTCATTTATACTTTTGCGTCACCGTCCGCGTCGACGTGCAAACACACGCGAAACCGCTGGTTGGCAGTAATCACGCGTGTAACCACAGTAGTAGCAGCAGAAGTCGTCACAGAAGAAGAAGCTAAGCAAGTTAACCCACAAACGAAGAAGAAATAGCAACTTGTTGTGTATAATTTGAGAAGACCAGCAATGATGGAAGTAAATAAACAGCGACTTATGTTGCAGTTTTAGTTAAATCACTCCTCAACTTGGCTCATCTTTGTTTTCACCGTCTCAAACGGAAATACCTATGACGCAGTTTTTTTTACCTGACGGGAGGGGTTCTGGTGGACCAATCACAGCGCTTGCGGTCCGCGTAGAGCTGACGCGCTGTTAGAAATTTTGTGAGGTGCGCGTCAGGCTACGCAGAGCTACGCACAGGCTACGGATAGCCTACGGCGTAGGAGCTACGCACGACTATAAACCGCCCTTTAGTGCACCTGTCCCCCATACACACGCATACGTTTTCATGTCTGTTATTAGGTTTGTTCGAGTTTATGCACCGCTGTAAGAACCAACAGGTGGATGACATCAAAGTACCGTGAGAGCGATTCCAGAAATCACACGGAGAACTCTGATTTCGCATTGCTCTCGCGGTATTGTGATGTCAATCTCCTGTCGGTTCTAGTGGTTCCGCATGAACTCGAACAAGTCTACTACGTCATATGTCGCATGATAACGTCAACATGGCGAATGCTGTACATACTTAACGCGAAAGTAGGTACTGTCTTAGCGCACGTTAAGTAGGTACCTAGTGAAATTCAGTACCTACACAGTAAGTATGCGATTTTGGATTCAGCCAATGTCAGGAAAAGCAATGTCTGGCCATATACCAATGTCCACAGACTACTGGTTGTTCGGCAAGTTAACTGTTAAGGCCAACTAAATTCAATTTAAGTGCAAAGACAGCACGTGCGGGTATTTAGACGCGAGTGGTCGGGATGTACACTCCAAACAACTGCCATAAATCTTGTATTATTTTGTATTAAAAAACAACAACGAGATGGCATTGTTGAGAATCGACCCATCAATGCCAAACAAAATATCACGATACTAACACGTGTTTTATGTTTTCTTACACCCCTAGTCACAAAGGCCAAACAAGTTAATAAGGACTTTAAAGCAAACTGGACACAGAACTCTTTCCCTTCTCATTCTGCAGCCCATCTCGCGGTCCAATCTCCACAATCTTCACTCTCTCTGGAAGTGTCTGTGTCTGTTAAAGCAGCGCATACACAGACACGCAAGCATATAAACAACAAAAGTAACATAACGTGACTCCACGTTCACGCAAACAATTATGAAATTTTTGCTGAACTTACGGCTCTGAGCGCAGCGGTGGCGGCAACTAAACGCAGAGCGGGCTGTTGAACACGAACAGAAGCAAACTTACTAGAACCAACTTTCATCATGACAGCAGCCATCTTTACACGCCCCCTTTAGCATGACGCCAGGAATTCGGATTTTAGGCTTGTTTGAGATGCAGCTTGCCTCGCCTGAAATATTATGGAAAGCCAAAAGGAACAAAACGTGTGAAACATACGCATTAACACGTAGTGCGTGTTAACACGTGATATACGCGTAAAGCTATTATGGCAAGCCAGAAGGTGCACATTTACGCAATGAATGAATCGCGTTTGCATCCAAACGCCGTATTTAACGGCGTTTAAAACAGAATTTGCACCGCTAAATACGCCGTCGGGACTCCAAACGCCGTAAAAACCGCGCAAAAATCGGCAATCAATGACGCCGTTTTGAGACGCCGTTTGTCTTGCCATTTACGCCGTAAACAACGGCGTTATCTTCTGTCAAAGACGGCGTAAAAAGCGGCGTTTGCTAGGGGTATAATGAGCCCCTCCCATCAATTTCCACAGCCAGTAGATTTGAACCGTTCTTCCCCAATCAATGATGAACTGAGTCAGGCCAGAGCAATTCATACTGATCATCCATGATGAAATAAGTGTTTAAAGATTACATGCATGCGCAGCATATCATAAATGGGCAGCAAATTATAGTTTTTATCTAACGTTACTAAGATTAAATATATTACTATAGTAGCTTAAGGAAAATACTGCATCTCTGTGTCATGTTAAAATAGGAGCGGTAATAGCACACCAACCCCATTGTAGGTGTCCCAATTATTAAGTAAATACCTCGACAATAAGTAAGTTGTTGAAATATTTCACAGCTTTGAGTAAACATGAAATCCCACCTGGTGTAACAGAGCCCAGATCAACTGTATAAGTCGATTAGTCATGAACCGTCTCAGTTAGCCTGATGGTTAGAGCCGTTGGTTCAAATGTTGAAGCTGCTGTGGTTCAAGTCCTGTATGGAGCGGATTTAAATTCTTATAATTTTGTTTTATCAACATCGCTTATTTTTTTATGAGACTGTCAATAAGAAAGGAACGCATATAATAAGTATAATATAGTTTGTATATATAAGTGATATTTCAAAAATATGTTATTTATCATACGCAAAAGTTAAGGCTACTGTCCACTGACATATGCTGTTTGAAGACAATTGTAAGATTTTTGGAATGAAATACTTTTGTTGGTATTGCTTATTTCTTATGGATCTTAATCTCCATACATAAAGCCGTAAGCCGTGTGAAAGAGAGAAAGAAAGATGGAGAGAGAGCAAGCTGTGTTTACATGTGTTTGTAAGAGGCTACAAACTTTGTATAATAATATAATGAGAATATTTATAATATTTATCTGCGGCAATAAATTATCCATTTGAAATATATCAACATGTATTTATTCATTTGCTGGATGGTATCAGCACTAAGCGAAAACTAGGCCAATTACTAACACTGAACTGCAATAACCCAGCAAACATTTGGACGTGTGATGACCGTTGAAAAGACGTCCGTTCGTCACGTCCCGTCATGGTTGAAAAATAGTTCCAAAATGAAAATCCAACCGACGTCTTTGACGTCATCTGATCGTGAATCACACGTCTTTTCTGCACGGCCCGTGCACGTCTAAAAATGTCCTCTTCTGGACGGTAATATGAGTCTCTGCTTAATTTAGGCGTTATACTCACTTAAAACGTGCATATAAAACAGACTAGTTTGTACAATTGTAATAGGCAATTACTTAGGTTCTTAAAATACACAAATTTAGTCCAGTCAAACCTGAACGTCTTTATAACGTTGTAATCACGTGTATTTCAAACACATTAAAGAACACATTATTTGTGGACATAAGCAAAAAAAAGAAGCATGTTCTGATTTTGCACTTTTAATTTTTTTTAAACTGTTTAACTATAATAACAATTTCAAAATACTTTACTATATAAAAGGATAGTTCACCCAAAAAGGATTATTTAGTAATTTACTCTCTCTTATGTTTCAAACCTGTATACTTTTCTATGTTCTGCTGAACACAAAGATATTTGAAAGAATAGAAAGCAGATCCAAAACCCATTACTACAGTTGTAAAAAAAATTATTGACAGTTAGCTTGGTTACAAACATTTTTCAATCTTTGTGTTCAGCAGAAAATAGAAATGTATACAGGTTTGAAACATGTGGGTAAGACAATTATAACAATTTTCATTTTTGGGTGAACTCTCTCTTTTACACATTACAGCTGTTTGGCTTATTTAGTGTATTCACAGCCTCCAGCTCTTCCTGGACCGTGCTTGAGGTGGTCTGCCATAGCTGCATCTATTTCCGAGTCTGTGGCATTTGGGCTCCACCTCTTCACAGCATCTGAGGGAAGAGAAGAATGTGTTTCTTTTTAAAATAAATACAATTAAAATACAATACAATATATAGTATAAAAGATGTTCTGCATTAAATAAGTGTTAGATCAGTTGTGGGGGAAACAGCATTTGTCCTCTCCCTCTACAAAACCACTGTGGTGCCCTTGAGAAAGACCCTGAACTAGGATTGTAATTGTCAAAAAATGAAAAGGATATTTCTGATAAAGACAGGTGAGCTGTGATGTCCCCTAAATACATAAATCATAGCAATGAAAATTACATCAATATACAAAAACAAGTTTTTTAGATCAACATATTCCCCAAATTACCTTGAATAACATAATACAAAGGTGTGCCTTTAAAAGCCTTCTTTTCCAGATGCCCACCACCGCTCATATTGAACTTTGCCATAAGACAATTAGACATCATTCTGTGAAAGAAATGTATGATTACTTCACCTTAGACCAGGGGTGTCCACTCCTGCTCCTGGAGGGCCTGTGTCTCTGCAGAGTTTTATTCCAACCCTAATCAAACACACCTGATCCAGCTAATCAAGGTCTTACTAGGTAGACTAGATACTTTGAGGCAGGTGTGTTGAGGGAAGTTTTAGCTAAACTCTGCAGGACACAGGCCCTCCAGGACCGACTTTGGACACCCCTGCCTTAGACAAATTACCTAGATGGTCAATAAATCACAATTAACAGTAATGTGCAACATAGCAATTGCATGCAATGTTCAAACATAAACTATGTTTTAACATTTCACAACTACTCATCTATCATGTAACAAGTGCTATAAACTATATCCTCATCCATAAGTTTTGATGACAAGTAATGGCTTACACTGAAATTATGTTTTGATTTCTTGTTTGACTGTTTGAGCCACTACGAACATTCAAACTTCTGACAAGTAATGTGTGACAGATTAAATCCTGAAATGAAGTAATATAAATACCTGGGTTAATGGTGGTAATCAACATATATTCCTGAAATATTATGCAGGATTACACAATTCAAGAGAAATACATACCTGTTCATAACATTGTTCACGCAGTCTCTGACAGAATATCCACCAACTCAGACAGTTGCTGGACCTACATGTGAAAACAATTGAAATAATGTTATAGAAAGATAGCTGGAAATATATTTACATATTCTTTATGTCACAATTTACACAGATCAACTTGTTATCAACATCTTTGATGTATTCATAATGCAAAATACACAGTCATATAGCATTTCTTGCTTCTTGCATTTGAAGCTGAGGCCATAGGTGAAGAATCAGGTAGTCTTCATCCTGTTAGTTTTTCGTTGTGTTACCTCACCTGGACAAATAGAGTTAATTATATGGTAGTGTAATATTTTAACAGTATATATAAATAACTTCACAGTGTAATACTGCATTAGTTATGAAATTAGCTGTCTGTACTTTTAGGTCTTTGTGGTTGAGCAATGACAGACATTATAAGTGAAGTGAAAGTGAGTATTTTGCCAATGTATGGTAACCCATACTTGGAATGTGACCTCTGCATTTAACCCATCCAGTGAATAGTGAACACACGCACTGCAAGTCGTGAACACACAAACACCCGGAGCAGTGGGCAGCTATCCCTGCAGCGCCCGGGGAGCAATTAGGGTTAAGGTGCCTTGCTCAAGGGCACCACAGTCGCAACCCGCCGGTCGTGAGCCTCGAACCGGCAACGCTCGGGTTACAAGCCCGACACTCTAACCACTGGGCTACAACTGCCCTATCTAAGCTCTGTATTTGTAACTATTAATTCAGATTGAGAGAAATGTACATGTTTATCCTCTAAGCTGAGTTGTCACTAATGTAAAATCTAGGGCTGCACGATAAATCGCATGCGATATCATGCGCATCTCGTCAGTAAAGCCAGTTCCTTGATTAGTAGTAAATTCATCACCTGCTTTCAGATGGATGCTCTCTGGGATTGGGGTGCCCTCTGGTACTGGGGCGTCAATCCAGAATTTGGGATTGTAGAGAATACTATGAATGAATAACACCATAATTGTATGATTAAAAAAATCCTCTTTAGGTGTATGACAATACACAAGAAAACAATCCTACCGTATGCCTCTTTCGGTTGTCTGTAAGATGCCTGTTCATTATGTGACCCTGCGAAACAAACACATTGCATGTAATTTCATTAAGTACAATAAACATACACATGCACAATGTATTTTAAAAAATACATAGTAGTGTAAAATATTAAAATAAATCACTTTTTATATCAAAGTTTTTGGATATTATGTTGAAATTCAGGCAAAACCCTGACTCATGGAATAAATTTTTACCTAAAAATGAGAATGACATTATAAAGGCAAAAGTGTATGCACTTTGGAGCAAAGCAACGTGTTTGTATATTGTGGGAATGCACCAAAAAATAACAAAAGTATCAGTAGCACGTACGTCTCATAGTGTCACAGCTTATTCTAGGGTATAGATCAATCACACCATCTTGATACCGATGTTTACTGTCATGAAGTGTGCCTGTGTAAACAAAATACACCAAAACAATTTATATACATTTTTGAGTTTCATATCAAAATATATAAAAGTCCTTTTTGAAAGAATCACGCTTTTTCGTAGTATTAAGTAAAGAATTCAAAAACTTACAACTTAATGTAGGGTAGACAAAGTCAGGGATCGGGCACGTCTCATCAGAAGGTGCGTTCCATTCGACAGGGTCCCTGCGGAGTGTTCACTGCTCCCTACTCCCTGAGCACGGTATATCAGTTGAAGTGGACTTCACGGACAATAACCGCTCATTTGGAACGGCCTGCAAACGTCATCAAAGAAAGTCAACGACGGGGTCGCGCAGATTGATATAACATAAATATATATAGGACTACATTCATATTTTAATTTTTATTTACTATCACATTTCAAATATGTACACTATACAATAAAAAAAACATTGAGTACTACGTAATGAAAAACGTATGTTTATTATACACTTTAATTGACTATTGCTGCTATTACTTGACTATTAACAGAATTGAAGCCCTGCTGTAACTGTCATGCAAATATGAAAGTAAACTTTAAACTTTGGTTAACTATGTGTATATATGTGTTTTTAAACGCTTGTCATATAATTGCATAGCGGTCTGACCGTTCCGACGGGTGATCACGTGATGCGCGCAATGACAGTTGGGTGATTATCGCTCTCCACTTCCTGTGAAGTGATGTATCGATGTTCCCTGATTCCCTATGCCGTGCGCAGTGCCCTTCGAACTGAACATGTTCGCTCCCTTCGGATTGGAATCTCACTTAAGATGGCGGAATACCCTGTGAAGTCCACTTCGCAGTCCACTTACGGTCGAATGGAACGCACCTTAAGTGTGTTTGACACAACACTTGATCTTTAGCACAAAAAAGGACATATTACAAATTAGAACATTAACAAATGTGTAGACTGTTTAAGCCATTTCTACAAAAATTCATTTCTACAGTTTTCCATACCTTTTGTTATTGTTTGTAGAATGCACATCTTTATTTGGTTTGTGTTGATCTTCAACTGTAAATAAAACGAAATTGTAATTAATTATATTAACTCCACAATAACAATTCAAATTTGTTGATGTATTTTCAAACTGAGGCATTTACCTGACTTGGGTTTTGGGTGGTTATATTTTGGAGGGTCTGTGTAGGACACAGTGCCTTTAACAGCTTGTTTATTTTTATTTGGATGAGATTCTACTTTTCCTTTGTACAAAACAAAAGCATAGGAAGTTAATCAAACAAACACTTATGCTGAACTTTTAATGCAAAACAGTATTTAATATTTTGCATGTGCAATGTTTAGGCAATCAAATCATTGTAATTCCATTAATGCCAAATAACTTTTATTTTTCAGATAATTTACCTTCTGAAAGAGACTTTCAAGAGGCTACATTAATTAGTTACAGTAATAACTTTGACTGTATCCTTAAACATACTTTATACCATGTAACGTTATAACTTCAAAGTACGTTAGCTTTTAGCCTTCTAGCTAATTTTCGCCATCCTCAGTGTGGACAATTCTGGCAACGTTTATTTCGGAGCCTTCGTGTCAAACAAGTAAAACTTAACCCTTATGTGTTGTTGGGGCCATTTTTGCAATTTTTTTGTCTTAATTTGGCCACAACTTTCTCTGTGTTTCAGCAAATGGAATGATTTTTGGTGACAAATCTTATATTTACACATATTTTAAGAAAATGCTTTGAAATTTTTCAAAAACTTAACAATATACCGTGGGCAAATTTACTACCCTTACGTGTTGTTAGCGGCCAAAAAAGGCCACTAAATTAAACTGCTGTAAAAATTTATCGGATTAAATTTTTTTCACATTTTTTTTGCATAAATCTGTTAATCAACCTCAGTACTGATCAAAACTACCAAATGTTTGCAAAAATTCCATGATTTTAACTCTTTCATTGCCAAGTTTAGAAGTAGTGTCACTGATTTGGGGAAAAAAACACACACAAAATGACAGATTTTCAATATAAAACGTGACTGTGGACTGGATTTTCTTTTACCTTTTTTACAGTCTTGGGCATGCCAAAGATTGGTAAAAACATTGGCTTTGATGCATTTTTAGTTTTTGTGCAGCATCAGATTAAATTTTTTTCTCCCTCATTTATTGTTTGTGGCCATTTTTTCCCCATTGACTTCCATTATAACAACATTTTTTGATTGCTGAGCCATGACACCTTATTACCATGCATTCTTGATTCTTTGTGCCTTTTCCTTTTGCAAAGAGGTAAAATTTGTCATTTTTACTGTTGATCACCATGTGGCACCATTAACCCTTTAGTAGCCTGTGCAAAAAAAACAGAGCATAAATTCTGGTCTGTACATTGAGTTATATGGACTATAAAACCATTGTGTGTGTACGAGTGTGTGTGTACGAGTGTGTGTGTGTACGAGTGTGTGTTTGTGTGTGTGTGTGTGTAGGGTTAGTGTTAGTATTGAGGAGAGAGCACCTCCCTCGCGCACCAGTTAGTGCTGCACTGGTGAGAGGGATTTAGTCTCCTGTAGCTGTCCCTCTAGACACAAATCCACAGACACCAGCAGGCACCAGCAGCTCAGGAGTGAAGAGGGGAACATGCAAGTGGTGTACAGAACCAAAAAAAGAACAGTCAGCATTTGTATCCGTTGTGGTAGACACACTTGCAGAGAGCACCAAGTAATATGCTGCAAGTCCTGCTAAAAAGACTGAACACACACACGTACACATATACACACCAAAAAATTTGTTTGATTGTTTAGTTCGCCATCCATCCTCTACTCTTGCTTCATTGTTCAGTTTATTTGAAGTTGTTTTTGCATTTTGGTTCATAATAAATGTTGTTAATAAATCTGATGAAGAGAAGATTTTTTACAGATTTTTCCACACAGACGCACACGCACGCACGCACGCACGCACGCACGCACGCACACACTCTCTCTCTCTCTCTCTCTCTCTCTCTCTCTCTCTCTCTCTCTCTCTAATATGCTGTTATAGTCCATATAACTCAATGTACAATCCAGAATTCAAGCTCTTTTTTTGCACAGGCTACTAAAGGGTTAATTGTGCCACATGGTGATCAACAGTAAAAATGACAAATTTTACCTCTTTGCAAAAACTAAAACCACAAAGAATCAAAAATGCATGGTAATAAGGTGTCATGGCTCTGCAATCAAAAAATTTTGTTATAATGGAAGTCAATGGGGAAAAAATGGCCACAAACAATAAATGAGGGAGAAAAAAATTTAATCTGATGCTGCACAAAAACTAAAAATGCATCAAAGCCAATGTTTTTACCAATTTTTGGCATGCCCAAGACTGTGAAAAGGGTGAAAAAAAATTCAGTCCACAATCACTTTTTATATTGAAAATCAGTGATTTTGTGTTTTTTTTTTCTCAAATCAGTGGCATCACTTATGAGCTTGGCAATTAAAGAGTTAAAATCATGAAATTTTTGGAAACATTTGGTAGTTTTGATCAGTTCTGAGGTTGATTAACAGATTTATGCAAAAAAATTTGAAAAAAATATTAATCTGATACATTTTTACAGCCGTTTAATTTAGTGGCCTTTTTTGGCCGCTAACAACACGAAAGGGTAGTGAATTGGAACAAGGCACAAGGGTTAAGCACGTTAATTAAATAATACACAATGTACTTACCCAACAGTAGATTTTGCATAATATATAGACAAAACTCCCTCGTAATCGCTCCTCGTGTTTGAATGTGAACTTCCGGAAGAACGCGTGACGTGACCACTATCTCGCGAGATAATCTGTCCTATCGCGGGATTTTGTAATATATTTCTTAAAATAATATTGGAATCACAGTTTTTGAAATTACATCCAACTCACACCTAAATAGTGACCGGATATGTATCTGTTTTACATTTATATGCATACATTCAATAATAAAACAGGTTGAAATAATGACTAAAATGCAGCGTGGCTTTGCAATCACACTGGGCACTTTGTGATTATAATTTATTTAAACAAGATAAAGTTTATATATTTACTTTGCATACAAATCGTGTATTTCATAAAGATTATTATGTTTTTTTCCTACGAGTGTAGTCTAGACGTGTAAAAGACGTGAGTGGACGTCTATTCATAACCTCTTAAAAATATACTTTGTTCACTTAAATTAATTATTGCAGTATTAACCAAGGTGTACGCACAGCATTTGCATATTTCACAAGGACTACATAAATGCATTTTAGGACATGTTGTGCATTTGTGCCGTCCAGCACCGACTAATTTTGGACGGGGAGACGACGTTGATTTCGGACCAATAGTACACCATTTGTGGCGTCCTGCCGCGACCTCTTTTGGCCAGGGAGACGACGTTGCCGTCCGACCAATGTTTGCTGGGAAGTAAATGAACTAGTGGGCCCCGGCTATCAGTGGTTAATTCGGTCTCTTTTTCTATTAAATAATTTTATTAATTCACTGTATTTATTTCTATATTTGTTTTGGAAATGCTTTATTTTATCAAATGAATCTGCATGTTTTTATTGATTGTAAAGTTTGCCATTTAAATGGAACGGGCGGACTCGCAGTATTTCTGTCATGTCAGTTAAACTTGATGGAAATATGCGGTCCAGCAAAAAAACTAAATATTTTTAGTTCATGTAGGCTAATATTTTAATTATTAAGTGTATTTGTTAAATCCATGCATTATCTGACAATCAGCATTTGTGATGGGAAGCATCTTGAACAGGTTACTTTAATCATTTCCGTAAGTACAAATTATTGCTACAACATGATATTTCACACATCGTATGTGCTTCTTATTTTATAACAACAATATATGGCCCTTTTCTATTCTAACACGGAAGGTTCTATTATACAAGATTTAAATTTTTAAAAAGATAAAAAATTTGATTGATTGAGTCTGTGAAGAACTGACATTCATAAAACCCAGCCCTGGGCTGAAGTTTAATCGATCAGCGCTGCGGATTATTACTTCAAAGTTTTGAGATTTTCCAAAGAATAGCCATTTGTGTAATAGTTTTAAATATCATTGCATATAGCATTTTGTATTATCTAGCAATTGGATGGAAATGTGAAAATATTACTCGTGTATTACTCGGAGAGCATTAGAATATAACAAAATATGTTTGCAGTTACATATTAACAATGTCATAGTCATGTATATTTATTTACACTCTTGTGAGTTATTGACAACAGCAAAAATATTCTCTGTCTAAAACATTTTCTTTTAACATCACGTTTTTTTCTGAAAAATTTTACTTTCGTCACTGCTCTCCCCTAAATAAAATCCAAACTTGAACTATTTAAAAAAACACAGCAGACTGCTCACAATATGGATAATTTATGGAGTCCACCTGTTTAAATACTGTTAAAATACATGGGTTATTATTGTACAATAAAGTAATACTTTTGGTCCACATATCTTTGGTCTTTCCGGGCAGCTTACTCGCTTACTTGTAAAGTACATTTCTTGTATTTTAATCAATATATTTGAGAATGTCACACTTAGCCTATTTAAGTTTTAAAAACTGTAATAATTGCTTATTTCAAATTAATATTTTAAGTATTTAACATATTTATAAAAAATTAAAAAAGCTGCAAAAATCATACACACACACACACACACACACACACACACACACACACACACACACACACACACACACACACACACACACACACACACACACACACACATATTAGTTTTAAAAACTATAATTCTTACTTATTTAAAATCAATATTATTTGTATTTAACATCAACTTAAAAAAACTTTAACTATGATTTTTATTAAATATTTTTGGTTAAACATGTTAACATTTTATTATTTGAGTAAATGAAGGAAGCAAAAAAGTAGATCATATGTTAATTTAAAAATCACATCAGGGCCAAAGGTTTTTAATCAGCAGCAAACTGCGCCTCTTGCTGGACAACAAACACCGCAGGAAAGTAATTTTACACTTACAATATGTAGTCTACTTTGTTAATTAAATAGTGTCTCTTTCCTTGCGTATACAACATAAGGTGCATTTATCTAAATACTTTCGGATACTGTAATATTACCTGTACAGTAACAAGCAGCTTTTTTGCACATACTGCTAGAATAATCGTTTTATTTTACGTATATATTCAGGTCACCAAATTGTTACAGTTTTTTTCGATTGCTAAACGACAGTGGGCACAACTGGAGCTACATGTGCAAAACTCTAACTACAGTCTGCACTACCAAAAGTCACCTGAGCACAACTCTTAACATATGGCTCAAAACAGCTCCGTGCAGCCAAACACTAAACACAACCCTCACTGAGATAACACACACTGTCACTCACAACACACTGAGAGGAAAAACACTAACATCAAACACCAATACACAAAATACTAACTTTATATCTTTACAGTTTTAACAATTTCAGTGATGTCACACCAACCCAGCGGGCATATGACCGACCTTCAACGTTGAAATTTGGTTGAAATTAGGTCAGTTGTTTGTTCAACGTTGAAACAACGTTGAAACAACGGTGAATGGTAAACGGTTGAAAAAGGTTAATAAAATGCTTAAAAATCAACGTTGAAATTTGGTTGAAATAACGTCAGTTGTTTTTTCAACGTTGATTCAACGTTGAAACAACGTTGAAACAACCGTGAAGTAAATGGCAGAGAGACAATAAAATAATGTTTTATAATATTTGAATCATTCAGAAAAAAAATTTAAAAACTCATTTTATAAAATTGATGACATTATAAAAAAAATGTAACAAATAATTGAATATACAGGTAGCGACGTAATCTCGCGAGATTACACGAGACTGGACTGTTTTAACGGCTGTCTTCGAGATCTTGCGTATCACAGGAGAAAATGCTTCAGAGAAAGAAGAGGTAAGGAAATATAAGTCAATGTAAACGCATAGCCTAACGTTATTTTATTCACATATACAAAGTGGTATGACACAAAAGCACGATGCCAAATCGGGTTTTTTTCTGTTAGTTGCGACTGTATTCGTTATAGTAGTTAATTTGCTAGTCCACGGGATGTTCCCGCCGAAATTGGACTTCGTTATTATGAATATTAATAAATTAATATGAGGTGTGTTTTTATCAACTTAACCACTTGGTTGTTTTTGCTTCAGAAAAGCAACTAGTTATAAATGTAAGGGCTTTTTTGGATAACTTCGGTGAAAAAGTGTTGATTTCGTAGTTCAGTCAGCGTAACTTATATCCGAGAGGTCTTACAGGCGCCACAGACACCTATCAGCCTTTTGTAAGGAGGAGCAGCTCGAGTGCGGTGCGGTCAGTGTAAAGCTGCTTAGTTTCTCAAATTCATATTACTGATAAAGTGTTAAAACTTAGATTAGATGTTGGTGTTTTATGGCTCACGAATTCGCAATAACGGATACGTATAGCAGTTCGTGTTAATGACATTAATCCAAACATATTGATGACGTGATAACATGGGCGTCGAATCCAATATTAATCATGCTGAGGTTTTCTCGACGGGGTAATGTGTATAAATGCAGTTATAAAATTAAAAGGGACAAGATAGTCGACGTGACCCTCATGTTTCCATGGCAATCAGTCAATTACATGTTGCGCTTATGATCGCACCTGCGGTCATTCGCGCAGTATCCATGATTTTAAGCGGCATGAAACACTTAAGTTAACTCCTTTGTACGAAAATATCATGTCGTGTAAGTTGGCATGTTCTATTCGAATTGAAATACATTGTAACGGTGTAATTTTGCTTACTTGTTGAATAGTTAGCAAGTTTTAATGGAAATAGAAAATATTGGTTATCTATATGCTCTTGTTTTTAGTATATTTTTATAACTCTTTTGTAATGTCTTCGTTATCAGAGCCCTTCAAAATTAGAAAAGTGAGGATGATCTTGTCAATGCTGAGATTTTCATGCATCAACAGCCACTACATCTGGATCAGGTAATGTTGTGTTAACCCCGCTATTCTACAATATTTACTTAAATGCAGTATGCAAGTGTATGTATTTATGTTCTGATAAAGTCATTATAGAATTCTCTTCCAATATTGCACTAATTTTACTTTTTTTATATTTTGTCAAGATTGAACAAGAAACAGACAGCAAGGGTTGTCAGATCAGAAACAGAATGACACACAAACACAAGAAACTTCACAGGTGAGAATTGAGACTGGCTTTTTAAAAACACCTGCTACTTGTTTCTCAAGACTGGTTTATCATTGTCATTAGGAAAATATAAGAAACTAATTTAGGATACAATGGTTACTTTTCAGCACAGCAATTAATTTCTTTTGTATGCCACTATTCCTTCTACAGCAGTGGTTCTTAACGTTATTCCTGGAGGCCCACTGCTCTGCACATTTTGTATGTCTCCCTTATTTAACACACCTGATTCAAATCATCAGCTCATTAGAAGGGATCTCCATGAACTGAACTACGTCTGTCAAATAAAAGAGACATACAAAACATGCAGGGCAGTGGGCCTCCAGGAATAACGTTAAGAACCACTGTTCTACAGTATGTAGGCCTACATATTTCAAACACTTTGTTTTCAGTAGACAGAGACAAAAGTTAATCCAGTTTTCAGAGTGGATGGTGATGCAAGTTTTATAGAGGCTTCATATTGACAGAAAAAAATGGGTCTTTGTGGTGGTGTATTTGACAGCATTTATTTGTTCTTATCTTTATGTATTATGGGTTTAATCATAATTTTTTTTAATTGTCAATGAGCTGCCACCTACCCTGGTAATGCACCACCAAGATACCATGTTGTAATAGAAATCCGTAATTTACCACTTCTTTTTTGTGAAGCGTCTCCCCTAAAACCTTACAATGCATTTAATATTTGTTTTGTTATCAGATCAAGTTCTACTAATCCTAATAATTAAGATGCAGTGTTTTGTATTTCACAATTTATGTTTTCTTTTTAAAAGGGGCTATGGCTTGTTTTTTATTTTATTATGTGTTTTAAATTGTAGGCATATCAACATGCAATTTGAAGACGTGTGATAAAATACAGAGAGGTGAAGTAGTGTGTCTTTCCAGATCCCCAAATCATTCCCCCTTAAAAGGTAATGAATAGTGTTATGACAAAAATGTAAACATTCTTAATTTCTTTAAAAGTTGTACTTGGGCCACAGTTTTCTGTATTTCTTACCACAAGATTACATTTATATTTCTATACTAATGAAATATGTTTTTCTTTTTCCAAACTTTATCAAATGCAATGATCGCTAAGATGAGCCTGAAGAGGAGATTTGGAGAGATGCTGTTTCGTAAGTCGCTTTGCCAGATCACCTGTGGTAAGTTTGTAAAACATATATTAAAAATAGGATTAGAACATCTCCTAATCAAAAGTTTTTGATCAGGTCGGGATGTCTGCTAACAAGATGCCTTGCTGGTCTGAGTGAGTTTAAAGTCTTAGACAGACAGTCCAGAAGTTCTGAAGTCCATCTTCGATTTCATTGGTAAGGGACTACACAAAAGGCTGTTTGACCCACACGTAAAGCAACCTGTCAGTGTTTGCTTTAAGCATCTCATTTGGGCGTGTTGAAAATATAAAGTTAATATCACTTAAGCGTTCAGTATTGGATTCATTTGTAACCAAATCGATCAGAAGCACCATTCACTACCATAGTATTCTTTTATTCTACTATGTAAGTCAATGGTGCTTCTGGTCAGTTTGGTTGCAGACATTCCTTAAAAAATCTTTGTGTTCATCATGACACTTTAAGGTGTAGAAACATCTCAGCAACCTCAAGAGAAATTGGAGGCAACTGAGCTAAATTGCAGATGTTGTTTCAAAGGGTCTGAATATGTATAATGTAAATATGATATGTTTTCTTTTTTCATACATTTGCAAAAGTTTCTAAAATTCTGTTTTTACTTTGTAAAAATATCTAAACAATTACAGTATCATGCAACAACATAAAATTGAAAGTGAAAGGTGTATGATTTCTGAATGGACTGTAGATGATCTTAATTTAACCTCATTGTCATCTTCGTAAACACAACAGCTTTGTTCCTTCATCAGATGGCTATGCAATGTTTCAAGTCAGACTATCAAAGAAAACGCATCTTGCCCTGATGTGCAATAACAAGATTTTTTTGTACATGGGCTAAAATGCAGCATTTTTTGAAAATTAAATATCTTGTTTTTTCCCCCTCTTTAGATGCTGTCATCGTATTAAGTACAGCATGAGCCAGAATGGATGGGTGGTGGTGGCCATAAGAAGACTGTCAACTAAACCAACAACAAAATTCATATTTGCAGTTTTTCTTGAATAAAGTTTTTCTATTCAGATTAATAAAATGACTTTTAAACATGATTTTGTTTCATATTTTATGATTTTATTCTATATTTAGAAAATTCCACTTCTGCACTACTAACTGGAAACCTAACTGTTTGAAAGAATGTGTTTTTATCCATAAAAAAATATTTTTAACAGCTGCTTTCATGTTTATTTGGAAAGGGTAGGCACCTGCCATCTTATTTGTCCACATTTAAACTTTACCTTCCTTAAGTGTTTAGTTTTATGAATGGGGTTGTACTGTAAGTTATGCGTAGCAAGTTGCATTCATATGATAATTGCATTAAAAATGACACGTTTACAGTAAATCATTTAGTGAGTATTGCAGTGTAAAGTAAAAATCTATATTTAGTGTTAAAAACAACAAGGAAATAGAAGGTTGAAATTGCGTCATGATATCAACCATAATTCACCTATGTTGAAAGTGTGACGTTGAAACAACGTCGTGATTTCAACGTTGAAATTTTTTGCAAAACCGAAAGGTAATCCAACGTTGATTCAACGTTGGTACCTGACGTTGATTCAACGTTGAATCAACGTTGAAATGCCGACTGGGAAGTAATGTTTTCTTTAAAGAATGATTTATTTATTGATTTATCACAATATTTTTTTTAGAACATCATATTTTTTTAGGGTAAATGAAAATTAGCAGTTTGATTCAGTTGTCTGTAGTAATTTACGGAATTACAGTAATGAGAAAAAAGGTAGAAACTTAAAGTACATGAAAGGTAATATTATATATAAATGAAATATATATATGAAATTGGAATTTATATTTATATGAAATTGCAATCAGCAGTGTTTGAAAGGCACAAGGCTGAAATCAATTGTGTTTTGAATGTGTGATTTACAGTTTTGACAGCAGTGTGTTAGCATTTGAACAAAGTGCTGTAAATCCACAGTGTTGTGCAGGTTGTGGTTAAAGTCATGGAATAAGTGTGTAAAGTTTTGAAAACTGTGTTCAAGCAATGAAAAACGAACTAGAGTTTGGTCCACATGAACTGCTGCTGTGCAGACTGTAGTTAGAGTTTTGCACATGTGACTCCAGTTGTGCCCACTGGCGTTTAGCAATCGAAAAAAACTGTAATACAGCTGTGCTACTTAAAATATGTGTCAAATAATCAATTTCTGATCGTTTTATTACTGCACAATGTGGCTGTATGCAGCTTAAGGATTTTTGACAAATATTATTTAATGTTAAACTGTGAGAGTGGCGCTCTGTGGCGCTACAGGGATTTGAGCAACGTCCAGAATCACAACAGACAGCCGCCGTCAGTTGCCCCCAGTGTGTGTACATAAAGAAAATAATGTGTTTGTATTTAAATTACATTGCGCTTTTCGTCTGGTGTGCCCTTCAGACGCGTTTCACTCCTGCTTTGCGCTCGCCTCTCTCGCGACGCCTTTGCCACAAGCTTTGATCTCACCCGTCTCTTCATGACTCTCCACTGACTGCATTTAAAACATGTTTTGAACATGTTTTGAACATTTAAAACACTGAGCCCACTAAGCATTAACACAACCCAGCAAGCATAGCCGTCATTTCAACGTCTCGTTTCAGTATCGACCCGATATAGCCGGGCTGTGCCTAGCCCACTTCCAGCCCAATTGCCAAATACACTTTAATTTGGTTACATGTGGTTTTTGACAAAATAATTTGTGAGATGTATGCTATTTTATCATGTAAGCAAAGTTAACAGCGATTACAAGGTATTTCGTTTCATTTCTTTAAAGTGTTTTATGCATCGTCTGTACAGTCATAATTTAGCTCATAAATAGACCGACTACGAATAAACCACGTTTAGCCCAGAAATAACCATGAATTTAATTACATGTTGTTTTGCCAAAATGATTTGTGAGATGTATGATATTTAATAATGTAAACAAAGTTCAAAGCAATTAAGGTATTTTGTTTCATTTCTTTAAAGTGTTTTATGCACCGTCTGTACCCCAGATAGCACACGTACGTCTCAGATACGTCTTGTAAAGATCTTTACATCTGCTGACGATCGTCTTTGAATAATACGTCTTCCATATCTCTACAAGACGTATTTAAGATCTTAAAAAATTCTAAATCCTACCTGCCTGCAATGCATCTCCGTTTGGTCTTGAATCCGATCAAACGCAGACGAATCAGCAAAGACGTCCAACTCATTTCATTTTTTAAATAAATGTCTTGTTTAATTGTTTTAAAAATATAGTCAACATGTTTTTAAGGGTTGGCATTAATTTTGAAGCAAAAATATAATTAAATATAATTAATAAAAGCCCATATCACGTATAATAAAAAACAATGTAGACATTTTGCGTTTAATCCAAAACGTTAAAAAGGCACTTACCGTAGATAAAGCACCATGCACAAGAAAAGGTGATCTCATACTCTTTCTGACTACAAAATATTAACAAATACAAAACACACAAGAACATCATTGCCAACAGCCACTGCCCCTCTGACTGTTTTATCAGTCTGAAATGAAAAAAGTTATAATTTAATTAAATAAAACAATTGCCAACAAGCTGATTATCTTAAGGTGACCCTGCTTACTGCAATTCCTGCTTATTATAATTACTGGGTGTGACTCACATTAAGTGTGTTTGTCAACAGTTATATATCTAAGGTTGAAACTTTTGATAGTTTTTGACCCCACGCCATCCATTGAAATTGTGTAACACACCTTGCATTTTCACAACATTTAGTTTTAAAAATCATCTGAACAAACTCTGAGCAAACCAAAGGTGATATTGAGAATGTTTATATAGATGAAGAAACCTCATAAAAATTGAAAACACAATGCACAATCATTTGACCAGGTTTAATCCAGCATCACAGCATGAATTATATTGACTTTGTTTACCAAATTTGAATAAAACGTTTAACCTATGTTTTAATATGATTACAGCCACAGTGTAACAAAATACTGCAAAGCTATTGATCACGTTCTCATTACATTACTTCACAAGACCCAAAGCTGATCAGGACACTTTAAGAGCACTGTAATGTAGTAACTGCTGAAAGAACCATGTAATACTGTGAATATAATGACAAACTGTTCCATAACACTTAGATGTGACTTTAATTACAATACAACATACTCTTTCTCATACTCAGGGTTTTTAAACTGTGGGTGAAGACCCACTTGTGGGTCGCACCCTAAGATAGTGAGTGTTGCATTGTAGTGATGGTTTGTCCAATTAATTATTAGCAATGGTTTTGATATACTATAAGATTACACCTGTCTAAAGCCCATAATACACGGCACGATTTTTGGCTGTCCCAGATGAAAGATTACCAATCTTGAAACAATCGTGGAGATTTCTGTGATCGTGGCTCTTAATTGGTGGTCCTATCTCATACAGTGTGAGAGGTTTAAAGACGTCTGTTTTCCCAGTCCTTGGACCAAAGACACCTACGATAGTTTTATGACAGTGTAAGAAGTTCAGCATGATCATCGCACATCAACAATGTGTTTGTTTTTACGACCTGCATACCTGTATTTGTTTACCACTAGCGCATGCTGATGACGAATGTCGCAGCCTCAGATGCAATAGGTGTCTTCATCGACAGTCTACTGCTGAAGTTTAAACAATCCTTGTCACACAGTGTGATAAGGTCTTATTGGATTGCAAAAATCCTGCTGTGTATCCTGGGCTTAATATGTTGTGGAATGAAAAGTTTGGAAACCCCTGCTTAACACAAAGTCTCATTTAAAGTTTATAAGAACTTTTGCAATAGACCGACACTAAACGAAACTGATGGCAGATGAGGTGTTGGGATGACAATGGGCCAGAGTTGAATCTTTGCATCTTAGCAGATCACAGGCAGGTTTCTCCTGAAGTGCTGCATTAAGAAAAGAAAGGAAAAGATGTTAGAACATTTTTAAGGAAATTTAAATAATTCTCACAATCAATATTGGACTATAAACAATAAATTATTACCAATGCAATAACATGCAAACAGACCTGTCAACCACCTTAATAATAGACACTACGCGGTAGGCATGGGCTTGTTACCAGTTTTAAGGTACACCGTGGTTTTAAACAGTCAAGGTTACAAAACCACTAAAATGGTCTGTGAAACCGTCTCCAAGGTATGAACTGTATTTATACAAAATTCATTAAGTCATGTGATTGATTTGATGTTTACATGTAATATACATTTCGAAAATATTATATATAATATAATTTAAAGGCTTTATTTTTACCTGCCATTTAAAAATAAAAATATTTAGTGTAGCAATGGGAATACCGCAACACTGTGAAACCGTGGTATTTTTGCTAAAGGTAATCATACCGCCAGAATCTTATACTGGCCCATGCCTACTAAGCGGTTGTACCATGTGTTAGAAACATCAAGATTCTCAAATTTTTAGGGCTTGCGCAATACCACAGTTTTGGCTATTCTTCATATTCTCTAGGGCAGTTATTTTGCCCCAGTGACAGAAACAGCGACAGTAATCAAATAATTCATTACCTTATCTACATGTGGGTAGAGGCCCACAGGTGAAGGAAGATTTTTGGCCTGCACTTTCACAGCTGGTAAACATGGATTGTGGTGGGCTAGTGACAGAATGAAGAAGATCAGTTTAAAATTTGCTTTACAACCAGAGGTTGCATTATTTTGACAGACAAGGGCTGTAAGAAAATTGTCAAAATCAATAATAATATGAGCCAACAGCCAAACAATAACAACTAAACTCAATCAACTATCTTAATCTGCCTGAACTCAAATCTTGTGGTCTATAAAGTGGGAGTTTATCTGTGTGTAATTCAACCATCATGTTAGACTGAAGGAATTGCAGTTATCATTAGATTTCCCGACAGCACTGGACAAATGACTTCTCACACTCAGTGTGACTTGAGACAAAGGATAAACAAAGACATTGAGTATGTTTACATGCACATAATAAGAGGACAATTATCTTATTATGATATTATAAAAATCAGCTTACTACATTAAAGGCGGAGTCCATGATGTTTGAAAGCCAATGTTGATATTTGAAATCACCTAAACAAACACGCCCCTACCCCAATAGAATCTGGACCTTCTGTTGATAGACCCGCCCCACACATACGCAACCCGGCATTTGATTTGATTTGATTGGCTATAAGTGTGTTTTGGTAGTCGGCCCGTCTCCTTTTCCAAAGCGTTTTTCAAACATCGTGGACTCCGCCTTTAACATGTTTCAAGCGTTTTAATTTACTTTTATTTGTGAAGTTTATCTATCACAGGTGGAGACATACGCACATACGAAACGGCAAAAAAGACTTTAAAATCTGGTTTAAGAGCAAAAAACTACCTGTGCCAATCAGTTTTTGCCATTTATGGGCTTTACCCTATAAAAGAAAACCATTTTATGCATTTAAATGACCTTACACGTTATCAGTTTATTAAGCGTTTAGACTATGTAGACACACTCACTGTGCACTAAAATTAAAAAAATTGGTTAACACGACCACTCGTGGTGGCTTCACTCAGAGGTTGGAGAAGACAACCGGTGGACTAAACATCAAGCCTCTGCACGATTCAGGTAAGTGGAATAAAATACATTGTAAATAAACATTATTAAAACAGATTGTGAAGTCATTCATTCAAAACTTGCTATGACCTAAGCCTAAATGACTTAATTTCTTTTTAGAATTAAGACAACCTTAGCAGGAGAGCCCCAGCAGTAACTTTCTCTCAAGCAGATGAGCAATAAGTTGCTTTGTATGAACACCACCCTAACAATCAAGGTAAAAGAGCATTAAACATTAAAGGTATTGCGGAGAATTTAGGTTTTCCGGGTGGATCATCAAGACTATTGGTCCTCCTAGTTGTCAATCTGGAGTGTTGCGCAATTGCATTTTTTTTTAAAAGCGGAGACGGCGTTTCTTTTCTAAAATTCGAGAAAATCCTCCGCTACACCTTTAAGTGGAACATTTCTATAGCATGCTGCTTATAGCTAGTGAGAAAGATAATCTAATTGATCTACCATGCATATCCTTCAAATAACTTAACAGAACAACTGAACATGTATAATATAATTTAATATGTACATTATTAATAATAATTGTTAATAATATTTAATATTTGTGAAATTATATACTTGTGAATTCATTATATTTGCAATTTTTATACATTACCTGTTTTTAGGTAAACAGATTATCCATCAGTGGGTGCCTCAAGGTCGGCTCTGTAAATACTGTAATCTGCATGTTTCCGAGCACACGTTTTCCAGGACACACTAATATTAAACAGAAAAACAACATAAATCAGTGTTAAACACAAACAAATTTTAGGTAAATTAAATAAGGTTTTCATTTTCAATCAATATAAAAGAAATAAACGCAATAAAAAACAATGTCAGTGACATAATAAATATGTGTAAATTTACACGCATCATTTATTAAGCATTATAAAAAAATCCAGCAATATGATTAAACTTTGGTTATTTGTTATTATCCCTGCATTCAAATGGTTGCAGGTTGGAGCAGGAAGTTAACCCTTCTGTCGCGCAAGCGCGAGCATAGACAGTGGTCGCGAGGCCATTCGTACGTCACGTGAGCGCCATTTTCATGATATGACCGTTTTTCCTCAGGCACACTTCAACATTTTCTTCGCATTTAACATCATTATTAACATGTAAATAATATAATTCGTAAACATAACGTTTATGTTAATTTATAATATGTTTTTTTTATTATTGTTGGCTTTAAGTTAATTTGTCTGTCAGACTCAGTTTGTTCGTGTTGGTAAGTAACTTAACGTACGTTATTAACGTTACGCTAGCCTTTTGTCATGTATGTGTTGTTAGAAACTGATAAAAATACGAATTAATTCACAGATATAAATAACTTTATAGCTAATACAACTGAAAAAATATATTAACTTAATTATCAAACCACTTCGCTATAAAACTTTAAGGCTTCTTGTGAATACCGGTCGTTTACATAACGTTAACTTACTCCAAGCAAGTCGGACGGGAAGATTGATACATTTTATAACTCAAGTAACTTTAAGTTAAACAGGGGCTGGTCTAGGCTAACTTAGCAAATTTTTACCCCACCACCGCTGAGAAAACGGTTACATGTTCAACGTGCCTTGCCTTCAGGATTTGCAGCTCGATTTTGGCTTGCATTGATAAACGTTACAAACAAACAAACCAAAAAAAAAGAATGATCATATACGACAATCAATCTTTAGATCCACTACATGCATAACATGTTGGTTACTTACCTCTACTGATGAAACTCCTTCGTCAGCGTTGTAACTTCACATGTTGGTTTTGGTAAATCACACGAGGCCAAAGATCGAGGTGAAAAAGAGAAATAAATCGTTCTGCGATCGTTTAACACGATGAGACACGAAGCCTTAAAAGCCACAGGCTACTCCAGCCCAAAGCCCTTGTGTCCGGCTTCACGTGGCTTAGCCTTAACCAGTATGACATCACAGTACCGCGTGATTACACTGTTTCGTGGGCTTTTGAATCACTCTCGCGGTACTTCAATGTCTGCGCATGTGTGCCTGAAGTCAATCACTCATGCTTGTAACAGGGGTAGCGTTTGTGCGCTCAGTGATTTAGGGTGTTACAAAACAAGATTATTACATATATATTATCAATTAGTATTGTAATAAAGCTTTTTAAATGTTTGTTAATGATTAAGTGTCATTAACAAACTCTGATTTAAAACATCAATATATATGCTACGTAAATTTTCATTAAATCATCAAAACATCCAAAATCAATGAAACAAAAACAACAACAATGTATTTAAGATGAGACACATTCAGCATTTATAATTTTTTCTCTCTTTTTTGTTTGACTTTGTTTTCTACAGTAACCTGTTAACAGTAGACCAAAGGTATGATGATCAATTATAAATGCAATATGGTTGAAAGGTCAGTAAACAAACAACAAAAAGGTAATTTCTTAATAGAATGTCTATACATTTTTTGCTTTTGTTACATATTTCATACATCAAAATCATTAAACGTTAATAATTATGTATTCCAACTTGTTGCAGCTTGACAAAAATGTAGCTTGAAGGAGAAGGGACAGCTGAGTAACAAAGTCCTGGTATGCAGACGACGATACTATTACACTGACAAGAGTGTAATGATGATGGAGACACAAGCCAGAGAAAGGGGGGACCAAACACCAGGCCAGAATTCTGCATGAGTCAGGTAAGCATAATGAGTTACAGCAGTGGTTCTCTACTCTGTTCATGGAGTCCCACTGCTCTGTGCATTCTGTATGTCTCTTTGATTTGACAGACTGAGGCTGCGTCCAAATATCACTTTGTGCATCCTATCGTGCATCATGTTCTGGATGTAAAGCATGAGACTTTTAATTGTATGTTAACATTTCTATGGTGTTCACTGCATTATTGTTATGCATTTTGTGAAACATCTGCAACATTGTGTCGTTTATTTAGGGACTACTGAATAAATAATACACTTTAATAAAGCTACATACTCAAAACAAAGAGCTTTTTTACAGGAGCAAAGAATTCTGCATCTAAAAGTTTGATATAAGCAAATGTTCATTTCAGAGTGTTCATTTTATTTACAGAAAAACTTAAAAATGTTAAATATAAATTAAAAGTAGTAAATAAAACACAAATACGTTTTGGTGCAAATTGCTGGCACTACCTGGATTGAAATTTTTACCCATGCTAAGTGTGTCCCATCGGATGAATAATTCTACATGCACGCTTGGGATCTTCACGCCCACTAGAATACTTAGGCCAAATACAAAAAAAACCGTAATGTAAGTAGTCTAGTGCAAAGACAACAAGTGTGAAAATTTGGACACAGCCTCAGTTCAGTTCATGAAGATCTCTACTAATGAGCTGATGATTTGAATAAGGTGTGTTAAATAAGGAAGACATACAAAATGTAAATAGCAGAGGACCTCAAGGAACAATGTTTAGGTACAGTTACACTGTATAAAACATTAACTAAACAGACAAATTATTTGTCATAGCTTCAATAAACAAAAGAATGTCACCTGCATAGTAGTGTACCCTACTACACTTGGTCTCTGCAACAGTCCAGTTTAGTTCATGGTAGGGGGGCATATTTAGAAACATAAATATTTTCAAATTATTTGCGACCCTTACAAAGACACTAATTTCCCACAGCCAGCAACAGCACAATGTTTGTCTGACATCACAATCTTACTGTTATTAAAACTTTATGATTGTCAACAACTACTACTTTAGACTGAACACCAGTGGGCGGAGCCAACGATATAATGATGTGCTGTGTCTTTCTGTGGGGGAGGTCAAATGAAAATTAATTTAGCTAGTGACATCACTACTCCAGCCATTTTACATTCGTAAAAGAAGAATGCTGTCTGCGATTCACTTGTGTTTCCATGATTGCAAAAACCTTTATCGAAGTACATATACAATTGTTTAAGTGTCATAATTAAAACATGCCTAAATTGGCAGTGACCCTGGCTTAAGTCGATACAAAACTCAAGTGCAAATCATGACACTCATATTAACTGTAGTTTTGCAAATTATTGTAACACCGATATCAGATATGAATAGTGTCTTATGTAAATATAAAAAGATCAGAACAAAAAATGAATATAGTCAAAAAAATATGATCTGTGCATTAAGATTTGCATTGTAAATGCAGTCTTATTGTTACGAAAAAACTTGGTTATTGCTGGAATCATGAATGGTCTGAATAGGATTTGAGTTTGTTTACTTGTGAAACTTACCTGCACCACCATTTACAGATCCAGTGGGTGCAGATCATCATACAGATGGTTCAAGTGTGGATCCACCTAATATTCAAGGTAAAAGAGCATTTGTTCACAGCATTATCTAAGAAAACATATCACTAGATATTACATATTAGATGTTAATGTCTGACTCTTATCCATAAACAGATTTTCTGTCCTGGGACACTCGGCTAACCATCAAGAAAGAACACAGTAGGTTAACAAGAATCTGACCTCACGTTTGATCATTACAAAATTATGGCAGTACATTACACATTTAAGGACTGTTATTCCTCTGGCTGATTTAAAAATACCCAAAAGTTCTTAAAAAGAAGCAGCCCTAGTTATTTTGGCTTGTTAAACATAAACTATATAGACATAACTATTGCGACACCTCCTTCTAATAAACAGGTTTAAATACTTTACTTATTTCCATGAGCACAAATCTTAATGCTATAGCATATGATATTCTAGAAAAACCGTTTGATGCTAAATTTATAGCAAGAGTTTTGGCAGGGCCCTTTTCAATACCAACTTAAGAATGACCCTACAAACAAAGTAAGGTTCAAACAGAAAATTAGTGATTCAGTCTGGTGTGGAAGAACTTTGACTGGTCTGAATAAACCCCAGACCTTAACTCAGCTAACACCTTTGATATGACTCAAAGGTTTTTAGCCAAAAACTCATCACCTAAACCTATCAATGACTTGTACAAGAAGCTGTAGTCATTTCGGAACAGAAAAAGGCACTTACAAAACTGTTGCAACAAAAATCAAAATTCTTTGTAGTGGTATTATATGGTATAGCATTTTTATTTGTTTTGATTGGACATACTGGAATAAATAAACATGTTTATTAGAATGAGGCCTCCCAATACTTTTGTCTAGTGTATTTGCCACAGACAGGGTAACGCAATCCTTAGAGTGTGCTTCTTTGTAAATGTGACAAATGAAAATGACCTGATCCATCATTTCCAGCTCCAGTGGGCATCCTTTATCCATCCAGACCCTCATACAGATGGTTGGAGTTTTGATTCACCTAAAGTACCATGCAAGGTAAGAGAGCATTTGTTGACATAATTAGGAAGAAAACATAAACGCATTGTTCATGGCATTTAAATACAACATAACACTGTTTAATACTACCTTTTTCTGTTCAATCCATAGAGCACTCATTTTCCCTCTTGAGACCATGGTGTGACCTGCAAGGTCGAATGGAGAGTAAGTTGCCTAAAAAATAAAAAAAATAAAAGTATTTAAAATTGTCATTAGCTAAACATCAACATGTCTGAGGCAGATGCAGGTCTGATAATCTGTCCAACATTCAAAACCTCACAGTAAATCTACAGTCTTGAGTACTGTTTTAAATCAATGTATACATATGCTCATTATGAATTTTAATAAAAAATACTAAATGTATATAAAAAGCCTCAATTCAATTATTTTTTTGATATTGCAGCTGTAAGCGAGACAATCTTGGAGTCACCTGCATTGACTGGTCCAGTTGTTAGTCCAATTACAGATGGAGATTATAGAAGAGGATGATGTCTTTTCTCCAACATCTTTCTAGACTGATAAAAGATCTAGACAGGCTCGAACAAAAGTTAACAGAGGGGCTTATATAGAGAATGGTAAGAACCATTTTATCCGTCAAACTTTTTACCAATTATTGTAAACATAAACAATATTATAGGGCTTAATTTGTTTTAAACATTACTTCAATGCACTGTATCTGTTTAAGGTGAGCAGCTACACATAAAAGAAGAACATGGAGAATCTGCCCAGAGGTGTTAACCAGCAATGCAGCTATACAACTAAATTGATGCAGGCGGAAACAATGTGTGTATGTTATGTCCAAATGTTGTTATGTTCAAATGTTTTACAATATACTTAAACAGGTGGACCTGTCAATATTGCATTAGTCAAGTACAACTGAGTAGGTTAAGTTTACATATCAACGTCAATAAATATATAAAAATAAATATCAGTCTTGACAGCAAACATAATAATGTTAAATAAAATAATAATTACAGCTTTTTAAGAAATTTACACGGGCTCAAACTATCAGTGAAATTAACTATCAAAAACCTAAAATAACCACAGACACGTGAATAAAATATCTAACGTGAACTAGCTAGTTACTGTACATACATTGCTAATTATCAACGAAATTTCTAGTTAACTGATCCCACACCCAGCATAATTAAAATGTATTATTACTACATACCTTAAACAAATGTTCCCTTAAATCGCCAGACCAGGACAGGTTTCTTTCTTGCCCTTCTTCTTTTGCATTGCGACGTCGATATAAGTGCATGGTGTGGTGTAGCACGAATTTAACGCAAAGACGCTCATATTAATAATATACACGATATTGACTATTAATACGGATGATTTTATCTTTGTTTGACATTCTAATCAGAGTTATATTGAGGAAACAAAGAAAACATATGACATAGTTTGTAAAATTCATTTTTCCTTATTTTTGTAATGGTTTCTTTTAGAATGCAGCTGCTGCAGATGAAGAATCCGTCCGTCTACCACTGAAGGAGACGCGGAAAATCGGGAAAAGATGTTCTTTGCCCGAGGAAGCATTTGATTAATTTAAAGATATTGTGTTTCTTTGTATGTTATAGAAAAACGTTGCTTTTTTGCATACACTCGTGTAAATATGCATCTTATGAATGTTTTCCTTTGTCTAATTTTAATAAATTTTACGCAATCAACTGCCTGTTTTATTGAAAATACTGTTTTAATTGTTGTCAATGATATATTGTAATAATGTGTATAACTGTGTAGAAGATGTAGTTTAGAGCAATTTATTTTTAATGATCTTTTAATCGTCTTTTAAAGCTCTCAGAAACATCTTAGAAAGAGCTCGATTAAAGCTCTTATAAAGATCTTTTAAAGATCTAAGAAACATCTTGGAAATATCTTAGAAACATCTGCTAATCATCATTCTAAATATCAAGCGTCTTGAAAATATCTTAAAAGCGTCTTCAAAACGGCTGGGCTCGTACGTCTCAGATACGTAATTCATATGGGCAAACGACCTTTATAATACGTTTTCCAGACGGAATGGAAATCTGAGTGATTACCTCGCAGATACGTATCTGAGACGTACGTGTGCTATCTGGGACTTAGCCACTATTTAGCTAACAAATAGACCGACTACGAATAACCCACGTTTAGCCCAGAAATAACCATTAATTTAATTACATGTGGTTTTTGCCAAATAACTTGTGAGATGTATGGTATTTCATTGTGCAAGCAAAGTGAACAGCGATTACAAGGTTTGTTTAATTTCTTTAAAGTGTTCTATGGACCGTCGTACATAGCCACTATTTAGCTCATAAATAGACCGACTACGAACAAACCATGTTTAGCCCAGAATAACCTTGAATTTAATAAAAAAAAAATTTGTCAAAATAACTTGCAAGATTTATGATATTTCATCAGGCATGCAAAGACACCAGTGAAATTAAGATGTTTGGTTTTATTTATCTTATCTGAATATCTGCTGTCACGCATAACATTCATTATTTGACCGTATCCCATACAAAAATGTAATATATGGCCATATATGTACATATATTTTACATAGTATGACATATATTTATACATATATTTGGCTTATCTGAGAACACAGTATATGCCTGCAACATATATGTACATTTATATGTCCAAACATGTGAAAAAAATATTTGGTTTCATCAATATATGATACCATATATCTACATATATTACACTATAGTATTGGTTTTTCGCATATATGGACAACATTAATTATAAATATGTGACATGCATATTTGTTTTCCACATATCTATACATGTATTTGACTTATCTGAGAACACAATATATGCCTGCAACATATATGAACATTTATATGTCCAAACATGTGAAAAAAATATTTGGTGTCATCAATATATGATACCATATATCTGCATATATTACACTATAGTATTGGTTTTTCGCATATATGGACAACATTAATTATAAATATGTGACATACATATTTGTTTTCCACATATGTATACATATATTTGACTTATCTGAGAACACAATATATGCCTGCAACATATATGAACATTTATATGTCCAAACATGTGAAAAAAATATTTGGTGTCTTCAATATATGATACCATATATCTGCATATATTACAGTATAGTATTGGTTTCTCGCATATATGGACAACATTAATTATAAATATGTGACATACATATATTGTTTTCCACATATGTATACATATATTTGACTTATCTGAGAACACAATATATGCCTGCAACATATATGAACATTTATATGTCCAAACATGTGAAAAAAATATTTGGTGTCTTCAATATATGATACCATATATCTGCATATATTACAGTATAGTATTGGTTTCTCGCATATATGGACAACATTAATTATAAATATGTGACATACATATTTGTTTTCCACATATTTACAGTTTTTTTCGATTGCTAAACGCCAGTGGGCACAACTGGAGTCACATGTGCAAAACTCTAACTACAGTCTGCACAGCAGCAGTTCATGTGGACCAAACTCTAGTTCGTTTTTCATTGCTTGAACACAGTTTTCAAAACTTTACACACTTATCCCATGACTTTAACCACAACCTGCACAACACTGTGGATTTACAGCACTTTGTTCAAATGCTAACACACTGCTGTCAAAACTGTGAATCACACATTCAAAACACAATTGATTTCAGCCTTGTGCCTTTCAAACACTGCTGATTGCAATTTCATATAAATATAAATTCCAATTTCATATATATATTTCATTTATATATAATATTACCTTTCATGTACTTTAAGTTTCTACCTTTTTTCTCATTACTGTAATTCCGTAAATTACTACAGACAACTGAAGCAAACTGCTAATTTTCATTTACCCTAAAAAATTATGATGTTCTAAAAAAAATATTGTGATAAATCAATAAATAAATCATTCTTTAAAGAAAACATTACTTGGTGTGACATCACTGAATTGTTAAAAATGTAAAGATATAAAGTTAGTATTTTGTGTATTGGTGTTTGATGTTAGTGTTTTTCCTCTCAGTGTGTTGTGAGTGACAGTGTGTGTTATCTCAGTGAGGGTTGTGTTTAGTGTTTGGCTGCACGGAGCTGTTTTGAGCCATATGTTAAGAGTTGTGCTCAGGTGACTTTTGGTAGTGCAGACTGTAGTTAGAGTTTTGCACATGTAGCTCCAGTTGTGCCCACTGTCGTTTAGCAATCGAAAAAAACTGTAATAAATGTATGTAAACATACATGCATGTGATACTAATGCATTTTTAAAGCTGTTGCATATGGTTATGGTACTTTGTGGATGTATTTGTCAAAAATGACAAAGAAAACACTGCATTATTGTATTAAAAATACTATATTATGAAGTCCTGTTAGTTTTGTGACCTAAAGACCCCCCCCCCAGGATCACCATCAGACAGGTTTTTGCTTTTATACAACAAGTAAAAATTATCTAGTCAGATCATCTTTAAATATGTAAGTGAGTGTTCAAGAAGATTTGAAATGTATGATCATTATGGGGAATCAACAGCTTATTAATTACTTTTAACAAAAATGACTTTTTTAGTTTACCATTATCAGAAAACAAGTCTGTGTATATTAACAAACAGTGATAAGTTGATACTGATTATTATTAATAATCACAAATCAATTACATTATTATTTTATTTTATTATTTTAGTTTAGTTTTATATTTTTATTTTATTTGTGCAGGGATTGGTAAAGTTAATAAATAAATAACCTAATGTTATTTTTTTGGTTGCTTTTATATCTTTTAGTATAGTGTTTGTTTAGCGAATTTACATATTATTATTATTATTATTATTATTATTATTAAATCGTGTTAAATGTATTGCTAAATTAATAATAAATAGTCTAAAGAACATAGCATATAATAAAAATTTCCTCCACTGCCTATTGAATGCGCCACACCCAGTCCAGTAGGAGGCGCTAATGACCCTTCAGTTGCCAACCGCCACTCAGGCCAAAAGCGCAGAAGAACAAAAATGACCGGGAAAATCTGACAGGACTGAGGACTGAGAGAAGAGGATAACAGTACAGCGGGGTTTTAGAAGTAAGTTTAAAATATTTAATATATTTTGCATAAGTTTCTTGCTGTCTAGTTTGTTACAGCCTAATTAGTCATTACTGTTAGGGGAGGTTTGCAAGTTTTTGTCGTAGTAATCGTGTAGCTTGCAGTTTACTATGGTTTGATGCTTAATTTTTCTTGGGTGTTTTTGTAAGTAACGTTATGTCTTAATTTAATGTTATTGCACAATGCACAAAACTGTTCAGAATCTTTCAGTTTATATTATTCTGGTTAACCTTATGAAGCATGTACTTAAAGGAACAGTGATTAATAAGGCACTTATTTATGCAGTTAATTCATAATTTACAAAATATGATTTGTTTAAAAAAGGCAATACATTTATGTTGCCTAACTTGAGAAATAATTCTAGAAAAATAACGTGCACAGACATTTTCACAGACATTGTAATGTAACTGTTACATCTGCATGTAAATTATATAGATAAAAGCAGCTTTCTGGCAACAGGTGGTGTGCTTTATTAATATATTTAAAATGTTCATATCTAATGCATTTTGACATTCCTTATATTTATCTTTATGTAAGAGTTATACTTTTATTTTAGTGAGGGGGTTATGTTTGTGACACGTGTTAATTATTAAGTTTATCTTTGTATTTTTTATTAAAGGTCAGCGAATGGATGGATTATCCAGTCATGGTACATAATGAAAGGTAAATGGCAAGTAATTAAGTAATGTACTAAATGTATAAGCTGTAGTGTATTCAGTAGCTACTTATCACATTACCTCTATCACTCTCTCTAAAAGACTTGACTGAGTTAGAAGAAAGTGAGCGACTCTTCAGAGTGAAGATGTTATGGTAATGTAAATCTTAAGTTTTTATATTGCAGTTATATATAATATATCAGAGACAGCACGTCATTTTAACCCTGTTTTATGGTTAAAGGGGTTTTGCACCCTAAAGGCGCTTTTCCATTGCATAGTACCCTACAGGTAAGGTTGAGTCAGCTCACTTTACTTTGGCTTGGTTAGCTTTTCCATTGAGGGAGGGATTATGGGGTGTCAAATGTATATAGCACGACATTCGTTGCTCGACTTATCGAGGCTGTTTTCTAAGATGGCTCCTGTCTGTATGTACTGTATTTATAAAGGATCTTCTTATTAGGGCTGTCACTTTTGAAAAAAATCAAGCACACATATCCCACGCTTGAGCGTGTTTCTGAAAAGTAATCGTCACTGAAAACAAGCACACATACATAGCCTATGTATGCGCGCGTGCATATACATTAACCCTGCGCGTGCTGTTTGCTTGACCATTTTTAATGATAGAGAGCACAAACCAATGATATTTGAGAAATAAAACTTACCGCTGAGTTAAGCAGATCTTACTTCGCTCTGTCGTCTATGTGACATGCGACAGTCAGCACGTGATCATTTTAAATCAGTTTACAAGACAAACTTGTATGAAAAAAAACTATTCAGAACAGGTACAGACAATAACTTAAACTGCAGCAGGAAGCCCAAACGGAATTTGCGCCACAGATTTCGGCGGAAAACTCGTTGACAAGCAAACATATCCTGCGCTTGAGGATGTTTGTGAGAAGTAATATCTTTGACAACAAGCACACATACATAGCCTATCCCACGCGTTTGTGAGCCGTCATTGACAAGTACATTAACCCTGCGCGTGCTGTTTGCTTGACCGGTTTTAATGATAAAAAAATTTACTTACCGCTAAGTTAAGCAGATCTCACTTGACTCTGTTGTCTATGTGACGCGCGACAGTCAGCACATGATCATTTCAAATCCGTTTACAAGACAAATGCTGTTGTTGTTTAATATAAAGTTTGCATTGCGTTGTAAAAATGATGAAATTATCTTCATACATGCTAATTTCATAATGTGAACGTATTAGCACAAGCTTTTTATTCTGCTATAATATTTAATATTAACAATAATATGTCATTTTATATATAAACTATAATTCTATCTTGACATGCACATTAGGTTCATGTTGGTCCAATTTGATTCCCTCTCTTGCGCACAGTTGCCGTCGTAGGTCTCACTCTCAGCCTCCTTCCTATTACGAGGTGTTACTTTAAAAAATGCGCTACACATGGTATTTTAAAAACCGGATAGTTTATTTATAGTTCGAATACGGATATTTCACGTCATGTTCGAATGCATATTCGAATATCGAATAAAAAGTGACAGCCCTAATTGGAGTTGGGCATACATGTGCATCTGTGTGTATAGATTTTTTTTATTTTAGCGCCTTTTTGTGGTTAAATTGTTTAAAATCACTTAAGTGTTAACGTTTGCAAGCCTTGAAACACGTGCAAATGATCAACTTTCACCCTATTTAAATGTGCATATTATTCCGCAAATCGCATGCGAGCCGAACTGTGGGTCGTGATCTGTACAGATCACTGACCAACTGTGATCCGTTACACCACTAATTAGTATTAAATATTTAATATTTACTAGGGCTGGGTATTGTTTAAAATCTTTCGATCCGGTGCCAGTTTCGATACCGTTTCCTCGGTAACGGTACTTTTTCCCGATACCATATGATTAAAAATCCATTGAAACCTTAACAAAAATTTTTAAGAATTTAAGAATATAATTAACACTGCTTTATTTTATGAAATGTAAAATGGTCTTTAGCTTGGACTAACAGTATTTAAATAAGTGGGTTCATTATATCTGCAACTTTGACAAAAAGTTACAATATTTAAATGGGTGACTAGAGTTTTACTGGGAAGATTTGTATGCATGTGTGTTTTTTGTAACCAATACTCAACTTCATATATCAAAATATTAAATACATTTGGGATTTAATGATTTAAAATGATTAGAAAATGCGTTCAATGTCATTTCATTCAAGTGAAATTAGCAAACCAGTTAAATTTAGTTAGTTTTAAACAACGAGCCAGGCTTTGCACGCAGTGTTGGGCTGCGCATGTGCATTAAGTTTAAACCATAGACTGTAAAAAATAGCGCATGTGCATTAAGTTTAAACCATAGACTGTAAAAAATAGGTTTAAACGCATCGTCCATTTTGGGAGATGAGGGCATGAAGGCTTTGCAATGCATGGAGACAGGCGCGAGTATTTCATAAGGATTGAGAGACAGAAGCTGCGCGTGTGGGTCAAGTTTAAACACCTTGTCGAGAGACTGTTGTGCTTTAAATTGAAACCCCTCTTCACTTTAGGAGAAGCGCCGTTTTGGTTGACGTGCCTTTCACGGAGACAATACGGCCATACTTGCGCTAACTCTAAGACAAATGTCACAAAGACTTTCTGTATATTTCTCATATTGCATCCTTTCTACACTTGTGTTGTTGAGTGAATGCGAGTATTTTCAGAAATCCTCCCCATCACGTGGTGATGGACAGCCAATCACCAGCGCTTTAGGTCCTTACATGCAATTACAGGCTCACACAGACACAGCCGCTTGGCTTTTTGGAAGCGACATTTGGCACAGAAAGATAAATAATTTTTCGATACTTCAAGTATCAGTTTTTCGTTCGATACCATAAAAGTATCGACGTTTGGTACCCAGCCCTATTATTTACCTCTTATGATTGAGCATGGCTGCAGCAAGGCGTAGTGATATTACGCACTGCCCGAAAATAGTCCCCTGCCATTGAAAGTAACGAAGGGGACTATTTTCAGGCAGTGTGTAATATCACTACACCTGCTGCAGCCATGTTACATCAGCAAAGTCACTGATTATTACGCCAGTTTGAGAGTATATTTTCTCGGTAAGAATCAAATGTTTAACTCAGGGGAACTGAAAAATTTGCATATTTTCAAAAAAAGTGGAATGTCCCTTTAACACAAGCTTTTTATTCTGCTATAACACTGTAAACAATAATATATGTAATTTTATATACAAACTATAATTCTATCTATCTGGTTCATGTTGGTCCAATTTAATTCAGAGCACTTGTTTGTTTTGGTGTTTTCATTTTCATTGTAAGCCTTTAAAAAGTAATTATTTTAGATGCAATTTTGTAATATTTACGGCTTAAATTCTCTTATATATTTTTTTAAATATTTAAAATCATTCCGCAGAATTATCCAAAAAATTTCCACAGAAAAAGCAAATTCTGCAGAAAAAAAAGTCTGCAGAAGCCGGAGCCACGTCTTCCCTCTCTTGCGCACAGTTGCCGTCGGTCTCCCTATTACGAGGTGTTAGACTGTAAAAAATGCTCTACACATGGCATTTTAAAAACCGGATGGTTTATTTATAGTGGATATTTCACGTCATGTTTGAATGCATATTCGAATATCGAATAAAAAGTGACAGCCCTACTTCTTATTAAACTGTTTGTACACTTACAAAGTTCAATTTGGGGTTAAGTGCCTTGCTCAAGGGCACACCGGTGGTGACCAGGATTCAAATCACAAATTCTAGGCTAGCATACTAGCCAGGTTCCTTAACTGCTATGCTACCACCACCCCTTTCGGCTTAGTGCCTGCTTTCAAACCACACCCATGGAGATATCTGCCAACAAATGGACAATCATTCATGGGGCTACAGATGCATTCAAGAATTTTTGATGAGAGGTGGTGGAGGGTGGTGTTTGGCACTATGACCCTATCTCGCCTGCAAATTAAATTGGTGCAAAACTGGCCGCCATGCTTGCACTAAGTGTGGCCTTACTTGCCTATTAATAATTTTATGTACTTGCACTAGAAGAAACTGCAATAAAGTTTTTTTATCTTTGTGATAAGTTTATCCACCAGTGTTTTGTCTGCTTTATACCTAAAACTTTTTCTTTAAAATGTACCTTCTCAGATGCAGTTATGTCAAAGCCCCTGTTTCGGCTGGACAGATTGGAACAGACCTGAATGGGAAGATGGCAGAGCTAAGACTGGCAATGTCCAGGAAAAATGTTAACTAAAAATGAGTGTGTTTTTCCCCAGCGAGTGAGTTTGGGAATGTTTTAAATGTGCCTAGAAGTTTGAAAATGTAATACTGAGGGAAAAAAGTGAGCGCTTTGAAAAGGCTTTAAAAAGAAAAAAAAGTCTGATGTTGATGTTAAATGAAGTTAAAGTTTCTAGTTGAAAAGTTTGTACTTGTTTGTACTTGTCAAGTCTGTGCTGAAAAAAATGCAGTAAAGTTTGTATTTGAAAAGACTTGGAATTGTGTGTTCTGTAGAATGAGTACAAATATATGTGCAGGCTGTATAAAAAACATAGTTGTGCCACTAATATAAGTGAAAGTACATGGTGTCATCATATTAGAAGCATATTTGTATCCCTAATATAAGTGAAAGTACATGGTGGCATCATATAAGAAGCATATTTGTATCCCTAATATAAGTGAAAGTATGTACTATGGAAATAAGTACATATATGCACGTATACTTATATGTGTCTTACATATATTTCACATGTATGTCCATATATGGGAAAATATATGACACTTACATGAAAACGGCCATTTTTGCTATATTTTGAAATATATTTTTCATATATGTCTATGTATTTTACATATATGAATTTTGCATATACTTTCATATATGCAGCAGACATACATGGGCACTGATATTATATATGTAATTTACATATATTGACATATATTACATTTCTGTATGGTATTTTAAAGATAAACAAAATCCAGTTACAACTCCGAACCGCTAGATGGCAGCAGTACACAAACACGAGGCCAAATCGTGAGAAAGATTTCCGCTGTTTGAAAATCAACAACATCAGCGAGCAGCCAGGAGGAAAGCAATCTACAACACTCGTTTGGTCTTGTAAGTGGTTTTTTATTATTTTATTTTACATGTGTTTAAAATTGATTTACTTTATTTGTTGTTGGAATCGCGACATTCTTGCGGGTAACTTAACAGTATAACGTAGTAAGTAACCCATGTTTCATAAAACCTAAACATTACAACCTGCAATGTAATAAAATAGTGGAGGTAAATGAGTCTATGTAACGTTACACTGAAGATTAACATGATTGATTTGTAGGCTGCTTTTTAGTAACAGCAGTAACTTAGCTAAGTTATTACTGTGTTTGCTTACAGTAATGTAGGCAGTTTACAATTATGCATGCAGAGATAGATTGTGGGGGAAAGCTTTTTTTCCATATGGATTTAACTTACAGGCCTTCAGTTTGTTGGGAAAAAAAGAGTTTTTTTGTTAGTGTTTCCCACAGGATTTTGAGAGACTGTGGTGGTGATGACGCCACCCACTAATTAGCATATATGTGACGTCATCATGTCGTGTTTCATTTGATCTCGTGTTGGCACCTGAAATATGTTTCACTTCTACTCTTTGATCTGTATCTGTTTTTGTATCTGTATTATATGTCAAATTATATTTTAAGCCGAATTAAGCTGTTTTAAATAGTGAAATAAAAATGTAAATGGGAATCATGAAAATTCTATTTGTGGGGGCCCGTGTTGATTCTGTGGTGGGCCATCACAAATTAATCAATGTATGGGAAACACTGATTGTGTTAGTGAGGGAAAACTTGCAGGTCAGTGGGCATTAACCTTTAAGGTTGGTAAACACTTGTACACTGAAGCATACAATACTGTACAATTACTGACATAGGCATGTGCTATTCAGGTGTCAAAGCTGTGCGAAACTGGAGGGAGAAACTTGAGAGACCGTGCGGGAAGAATGCTGGACAGGTAAATTCTATAAACATGCTATATTAATCAGACTATTAGGCTTTTCACACCTGAAATTGTTAACCCTGGGTTATTCTAAAACCAGGGTTAACGGAATCCTGGGTTATTTTTTTCATGTTTCACACTGTTCAAACTTAACCAGGGGTTAAGAGATAACCCTGGGTATTCATAATTTGACGTTTCACACTGTGCATTCCTAAACCCTGGGTCAGGAGTCTCCAACCCAGCTCCAACACACCTGTCTGTAATTATCAAGCAACCCTGAACACCTTGATTAGCTACTTCAGCTGTGTTTAATTAGGGTCATAACATTCTAACCCTGCTTCGTTTCACACTGCATGCGCTTGGCACCGCAATGCGGGGTTAACACCACAAATGCGGTGCTAACACCGCTTTCAAATTACAAGTGTGAAACGCTCCTTAACCCAGGGTTAAAAGCGGGGTTTAGAATGAAGATAACCCAGGGTTAAGCGCAGTGTGAAAACCCCTATTGTGGTGTCAACACAGTCTTTCATGTGGTCACAAAAAATCAAAAAAATATTTCAGTCTGCAACTGTTAACGACATTGTCTTTTGTATTTTAGAGTTCACTCAAATTCATTAATTTCAAAGTTCAACATGAATGGTGGTGGTCCACTGCAGAAGCAAGCATTTGAAAAAAACATCAGTTCTCAGTTATTAAAGGTAAGTTTGTTTGTATGTAGTTTTAGGCTGAATGGTGTTTCACAAAATAATACTTTTAATATGACATTAGGCTATGTGAGGAGTAATTGACGACAGTCCGGTACTGCCTTAATATTTTCTAAATATTAAAAGCCCCAGATTAAATTACTCTTTGCCGATACAACCGTTAACTCACCCATACAATATTGTTTAGATGTTTTATTTTTAGACATTTGACAGGTTTTATGTCCAGAAGATTGTATTGTGAATATTTTATGCTTGGCATCTTAAAGGGCAGGGTATTTGATTTTTAAAAATACTAACTTTAGCCTACACACACCGACCAGAAGCACACTCCTATCTCATTAACCAGTAAGCCTGACAAAGTGAATAACATTACCAAAATAACCAACATAAACAACTGTTTTTAATCCAAAATAAATACAGCACGTTTAGAAATTTGAAAAGATAAATATCATTACACTAATTCGTAAAGGAACACAAACTACATAAGCAACACGTTTCATTAAAATACAATCTGAATCCATCAAAATAGAATCACACTGCATACCTACCTTTCCAAAAGAAACACTGCAACGACCCTTTCAGACCTGTAGCTGTTTCCATCTTGCAGAAAAGCAGTGAACTTACCAATGTTAATTTGGGTTTTTGCTCTTTGCTCATCCAGATGTTTTTTTTGTTGTTTCAAAATGTCTTTCGTTTTGTAGCTCCTGTGTCAATTCAGCAGGAAGGTTTATTTGATTCTCCCTATTTTTACAGAGCGTGAACAGGTTGTGAAGTGGCATGCAAAACACGTTCACAGAAGAGGGGCAAAAATTTAATGCGTCCAATTATGGGCCGGAATGAGATTCTGGCAGTATGATAACCGTAAGCAAAAATACCACGGTGTTGCGGTATTGCCATTGTGACGCTAAAATGTGTTATTTTCAAATGTCTGCGTACTAAAACATCAACTTTTCAACTGGACACAATAAATTTTATTTTTAAGCAACAAACAACGTTTATGCCAGGTAAAAATAAAGCCTTTAAATGATAATATTCTTTCAAATGTAAACATGAATTCAATTACATGATTTAATTCACTTTGTGTAAAGTAACACAGTTCATACATTGAAAACCGTATCACAGAAAATTTTGGTGGTTTTTTAAAACCTTGACTCTGAAAATCTCGGTATACCTTGAAACCGGTAACTGGCCCATACCCATGTCCAAATATTGCATTTGGTCGGGGTTCAATGATTTGTTGAACGTTTTTTGGTCCTACGCCTTTTACAGATGACACAAATATATAAAAATACACATTTAGACCACTTATTATAGTGATTGCTATCAAGACTTGAGGAGACTTTCAACCAGCATAACTAAAATGTTTCTCTGGATCAAAATCAGATACCCTGCCTTTAAGCCTCTTTTGCTAGTTCCAAAATGTCATTAAACACACGCAGAGAAAGATGCACTTGTGTTTGTAGTAATGAGAACGGTATGATTACTGTTGTTGATTTGTCAATATTTATATATAACTTTTTCAAAAGAGAATGACTATCACATTTAACATAAAGCAAAAATACTTGTCTCATGCATTCTTTTCATATTTGGCAGATGCTGTGTTGAACAACTTCCCAGCAGCAACAGAACTGGACGTGAAGGATGCATTGGGGGCATTTCAAAGAGTCACCAGGGAACACGGGGGGAGGGGAGGTATAGAAATTAGTACAATTAATAAGTTGAAGTGAACTGAAGATAGTTTGTTAATGTTTAGATGTTATTTCATTTTTTAAATTGTATTTTGTTATTTATGCTTTTATTTTGTTACTGTTTTTATTCTTTTTGTTAAAAGTAGTTTTTCTTCATTTTGTCTTATCTGAATTTCTATTGTATTAACAATATTTTTGTAATAAATTGCATGATTGCATGTTTATGAGAACCTTTTTTAATGGATTAAAAATTATTATTTAGCCATTCTTTTGTTGTTTATTAGACACACACCTGTAGTCGTTTAATAGCCGTCTATTTAACGGCTAGTCTATTCTTGGGCTATGATAGACGTCTACTAGATTTTCACTGACAGCCCAAAATTAGCCTTGTTTTAGCCTAGACGTCAGGGGGGTGTTTAGACGGCTACTAGACGTCTATTAGCCACAAAATTGCTTGCTGGGAAGACAGTTTATTTAACAACCACACACAGCAACTTGTGGTGAAAATAAAACCAAAATGTATGAGAGTATATATGTTTATAAGCTTTATGTCTATATAGTTTTTGGAATATACAAATTTGCAGAAAAATGCCACTATCTAACTAAATGCTCAGCACAGTTTTAAAAATATAAGAAGTTAAAGTTAGTTTTAAAGTGAAAATGCATTAATGTTAACAAAAGATGTCTTTATAGACAGAATCTTGTTTTTTAATCAGTTATTTATTTTGTAGGCTATTGAAGATATAGTCTGCATTGTATTTAGTATTTATGCATACTACGCATGTAAAACGAACACATATGAAGATGCACAAAACAGACAGGGAACATACATGTATATAAGATCTTTAGATAAGGACATTATAAATATGAATGGTGCGATCAGGGGATGATCATTAGAGATGGTCTTGTCGCGCTTTGACTTGCACATTTACCGTTGCGTCGTCTTTCTAAACCAACAGATGTATGTACTGTGAGCTAACATCGCGTCAAACCACATCGCAACAGCTGCGCACGCGTCACTGATATAAACGCAAGTAAACTTAAACTTAATAACAACGAACAGCATTAATATGTTCGGGAACTCCTTTCTTTATTTGGCGGCACAGTATCTTCCGCTGAGTTGGAGAGACTTCTGCATGCCAGAGAAGGCACGAGCACAGAGTGAGCGTGCGTGCGAAAGAGAGAGAGACCTGCCCCTCAGTGCTTATTATGAAATTTCAGAAATTACTCTTTCATTTGTTGGTGGATTATTTCCCGTTTCTCTGTCACACTCAGTCTAACATGTAGGAATGCCAAGTTGAAAACGCGCACATTACGCGGAATAGAAAAATCTGTTACGTCTGATATTTTATTTCACGGTAAGTTACCACAGACCAATCAGCAGCCATGTAACGTGCAGTAAGAGTGATTGACAGATAACCTGACGAGTTACAAAACAATATGAACGTGAATTTGGGAGGCCCCTGAACTTGAGAGGCCCCTGGGCTTCAGCCCAGGTAAGCCCGTGCATTAAGGCGCCTTGAGTATGAAATTAATACGCTTAATTTTTTGTAAATACAAATTTTTTTAAGTATTTAAGTAAATACAATTTTTTTTAGTTAAATAATACTCACAAAAATGTATACATCTACTTAACATTTCTTTAGGATTTTTGATTACATACACTAAATTTTTTGTGATAGAAAATACATTTAATTATTGAAATATACTAAATGTACAGATTTCAAATTTACTCCATATTTTTAAGTAAATCTGTCACGCCCAGGGGCTGGCTGCTAATGGTTCAAGCCACGCCCCTTCTCAAACTCCACCTCGAGGAGGTCCCCAAAACCAGCCCAATGACCAGACGACAACGAGGACAGGTAAGTATAAAATAATTCTTTATTTATTAAATATAAAAAATGTACTGGGGATTGGGGAAAGGGGAATTAAAACTAAAGTCTAGCTCCGTCCTCCAGGGGGGGCCACGGCCCAGTGAACGGCTGGGGGGGACGTCGAAGAACAGGCTCCTGCCTGGTTCCTTCTACCCGTGGCGCCCTCCTCTTCACTCCTGGAGGCAGAATAAAATACAATGAGTGCTGGTGTGGATTTTCTCCTGTCTGCGTACCTGTATGGCGCTTCGCGGCACTTCACCGCTTGGACTCGCACAACTCTTTGTCGTTGGCTCACTCTCCTTTCCTCTCTCTCCACAGGCAGTGACTGGGACACAAAGGACACGATTAATCTGACTGGATGGCTCTCGCCTCTTCGCTGGCCACAGCTCTGGGTAAGTTCAGTTTCTCTCACAGCTCGTGCTCCTAATGCTCCTCTTGTTCTCTCTCTCCACAGGCGGCGACTGGGACACAAGGACACAATCAATCTGACTTGGATAGCTCTCACCTCTTCGCTGGCTACAGCTCTTGGTAAGTGCAGGTCCTCTCACAGCTCGTGCTCGAAATGCTCCTCTTGTTCTCTCTCTCCACAGGCGGCAACTGGGACTCAAGAACACAATTAATCTGACTTGGATGACTCTCACCTCTTCGCTGGCTACAGCTCTTGGTAAGTACAGGTTCTCTCACAGCTTGTGCTCGAAATGCTCCTCTTGTTCTCTCTCTCCACAGGCGGCAACTGGGACTCAAGAACACAATTAATCTGACTTGGATGACTCTCACCTCTTCGCTGGCTACAGCTCTTGGTAAGTACAGGTTCTCTCACGACTCGTGCTCTTAATGCTCCTCTTGTTCTCTCTCTCCACAGGCAGCGGCTGGGACACAAGGACACAATTACTCTGGCTTGGATAGCGCTCACCTCTTCGCTGGCTACAGCTCTTGGTAAGTGCAGGTTCTCTCACGGCTCGTGCTCTTAATGCTCCTCTTGTTCTCTCTCTCCACAGGCAGCGGCTGGGACACAAGGACACAATTACTCTGGCTTGGATAGCGCTCACCTCTTCGCTGGCTACAGCTCTGGGTAAGTGCAGGTTCTCTCACGGCTCGTGCTCTTAATGCTCCTCTTGTTCTCTCTCTCCACAGGCAGCGGCTGGGACACAAGGACACAATTAATCTGACTTGGATAGCTCTCACCTCTTTCCGGGCGTGACGTACTGTAAGTACGTGGTTTCAACAGTGGCTCCTCTCAGGTCAATGTACACAGCACACTCTTCGTCTCTGTTGACCAAACAGGCTTAACAGGTTAGAATTTTACAAGGTGGCGGACTTACGACAGCTGGTTTCCACAGTGTGTCAAATAAGCAATAGCTCCCGTTGGGCGCCGGGGACAGACCCGGTCGGCGAGCTCGTTGGTCTGCAGAGGGGCGAGAACGTCACACCGTCTACCGGGTCGAGCGCTGCCCTTTCCTCGCTACCCTACGGGCGATCGAACACTGGAAAGGGGCGCCCATTTGTAGAGACCTCGGGGCAGTGGACCTCTTTCGCCTCTAGCTCTGCGACAATGGAAATCACACAGGTAAGGTGCAATGCTATTGGCCCGAAGTCATACTCACACACTACTAACTCTGCAGTTAGAAAAAATATAAGAAGTTAAAGTTAGTTTTAAAGTGAAAATGCATTAATGTTAACAAAAGATGTCTTTATAGACAGAATCTTGTTTTTTAATCAGTTATTTATTTTGTAGGCTATTGAAGATATAGTCTGCATTGTATTTAGTATTTATGCATACTACGCATGTAAAACGAACACATATGAAGATGCACAAAACAGACAGGGAACATACATGTATATAAGATCTTTAGATAAGGACATTATAAATATGAATGGTGCGATCAGGGGATGATCATTAGAGATGGTCTTGTCGCGCTTTGACTTGCACATTTACCGTTGCGTCGTCTTTCTAAACCAACAGATGTATGTACTGTGAGCTAACATCGCGTCAAACCACATCGCAACAGCTGCGCACGCGTCACTGATATAAACGCAAGTAAACTTAAACTTAATAACAACGAACAGCATTAATATGTTCGGGAACTCCTTTCTTTATTTGGCGGCACAGTATCTTCCGCTGAGTTGGAGAGACTTCTGCATGCCAGAGAAGGCACGAGCACAGAGTGAGCGTGCGTGCGAAAGAGAGAGAGACCTGCCCCTCAGTGCTTATTATGAAATTTCAGAAATTACTCTTTCATTTGTTGGTGGATTATTTCCCGTTTCTCTGTCACACTCAGTCTAACATGTAGGAATGCCAAGTTGAAAACGCGCACATTACGCGGAATAGAAAAATCTGTTACGTCTGATATTTTATTTCACGGTAAGTTACCACAGACCAATCAGCAGCCATGTAACGTGCAGTAAGAGTGATTGACAGATAACCTGACGAGTTACAAAACAATATGAACGTGAATTTGGGAGGCCCCTGAACTTGAGAGGCCCCTGGGCTTCAGCCCAGGTAAGCCCGTGCATTAAGGCGGCCTTGAGTATGAAATTAATACGCTTAATTTTTTGTAAATACAAATTTTTTTAAGTATTTAAGTAAATACAATTTTTTTTAGTTAAATAATACTCACAAAAATGTATACATCTACTTAACATTTCTTTAGGATTTTTGATTACATACACTAAATTTTTTGTGATAGAAAATACATTTAATTATTGAAATATACTAAATGTACAGATTTCAAATTTACTCCATATTTTTAAGTAAATCTGTCACGCCCAGGGGCTGGCTGCTAATGGTTCAAGCCACGCCCCTTCTCAAACTCCACCTCGAGGAGGTCCCCAAAACCAGCCCAATGACCAGACGACAACGAGGACAGGTAAGTATAAAATAATTCTTTATTTATTAAATATAAAAAATGTACTGGGGATTGGGGAAAGGGGAATTAAAACTAAAGTCTAGCTCCGTCCTCCAGGGGGGGCCACGGCCCAGTGAACGGCTGGGGGGGACGTCGAAGAACAGGCTCCTGCCTGGTTCCTTCTACCCGTGGCGCCCTCCTCTTCACTCCTGGAGGCAGAATAAAATACAATGAGTGCTGGTGTGGATTTTCTCCTGTCTGCGTACCTGTATGGCGCTTCGCGGCACTTCACCGCTTGGACTCGCACAACTCTTTGTCGTTGGCTCACTCTCCTTTCCTCTCTCTCCACAGGCAGTGACTGGGACACAAAGGACACGATTAATCTGACTGGATGGCTCTCGCCTCTTCGCTGGCCACAGCTCTGGGTAAGTTCAGTTTCTCTCACAGCTCGTGCTCCTAATGCTCCTCTTGTTCTCTCTCTCCACAGGCGGCGACTGGGACACAAGGACACAATCAATCTGACTTGGATAGCTCTCACCTCTTCGCTGGCTACAGCTCTTGGTAAGTGCAGGTCCTCTCACAGCTCGTGCTCGAAATGCTCCTCTTGTTCTCTCTCTCCACAGGCGGCAACTGGGACTCAAGAACACAATTAATCTGACTTGGATGACTCTCACCTCTTCGCTGGCTACAGCTCTTGGTAAGTACAGGTTCTCTCACAGCTTGTGCTCGAAATGCTCCTCTTGTTCTCTCTCTCCACAGGCGGCAACTGGGACTCAAGAACACAATTAATCTGACTTGGATGACTCTCACCTCTTCGCTGGCTACAGCTCTTGGTAAGTACAGGTTCTCTCACGACTCGTGCTCTTAATGCTCCTCTTGTTCTCTCTCTCCACAGGCAGCGGCTGGGACACAAGGACACAATTACTCTGGCTTGGATAGCGCTCACCTCTTCGCTGGCTACAGCTCTTGGTAAGTGCAGGTTCTCTCACGGCTCGTGCTCTTAATGCTCCTCTTGTTCTCTCTCTCCACAGGCAGCGGCTGGGACACAAGGACACAATTACTCTGGCTTGGATAGCGCTCACCTCTTCGCTGGCTACAGCTCTGGGTAAGTGCAGGTTCTCTCACGGCTCGTGCTCTTAATGCTCCTCTTGTTCTCTCTCTCCACAGGCAGCGGCTGGGACACAAGGACACAATTAATCTGACTTGGATAGCTCTCACCTCTTTCCGGGCGTGACGTACTGTAAGTACGTGGTTTCAACAGTGGCTCCTCTCAGGTCAATGTACACAGCACACTCTTCGTCTCTGTTGACCAAACAGGCTTAACAGGTTAGAATTTTACAAGGTGGCGGACTTACGACAGCTGGTTTCCACAGTGTGTCAAATAAGCAATAGCTCCCGTTGGGCGCCGGGGACAGACCCGGTCGGCGAGCTCGTTGGTCTGCAGAGGGGCGAGAACGTCACACCGTCTACCGGGTCGAGCGCTGCCCTTTCCTCGCTACCCTACGGGCGATCGAACACTGGAAAGGGGCGCCCATTTGTAGAGACCTCGGGGCAGTGGACCTCTTTCGCCTCTAGCTCTGCGACAATGGAAATCACACAGGTAAGGTGCAATGCTATTGGCCCGAAGTCATACTCACACACTACTAACTCTGCAGTTCTTCACCACCACTCTATAAGGTCCGCCAAATGTTCAGAAGGAAAGTCACTCCAGGATACCACACCGTTGGTTGAAACTGAAACACACTCACAGCATAAATATCTACAGGTTTCTCTAGGGCCGCTTGCCTCTTCGTCTTTCCTCGACGAAATGAGAGAAGGCGGGGGTACGTCTGACAAGACACACAGCAATTTCACTGCAGTACACGGCAATACACAGCACCACTTCAACGTGCAAGTTTCTACATCAAAAGACTCACCCACCACACTCGGTGAACACAAAGGACGCCGATGGATAACATGGCCTAGTGTTTGTTTCGTCGCTGTAGCTGCTTCATAAAAAGAATCCTTCGGCTCACCCACCACGCTGTCTCAGGGGTAGGGCCGCCCTCCTTCTCCTGGAGGTACTCAGAAAATACACAAGTCAAAGATACACAGTTCGTTCCAATAGAATAGGTCTTTGTTACTCACGGCTGCTGCACTTCTTCCGTCCCACGTTTCTCTACGTTTCTCTACGTTAATCCAGGCTGCAAACACTCCAGATGCACTGGCAGGGCGGTTTTCAGTCGCCAACCGGTATGCCACACTTCCAGTAAAACACACTTTTCCACAGGTGTATACTCACAGCAATACGTTTCTTTCTCCTTTGTTTCTCTCTCTAGATGTCAGCATTCGTTCGTTTTTCAACCTATAAGGTTTTCGGTATCTCCATCAACATACATCAACAGCACAAGAAGGGAGAAAGAGCAAAATGGAGCGATCGATCAGCGTATCAGGCGAGCACAACTCAGCACTTCAATACACACCAACACCACACCAAACTGTGATTCAAACTGCTCTTAAGTATTCCTCTGGGTGCTGCCGTCCTCCAATCACCCGGCGCTCCTGTTAACAACGCACGGCTGCGCTTCGTTTGGCTGATTACAGCCCTCGCGATGCTACCGGATGTCCGGTGTTCCCTCTTCCCGGTCAGGGCGGAAACATCCGGGCGGAACCAAACTTTCCCAACTTTTGGTTCCGCCCAAAAAGATCGTCACCTTGTGACATCCTCCCCCGCCAATGCATTCTAGTCCATGGAATGCCTCGGGGTCGTCCACTCACCATAACGGGCAGGGGGACGGCCTCGGTTCTCCCGTTGGGAGCGTCTCACGGGTGAGTCGGGTTCGGCTGGCTCGGGTGCTAACTCTGGTTGCCTCTGGGCAGCCGGGGGTTCGGCTGGCTCGGGTGCTAGCTCTGGTTGCCTCTGGGCGGGTGGGGGTTCAGCTGGCTCGGGTGCTAACTCTGGTTGCCTCTGGGCGGCCGGGGGTAGCGCCACCATGGGTCGGCCTGGTACCACAGCCCATCCTTCCATCCAGGGGGCCGCCGGCACTGGCTCCGTGGGCATCTCCTTTGTGGCCTCGGGATAGTTTGGACAGGGGCGAAGCATGTTCCGATGTACCACACGTTCCGGGCCGGGCTTCCACTCGGGCCGGATGGTATACACCGGTTGTCCCGGCCTCTGCTGCTTGCAGACCACATACGGGATGGCCTCCCAGCGGTCGCTTAGCTTTCCCTTTCCTTGCCGACGATTATCCCTCACCAAGACCCTCTCACCTGGCAACAGGGGGCATCTCGGGCCGTCCGATCGTACAACCGCTTGTTCCTTTCTCCTGTCGCCTGTATCTTCCTTGACACTTGTTCGTAGGCAAAGTGTAAGCGCTGATGGTGGCGCCCCACCCACTCTGTCACGCTCACTTCTTCCCGGTCTGCTGCTACCCCCAGGACCAGGTCAGTGGGCATCCGTACGTGCCTGCCGAACATCAGGTAAGTCGGAGCATATCCTGTCGTGCTATGCACACTGTTATTATAAGCTTGAAGGAGGTTTGGTAAGGCACTCACCCAATCGCTCTGTTGCCGTTGATCCAGGGTCCCTAGTAACCCCAATAGGGTCTGATTGAACCTCTCGCAGCTGCCATTTCCTTGGGGATGGTACGACGTTGTGTGGGTTTTAGTGCACCCATACAGCTGGCATAGCTCTCGGATCACCTTGGATTCGAAGTTGGCCCCTTGGTCGGAGTGCAGAAACTCAGGGCATCCGAATGTTTGGAAGACGTTCCGCCATAGTACTGTGGCGGTGGTATTTGCTGTCTGGTCAAGGGTAGGGACCACCCAAGCGTATTTGGTGAACAGGTCGGTAATTACCAGGATGTTTTGATAGCGATCCTGCGGCCGGCCCAGTGTCAGGAAGTCCATCGCCATTATGTGGATGGGCACCATCGGTGCTCGAGCGTCTCGTTTAGATTTAAACAACATGCACCTGGGGCAGGCTTGAATCAAGCCGCGCACAGACGTCTCCAGCCCAGGCCAGTAGAAGAATCTGCGTAGTAGGGATACGGTCCTTTCCTGTCCCTGGTGTCCCAACTGATCATGGTAGGCTAAAACTAATGCTGTTACCTGATTGGCGGGCACCACGATCTGGCACACTTCCTCGCCCAGTTTCGGGTCGCTGGCTTTCCTGCAAAGCACTCCTTCCTGTATTTCCAACTTCTCCCACTGTCCCAGCAGCCTTCTCCCAGTCTCCGTCTGGACTAGCCTCTCTGATGACGTCGGCCGTCGGCCCTGCTCCACCCACATCTTCACCTGACACACATCCTGATCCTGGGCCTGTCTCTCTATCCACCGGCGGGGGTCCCACCCCCAGTTCCCTGGCACGGCCTCCTGGCGCCTCCACAGCCCCTATCATACAGCCCTCCCCTTGGCTATCTTCTTCTTGATGCACCCGGCGTTCGGGGTTCTCCACCTCTGGCAGTCTCGAAAGGACATCTGCGTTCGTGTGCTCTCGCCCAGGCCGATACTGTAGTTGGTAGTCAAAGTTGGCCAGCTGGGCCACCCACCGCTGCTCAACGGCCCCCAACTTCGCTGTCTGTAAATGCACCAGAGGGTTGTTATCTGTAATTACTGTTACCTTGGCACCCCAAAGGTAGTCCTTGAACTTCTCGCTCAAGGCCCATTTCAGGGCCAGCAGTTCCAGCTTGAACGAGCTGTAATTGGCATCGTTCCTCTCGGCCGGGTGGAGGCTTCGGCTCGCATAGGCAATCACCCGCTCGGGTTCCTTCCTGCCGCTGGGCCAATACCGCCCCCAGGCCCAGGTTGCTTGCGTCTGTATATAAGACAAAAGGTTTAGCAAAGTCAGCGTATGCCAAATGGGGGCCTGTAACAGCTCCTGCTTCAGCCTCTGAAAAGCCGTCTCGCAATTATCATCCCAGTTGATAGAGGGTGACCCAAGCCCCCGGCTTCGTCCTGTACCAACCAGTAACTGGTTAAGAGGTTTGGCAATCTTCGAAAAATCTTTTATAAATCGTCTGTAATATCCCACGAACCCCAAAAAGGATCGTACTTGCCTCACAGTCTTAGGCGCGTTCCAGTCCTTAAATGCAGAGACCTTCCCGGGGTCTACGGCCACCCCTGCTGCGCTGACCACATGGCCCAGAAATTTAACTTCTCGCCGCAACAAGTGGCATTTGTCAGGCTGCAGCTTCAGCCCATACTTTTCCATGGCTTGGAAGACTTCTTCAAGGTGCCGGAGGTGCGAATCGAAATCTGGGGAATAGACAATCACATCATCCAAATATACCAACACTGACTCCATTAACTGACCTCCAAGGCAGCGTTGCATCAGACGTTGGAAAGTGGCCGGAGCGTTACAGAGCCCGAAAGGCATCCGGTCCCACTCAAATAGTCCGAAAGGGGTTGTGAAGGCGGTCTTTTCCCGGTCTGCCTCGGCTACTTGCACCTGCCAATATCCACTGGCCAGATCTAGGGCGGAGTACCATGCTGACTGCGTGAGGCTGGCGAGAGAGTCTTCAATCCGTGGCAAGGGGAAAGCATCTTTCTTTGTTACCAGATTCAGCTTGCGATAATCCACGCAGAACCTCCAGGCTCCCGTCTTCTTCTGCACGAGTACAATGGGGGCTGCCCAGGGGCTACTGCTCTCCCTGACAATGCCCCGGCCCAGCATGCCCTGCAAAAGTGTACGTACCTCCGCATACAAGGTAGGTGGAATCGGCCGGTATCTCTCCCTACTTGGCCCTGCGTCCCCAGTGTTGATGTGGTGTTCTACCCCCTTGGTGCACCCGTAGTCCTCATCGTGTTTTGCAAACACATGCTGCCACCTCCGAAGGAGTGCCTGTAGTTTCTGTGTCTGTGTCCGCTCTAGATCCTCCCCTTGCAACGACTCACCCGCAAGGTGTTTCGGCACCTCTCTCTCCTTGTTACTCGATGGGGCATCCATTTGTGTCAGGGCCACCTCAATGACAGTGGGGCACACCTGACGAAAACCGACATCTCTCTCTTCCCTCACCTGGTGGGGTGCGACCGTCGTCAGCCGGGCCAGTCGTTGATGTCTGTGTAAGTGTACTGCGTATGGGTGCTCATTACGTACTCTCACAGGAATTCTCCCCCCGCGGATCGCCGCTAGGCCCCGTGCTACCTCTACTTGTGGGCAGTCTGTGTGTGGCTCAACCAACACCCACTCCTCTGGGTTAGCTTCTCGAAGGGGCCCACACGATGGCCTCACTTCTAGGGGGAATAGACAAAGCAAAGCGACACATTACTCTTCCTACTTCCTCCCGATTTCTACGAACCTGGTTCATCTGGACCCGGCGGCAGTCAGCCACTACACGCTCCCACTTGGGCCTCTCAGTAGGCGAGATCCTTGGGCCCGGCCTAGCCTGGAATAACTCCTCCCAGCATTCGGAGAGGACGTTCATGCCCAGTAGGGCTCGGTGGGCACCCAAACACCTGTCTTCTACGATGATCACACCTTTCTGGGGGACCACCACTCCGTGAACTTCTAGATCTGTCAATCGATAACCAATGTAAGGGATCTCTAGGCCATTGGCGCCCTTCAGCGTCAGCCAGGGGGCCTCCGCTCCTTGTGTTCCTTGCCTTCCGAAGATTTCTTTGGAAAGACTTTCTGCAAACAACGTCACCTGGGAGCCCGTATCCACCAGGCACTGAATCATCTTGCCACACACTTTTACTTCCGCCATCGGGCTATGCCCGACCATCTGGTGTCTAGAGCTACCTCTTCTTCCCGGGTCTTCTCGAGGGGTCCCGGCCACACGACCCACTGTGGCCGGTCGACCTAAAAACCCCCTTCGGATGCCCGGCGGGGCCCACACTGACGACTATAATGCCCTGGTTCACCACAACGGTTGCAGATTGGCTGCCCCTGGTCATCCCATTCGAAGCGGGGCCGACTAAAGCGGTTCGGGCGTCCGGGTGGCTCTCGGCCCCTCTCCGAGTATACTCACTCTCGGGGTGCCGGCCTTTGTTCCTCCCGCGCCCTTCCTTGACGCAGCTCTCCCAGAAGGGTTTTGGACAGTTCCGACATCTGCTCTTGGACGTGCTTCAAAAGTTCTGCTTTCAGAGCCTGCTTCCAATCCGCGCGCTCAGGTTGTGTTGGTGCGTTTTCACTCACGGCCGCGCATACTGGGGCCTCACTCACTTCGACCTCATCGCCCTCTAAGGCCAGCGCCTCCTTCCTTAGGTCCTCGAATGTAAGGCCGGGGTCCCTCCGAAACTGGACCCTCAGACTCTGTCTCACGGGGCCCTCTTTCATCCCCAGAAGGAACTGGTCACGCAGCAAGGTCTCCCCGTCTCCTAGCCCATGATCACGGCGGATCTGCAGCCAGGTAAACTGCTCTCGCAGTCTCAGGGCAAAAGCTCTAATGGGTTGTCGGGGGCCTTGTCTATAATTAAAGAATTGGGAGCGGAGGACGGCTAAGGGGGTGTGGTCACCATATTGCTCGGTGAGGAACTGGAATATAGTTTGGGCGGTGGCTCGGACAGCTTCAGGGGCGGCTTGTACCTCTCGCCGTGCTTCTCCCTCTAGGGAGTTCAATACGAACTGGAGCCGCTGGGCTGCACTAAGGCCTTGTAAGTCGGCCAGATACTCCAACTGGGCCTTCCATTCCGTTAGTCGTACTTCCGACTCTGTCCCTCCATACTTTTGGACCCATGGGCTACCCATCAAGACGGGCACGGCACGGGGTTGGGCTGCGGGCCCCGCATTGTCAGTCATTGGGCGAGCTTGGTTACTCAACTTGAGGTGGGGCCCTGCCGACTACGCCAAAATCTGTCACGCCCGGGGGCTGGCTGCTAATGGTTCAAGCCACGCCCCTTGTCAAACTCCACCTCGAGGAGGTCCCCAAAACCAGCCCAATGACCAGACGACAACGAAGACAGGTAAGTATAAAATAATTCTTTATTTATTAAATATTAAAAATGTACTGGGGATTGGGGAAAGGGGAATTAAAACTAAAGTCTAGCTCCGTCCTCCAGGGGGGGCCACGGCCCAGTGAACGGCTGGGGGGGGACGTCGAAGAACAGGCTCCTGCCTGGTTCCTTCTACCCGTGGCGCCCTCCTCTTCACTCCTGGAGGCAGAATAAAATACAATGAGTGCTGGTGTGGATTTTCTCCTGTCTGCGATCCTGTATGGCGCTTCGCGGCACTTCACCGCTTGGACTCGCACAACTCTTTGTTGTTGGCTCACTCTCCTTTCCTCTCTCTCCACAGGCAGTGACTGGGACACAAAGGACACGATTAATCTGACTGGATGGCTCTCGCCTCTTCGCTGGCCACAGCTCTGGGTAAGTTCAGTTTCTCTCACAGCACGTGCTCCTAATGCTCCTCTTGTTCTCTCTCTCCACAGGCGGCGACTGGGACACAAGGACACAATCAATCTGACTTGGATAGCTCTCACCTCTTCGCTGGCTACAGCTCTTGGTAAATGCAGGTCCTCTCACAGCTCGTGCTCGAAATGCTCCTCTTGTTCTCTCTCTCCACAGGCGGCAACTGGGACTCAAGAACACAATTAATCTGACTTGAATGACTCTCACCTTTTCGCTGGCTACAGCTCTTGGTAAGTACAGGTTCTCTCACAGCTCGTGCTCGAAATGCTCCTCTTGTTCTCTCTCTCCACAGGCGGCAACTGGGACTCAAGAACACAATTAATCTGACTTGGATGACTCTCACCTCTTCGCTGGCTACAGCTCTTGGTAAGTACAGGTTCTCTCACGGCTCGTGCTCTTAATGCTCCTCTTGTTCTCTCTCTCCACAGGCAGCGGCTGGGACACAAGGACACAATTACTCTGGCTTGGATAGCGCTCACCTCTTCGCTGGCTACAGCTCTTGGTAAGTGCAGGTTCTCTCACGGCTCGTGCTCTTAATGCTCCTCTTGTTCTCTCTCTCCACAGGCAGCGGCTGGGACACAAGGACACAATTACTCTGGCTTGGATAGCGCTCACCTCTTCGCTGGCTACAGCTCTGGGTAAGTGCAGGTTCTCTCAAGGCTCGTGCTCTTAATGCTCCTCTTGTTCTCTCTCTCCACAGGCAGCGGCTGGGACACAAGGACACAATTAATCTGACTTGGATAGCTCTCACCTCTTTCCGGGCGTGACGTACTGTAAGTACGTGGTTTCAACAGTGGCTCCTCTCAGGTCAATGTACACAGCACACTCTTCGTCTCTGTTGACCAAACAGGCTTAACAGGTTAGTATGCTTTTACAAGGTGGCGGACTTACGACAGCTGGTTTCCACAGTGTGTCAAATAAGCAATAGCTCCCGTTGGGCGCCGGGGACAGACCCGGTCGGCGAGCTCGTTGGTCTGCAGAGGGGCGAGAACGTCACACCGTCTACCGGGTCGAGCGCTGCCCTTTCCTCGCTACCCGTCGGGCGATCGAACACTGGACAGGGGCGCCCCTTTGTAGAGACCTCGGGGCGGTGGACCTCTTTCGCCTCTAGCTCTGCGACAATGGAAATCACACAGGTAAGGTGCAATGCTATTGGCCCGAAGTCATACTCACACACTACTAACTCTGCAGTTCTTCACCACCACTCTATAAGGTTCGCCAAATGTTCAGAAGGAAAGTCACTCCAGGATACCACACTGTTGGTTGAAACTGAAACACACTCACAGCATAAATATCTACAGGTTTCTCTAGGACCGCTTGCCTCTTCGTCTTTCCTCGACGAAATGAGAGAAGGCGGGGGTACGTCTGACAAGACACACAGCAATTTCACTGCAGTACACGGCAATACACAGCACCACTTCAACATGCAAGTTTCTACATCAAAAGACTCACCCACCACACTCGGTGAACACAAAGGACGCCCGTCTTCCTCCACTTCGCTCTGGGCGAATATGGCGATGGATAACACGGCCTAGTGTTTGTTTCGTCGCTGTAGCTGCTTCATAAAAAGAATCCTTCGGCTCACCCACCACGCTGTCTCAGGGGTAGGGCCGCCCTCCTTCTCCTGGAGGTACTCAGAAAATACACAAGTCAAAGATACACAGTTCGTTCCAATAGAATAGGTCTTTGTTACTCACGGCTGCTGCACTTCTTCCGTCCCACGTTTCTCTACGTTAATCCACGCTGCAAACACTCCAGATGCACTGGCAGGGCGGTTTTCAGTCGCCAACCGGTATGCCACACTTCCAGTAAAACACACTTTTCCACAGGTGTATACTCACAGCAATACGTTTCTTCCTCCTTTGTTTCTCTCTCTAGATGTCAGCATTCGTTCGTTTTTCAACCTATAAGGTTTTCGGTATCTCCATCAACATACATCAACAGCACAAGAAGGGAGAAAGAGCAAAATGGAGCGATCGATCAGCGTATCAGTCGAGCACAACTCAGCACTTCAATACACACCAACACCACACCAAACTGTGATTCAAACTGCTCTTAAGTATTCCTCTGGGTGCTGCCGTCCTCCAATCACCCGGCGCTCCTGTTAACAACGCACGGCTGCGCTTCGTTTGGCTGATTACAGCCCTCGCGATGCTACCGGATGTCCGGTGTTCCCTCTTCCCGGTCTGGGCGGAAACATCCGGGCGGAACCAAACTTTCCCAACTTTTGGTTCCGCCCACCTTGTGACATATAAATGAAAAGTTTTTAAAGTGTATTACACAAATGGCTATTGTTTAAAAATTCTTAAAACTGTGATCACTTTTAGTAATAATCTGCAGCGCTGATCGAAAACTTTAGCTCAGGTCTGAGTTTTATTCAGACCAGTTCTTCACAGACTCAATCAATACTTTTTTTTAGACCTTGGTTGTAATAGAACCTTCCATGTTGGAGTAGAAAAAGGCCATACATTGTTGTTATAAAATAAGAAGCACATGTGTGTGAAATATTTTGTAGCATTAATTTGTACTCACGGAAATTATTAAAGTATAGTCAAACCTGTTCATTAAGGAGCGTCCCAATACTTTGTCATGACAAAATTATAAGACTTTTTTTTCTGCGTATTACAAAAGTGCTGAGTGTCAGATAAAATGCATCTTTTTAACGAATGTGTAACCCACACAAGGTTACTGGAGTGCAATTCTCTGTATCGCCTGCAGCTGGTGCAGGGAAATCACTCTGCCTGCAGGTTGCCAGGCAACCTACTAGTAAACTAGGGGTGGGAATCGCTTGGACCCTCATGAATCGATTCAGAATCGATTCTTAGGGTCCCGATTCAATTCAGAATCGATTCTTGACGTACTAATTTGCATATCTGTGACGTCATTACGTCGCATTTGCTTTCAAAGCCAGGTTAATGTTTGCGCTTTTGCTAGTCTCTGAACTGTCATATACTGTACTTTAATGCAACTAGGGATAAATAATGTCATTCTTATATACATACATGTGTTGTTTCTGTTGTAAGACTTTAAAACCAGTAAATATATTAATTTAACGTGACATATTAATTCTATATGTTAACCGGCATTAACTTCCACGAACGTTAAGCGTCTAATCATCATCATTATACACAGTGATTGGCAGTATTACTGTATTTATATAATGCAGCGCACCCAGCGACTGAATAACAAACTATGTGCATATTTTTACAGAAGTATATTCATGTTATATCTAAACAGTCTGCGGATGGTTTAGGGCAGGGGTGTACAATACGTCGATCGCAAAGGCAATGCCGGTAGATCGCACAACTGCTGCTCCACGCGCAAAATTGTCATTATGGTCTTTTGGAGTAATTGTGAAACATGCAGGTCTTTTTGAGTTGCTGCGCCTTTCTTCTCAAATGTGTTTTGCCATGCCACTGCAGCTCAGTCGTCTTTAACTTCCAAAATTCACATGGATGCGCAGTCTTGCCTCACGCAGTTCCTGATTCACACGCACGGTGTGTGTGAGCGAGCAAACGAGAGGGAGAGAGAGGCAGCGTAGCGCTGATTTGTATGCTTCTAATACTGTTAGTTTCACTAAACCGCATCTCCGCTATTTTAAGGAGTACTCGACATGTACTCAAGGATTTTTTTTAAAACTCCTCAAAAAGAATAGAGTAATGGTGACAGCCCTAAATTCAATGTAGAGATATATGCAGTATAGTCCTACAAGCATTTAAAGTGTTCTTTCTCTTCTGCTCTTGTAAGCTCGGCTATGCCTTACTGTCTATGGGCTATGCGCTCTTGCAGGGCGCGCTCTCTTAAGTTGTCCGTGTGCATCACCTCTCCCCCAGTTGAGTTCCGCCTTTTGGTTCTGATAACGTGACGTTATTTTGTAAACTAACATTTAAGAATCGATTCTTGACATTTGTGAATCGATTCAGAATCGGCCCACATCCGAATCGCGATTCATCTAAGAATCGATTTTTTTTTGCCCACCCCTATAGTAAACAAACACACTTTCCTCCGGTTGAAGACGTTGCTTGAAAGTATCAAGAACTGTTTGAAAGCTGTGAGAGAGAAAGTTAAGCTGCAGGATATTGAGTTTTTCAAGATACCTCCGATTGTTTTTTTTAGAAAGGGATAGATCTGAATCTGACCCTGGCGGTCAGTGGTGAGCCAACCGCAGAAGTGAATGGACCAAGAGCCTGGTGTGGCCAGCCGTGGCATCTTTGGACCTATCATCATCATCCTTTGCCTTCATTTTAAAAACAGATAGTGAAGAGAACATATACTTCAAGAAACAATGAGAACTTCCATGGACTCATTCATCATTTGAGTTATTTATTTTGAGTTTATTGTGCACTGTGCACTCAGGAAGCCGACTTAGGTAGGCAGGGAATTTAAATAATTACATAATTATTTTATAATACACTTTATAATAAATTTTCAAATTTACCTGTTTTGTGTTGTCTGTTTTCTGCTAACCTTTTACTATTTCAGGCTCCGTAGAGCTTCTGATACTAGCCCAGATCTCATTTCCTAATACTTAAATTAGTTATTAATTACGCTAATTTGAGACAAGGGGTTACAAGTGCACATAATAGTCAAAATATTAGCATACATATAGGCCTACACGTAAACTGAATATATTTAGTTTTGCTGGACCGCATGTTTATATTTCCACCAATTTTCGTGCTGAATGCTGATTAGTGCTGATACAATCCAGCAAATAAATAAATACATGTTGATATATAGTTCAAATGGGTTATTTATATATTATTGCAGATAATTCATATACGAATATAGCCTACCAATATTTGTTCTGTCTCATTATATTATTATACATGTAAACACAGCTCTCTTGCGCTCTCTCCATCTTTCTTTCTCTCTCTCTCGCTCTCCACATGGCTTACTATGGCGTTTGAGATGCATAAAAAAGCAATACCAAAAAAAGCATTTAATTCCAAAAATCTTACAATTGTCTTGAACCAGCATATGGCGGTGGATAGTATAGGCTAAACGGAACAGCAGTCATTCAAATTATTAGAAACATGCACACCCGCTGGCCGTTCGTCCAAGAAAGTCAGCGGAGGTGTGGGCATTCCCGTAATTTCGGTGGTTTTAAATATGCATAAATATAAACATAAATATAAACACATAAAATATGCTTTGCCTATTGAATTTGCCTAAATTACTTTTCAAGTACAATGCACTCAAAATAAACAAAAATGACTCGGGTAGAACAAAAAGTTAGTTAAGTCCAGTAGGAATTGTCCGCATACTTCATGATGAGCACTGAAGAAAGCATGGATTGAAACGTCTGCTCTCTAGTCTGTTTTTTATACACTTTGCACTGTTGTCACTTTTGCATAAAATATTTTTGAAATATCACTTATAGACTATTTACGAAATGTGCTAAATTGCATGAACATTAAAAATCTCTTATTCTATGCGTTCCTTTTTATTGACAGCCATTAAAAAATAAGCGATGTTGATAAACAAAACAAAATTAAAAGAATTTAAATCTGCTCCAAACTGGACTTGAACCACAGCAGTTTCGACATTAGAACCAAATGCTCTAACCACCAGGCTAACTGAGACGGTTCATGACTAGTTGACTAATACAGTTGATCTGGGCTCTGTTACACCAGGTGGGATTTCATGTTTATTCAAAGCTGTGAAATATTTCAACCCCTTACTTAATGTCTTGGGTAAATGTATTTACTTAATAATTGGGACACCTTAAATGAGGTTGGTGTGCTATTACCGCTCCTATTTTAACATGATACAGAGATGCAGTATTTTCCTTAAGCTACTATAGTAATATATTTAATCTTAGTAACGTTAGAGAAAAAACTATAATTTGCTGCCCATTTATGATTTGCTGCGCATGCATGTAATCTTTAAACACTTATTTCATCATGGATGATCAGTATGAATTGCTCTGGCCTGACTCAGTTCATCATTGATTGGGTAAGAACGGTTCAAACCTACTGGCTGTGGAAATTGATGGGAGGGGCTCATTATACCACTAGCAAACGCCGTTTTTTACGCTGTCTTTGACAGAAGATAACGCCGTTATTTACGGCATAAATGGCAAGAAAAACGGCGTCTCAAAACAGCGTCATTGATTGGATTATAAAACGCCGTAAATAACGGCGTTGTTGCCGATTTTCGCGCGGTTTTTACGGCGTTTGGAATCCCAACGGCGTATTTAGCGGCGCAAATTCTGTTTTAAACGCCGTTAAATACGGCGGATGCAAACGCGATTCATTCATTGCCAGTGATGGGAATAACGGCGTTATAAGTAATTGGCGTTAGTAACTGCGTTATTTTTTTCAGTAACGAGTAATCAAATAAATTACTGTTTCCCCCGTTATAACGCCGTTATCGTTACTGACATTAAAATGCGGCGCGTTACTAAAATTGAGCTTACTGTAGTGATTTTCAGCCGCGTATGCTCACTCTCTCAGCCAAACACTGTTTTTCTCTTGTGTGTGTTGTGAGAAACATAACGAATGATGATTGGCTTAATTTCCATCGGTAGCCAACCAGAGGCAGAGTTCACAAAAAGGCCCGCCCACACGCGCAGTCCAAGTCAGAGGAGCGAGCAGCAGTGTTAAAAAGTCTGAGCAACTTGGTCACTTTGTCGCTTGGTTTTAGCAACTTTCTATCACTTAGCGACTTTATAGGACAAATCTAGCTATCTTTTCTGGCGTGGTTGGAGACTTTTGTAGACTGACATGAAAATACGCGTGGTTTTGTCTTCTCAACGAGCAGCGGTGCTGCTGCTGACTGTGCCCCATCTCAAAGCACTGACATGCAGCCCGGTCATCGCGCATCAATCACTCCGAAAACACCGGCGACAGGGCGATGGCAAGTACAACAAGCTCAAAGGTAGCGGTCGCAGACACGAAGTATAAAGCACTACTTTTCCATTGTTGAGGTGAAAGGCAAGAATGTTTGTGTAATGTGCAACTTATGCCCATGAAGAAAAAGTCTCTCCACGTCTGTGGCAAGTAATTCTGATCTAATAAAGCACCTCACATCGTCACATGCTGCCACAAAATTAGTGATTTCTCTTTAGTATCCCTTTTATTAATTTAACATATTTAATTTTGTAAGGGGCATTCAAGTTATTTGAAATATTATTTTTTTTAAGTAACGCAGTAATTACTTTTCCTGGTAATTAATTACTTTTAATATAATGTAACGGAGTTACTAACTCAGTTACTATTTGTGAGAAGTAATTAGTAACTATAACTAATTACTTTTTTAAAGTAAGGTTCCCAACACTGTTCATTGCGTAAATGTGAACCTTCTGGCTTGCCATAGCAACGCAAGCCTCCGCGGATCGCGCGCGCGTGTCTCACCAAACGGACGAGGCGTTTATAGTTGACGCGCTCGCTGTTGCACTTTTTTTTGAACCACCAGGGGTCGACGCGAGCAATAAAGTCAAAAACAAACATAAAGAAGAGTTCCGCTGGAACAACCCTGGTGCTTTTAACATCAGAGTTTGATATATAAATATGAGAACATGAATAAAACAACCATCTTTTAAATATGTCTTTATTAAACATTATCATTTCATTAACGTTTTTTACTAAACAAACAGTACAGATATCTTAAGGTTTGTATTTTATTCCTCGTCTAGTGGTTCATTCAATACAAATATAAGCCAAACATTCTGAATCGTAAAAGAATTCTAGTTTTAAATTGCAAAGTTTCCATACTTTACTTACAGAGTGTTAGATAAATATATACATTGTTTTGCATGGATTGATCAAAGAATTGATCAAAATTCTAGGATTTTCATTTTAGGGGGGCTCAGCCCCCAGTAAGGGTATGATTAAAAAAATATTATTTAACTATTAGGTTGTATACTACTAACCTTATTGCAATCCACTATTCCATTGTATTCCCTGTGTGTCATATATGGGACTAGAAAATTTGGAAATGGAGATTTTTTTACAATGAAGACTTCCTGATTCATTATTCACTGTGCAAATACACATACACATTTCCAGTACGAACACATCATTTTATTGTTTGCATTTCTATGCTCACATAGAAATCTTAGCTAAGGATTTTTTTGACAAAATAAACTTTTAACCAGAAAATAAGATAAATGTGTGTGTTAACATAAATGTTAATATAAACCGGATAATCTTATAGGTTAATATTATTAGTTGATAGCCACTGTGTTAATCTGGGAATTATACAGATCTAAAATATAGAAAAGGGGACTGACCAACAAGTGATCTACCTTAATACTGAGTTGTCAAGATGCAGTATAATGTGGTTTTCAGGACAGGGTTTAGATTAAGCCACGACAAGGCCTTAGGCCCTTAGTTAGATTAGGATGTTTATGTAGTTTTTACAAGCATACCTTACAAAAATATTACAGGTGTGCATCTTGAGACAAAACAATGTGACTGATGTATTTTAAGATATGTTAGCTTTTAGTTAAGAACTAAAACTCAAACAGGCATTTTAGTCTTGAACTTGACTTAAGCCCTGTTTGGGAAACAGCCCCTATGTCTATACTGTAGGTCAGGGGTCTCCAACCTTTTTATAAGCAAGGGCTACCACAATGGATAAAACAATCTGGAGTTTAATCAAAACTTTTTTCTTTTACTTGTTGTTTTATTTTATTTTACTTGTTGATACGTTTAAGTATTGTTTAAAATGTTAAGATAGGTAAACCAAGCCAAGCTAATATTAAAAATACCACGTTGAACCCTCAAAAACTTACTAGGAATACACAATGTATACTACCACCAAAGACAATACACAGGTGCCTTACACTTTTTAAAAGGAAGGAGTTAAATGGTTGAAATATTAATATTTTAAATGAAATGAAACAAACATATTTAATAAGCTATACTTTACTTATATAATTAGATTTAAAAAAGTTATTTTACTGCAAATATAAAGTGAAATGCCCATTAAAAGCTCGATTTGCACGTTTGATCCAGTTTTTCCACATAAAACCTAGTTTTATAAAAGGATAAACTTCACAATCACCTGGTGTTTCGCTGCATGAAATTATCTGCCTGATGCATTCAGAACAACAACTGTACATAAAGCAATGCATCACGCCAGCACCTGACTTTAAAACGTGTAACGTTAATAAGCAATATTGATGCGTGCTTTTACTGGTAACTTGACTGACCTGCTACCTTCTTGGCGAATATTTCTGTGATTGATTTTGCAGCATCTCGCTGCGTCTGTCTCTCCTTCTCCTTGGCGCTGCATATTTGTTATATAAAGCCAAAAAGCAGTGGGTTGCCGCCGTTAGGTCATGTGGTGGCATTTTCGCACCACGACTGACTCGTAGGTCCGTCATTCATTCATATCATATTATTTCACATGTCAACTTGACCTGACAGCACGGCAGGTTAGAACAGCCGCCAGGTCAAGATGGCCAGTCCGCCCTGCACACACCTTGTACTGCTGATGTTCGCTCTGCTCGCACCCCCTGCGGATTGAAAAACGCGCTGAATCCATGCTGACTCAGATCAGGGGAGGAGCCGAACCTTGACGCAGCATGCCGCCTTTTCTAAAGAGTTTTTATATTATCACAAATTAATGAATCAAATAATTTTTTAGGGGGGCTGAAGCCCCCCTAAAAAGAGCCTAGTGATACACAATCACTCACAGGCTTGCCTGCTCGGACAGAATCGCCTCGAGTTCGGTCATTTTCGGATGCGGAGCCGTGCGGAAAGTTACAAAAATGGGGTCTCGCGCACGACCGCCCACTCCGCGTTGACGTCATTTTTGCCGCGCGCACCAACGCGCCCGTGCGGACGCGGCGAGTATAAAGATAGCTTAAATCACATGTTAACACGTACTTGGTGTGGTGCTTTTGCTTAAACACAGAAACAACAAACAAGGCTTAAATATCTCCGGATGTAAAGTAATCTATATTTTGAGCATCTTTTGAAAGCATTAGTAGGTTACAACTACATATTTTTAAACAGTTAACTATAACAGTTCAACCCTTGAAGTTCATGACCACTTTCACACATTTCTCTAAACTATATTTTTAAATGCACTTTAACTTTATCATGTTCCTAAAGCCTAACTGGTAACTGTCACATGAAAACAGCACATTTAGTTTTCACAGGTCAATCCATATGCATTATATTTGTTTGTGAGCCCCTTTGATGACCCCATTAAGTCTTTTGAAGCTGCCATTGCTTTAGATAGCTTTATAGTAAATTGTTTTGCTTTATCCTTCAAAGTTCAATTGATCAATTATATATTTTTTTATTATCATTAAGACACACACAGGACAAAAAACACACAATAAATAACACTGCTGAGGATCATATATGTCTTTCAGATGCTGTGTTGTCTGTGTAAAATGTGTCGAGGTGGTAAAACGAGGAAGGCTGTGTGAATGAGTCCTTTTTCTCGGGATGTTTTCATCTTTGCTGGAGATGGAGCAAGCAGTACTGTAGACTCCAAATACTCATCCTGTTCAATATTGTAATGAAAACAGAAATGTATACCATAGTTTAATGTTGCATGTGCAAATAAACAGTTGTTTTTAGATATGAGGTGTTTATGTTGCTCTCTATTTTCCTTGGCCTTTTTCATAAGGGTTTAAGTGCCTGACACACTACTATGTAGAATACATAAGGAATGAAAAAGATACATGATGCTTTTAAAATAACGTAATATTCAACTTTTATTTATTCCATAAAACAGTAATTACTAAATTTAAGACTCAAATTTCCCAGGGAAAGAAATATCTTTGCTTTTCCATTGCCTTTCTTCATTTAATAATTGATAAGTTAGTAAATTGTTCTTTGCAGTATCCAGATGTGATGGCCCTTCCATTGTATAGCACATCACATGGAGTATGAACTACCCTATCTTTTGTGATTTTGTTAAATGGTTTAGAAAGCCTTTAATGGACAGTGGTCCCCTGCTTCAAAAACAGCAGACCTCCAACATCAAGCTTAGCAGAGCCGGGGTGGTTGGTGAGAATTGTTTTGGTTGGCTGAAGAAAGATGGTGATGACCTCAGAAGTGCAATGCCTGCAGCACAGAAATGGTAAAGGTTATTGTGCTGCCCTGGGAAATAGGTGACCTAGGAATGGTAGAATATGTAGGCCTAATGCACATCACAGCCTGTAAACTGTTAAGTCTTATAACTTTATACAACCAGAATGTACTGTAGTGAAAACATAAATGACAAAGAAAACAGAACTTTATTACAATTAAGAATTGGGCAAATTATATGGAATATAAACTCCAAAAGAAATTTGTTTTGCTCAGTTATAAATTAATCTTATTTAATATTTGATTATTAATAAAACCCATAAACAACAAACATTGGCAACAAAGGCATATCATTGTTTCCAACCAAAAACATTGTAATAGGTAGTTTTGACATAGGAAACAGAAATACAGACTCTCTAAAAGATGCTAGGCGCATCATAAAGACAACTGTGTAAGGTTGAGACCCTACTTATATCACTTGGTCAAAAAAAGGTCACAGACTCAACTGTAAGCACAAAACAGTTTATTTAATGCGCAATGAAAATCTCAATTCCAGAATGCAGAGACTCACCAATCAGCAGGGTGGCACTAAAGTGAGTCAACGCTGAGGATGGCACCTGGCAGAAAGAGTCAGAGGTCAAGGCATCAGACAGGAAATGTTATCGGGGAGAGCAGCGAGGCAGGCAGACAGGATGAAGAGAGCCGAAGAAAGCCAAAGGAGAGCCAACCGATGTGAAGCTAGCCATCGAGAGGGAAGATGAGGCTGGGAGAATGGGGCAGATGGCATCAGGGCACAATCTGGAGAGAACAGAGAGGAGTCAGAAAGAAAAAGCACTGACAGTGCATTTCATAATTAATGAGATGACTAGAGGGAGGGGAGGATATAGCCCGGGATACACTGCATGATTTTTGGCGGTCCCACACGAAAGATTACCATCATGAAACATTTGTGGCAATTTCTGTGATCGTGGCTCTTCGGTGGTCCTATGTCGACCAGCGTACCAGTATTTGTTTACCACTAGCGCATGCTGGTGACATTACACTTAACTAGAGTCACAGTCGTCACAACCTATGAGTCAATAGTTTAAATGATCCATGTCGCACAGTGTGATAAGGTAATGATATTATAGGAGAGCAAAAATCCTCCAGTGTATCCTGGGCTTAAGACAATGACTGGTACGTGCATGGCCACCTATCAAACAAACCAATGACAAAACACACAGCGTACAAACACATAAACAGAAACAACTGATCAGAACAAAGCTGTGACACACTTTTAGCTATAGTATTCAATCAGATACTGGTTGCCCAAATTTATTGATTGTTTCATTAGACAGAAACAGGTTTTGGAATGTTTGGTGTGATGGTTGCTATATCGGTCAGGTTAACAAGTGAAAACTCTTCTGTAATCAAGTGCTATTTGGGGCTGAATATTTCATTTAGTATGAAAAGTAAAAGTTGCACTCTGATTTTGACCTTAAATGCTTAAAAATGTCTACATTAAGTGCAGGTGCAAAGTCATAGATATATTCATTTGTGACAGTTCTACTGTTTGCACTTGAAATAAACACAGACATGACATGTAGATAATAAAAATCTTTAACAAAAATATCATCTGAAAAATGATAAAATATTTTAACAATTTAAAACAAAACTGTTTACTAATAATAAAACAGGCAATAGCAGGAAGAATAAGCATGCATGTTTAAGTTAAGAAGAATAAGTTTTTTAAAAAGTACCTGTATGTCCAGCATGTACAGTCCCATAAGGATCGCTTGGTCTTCTTGAGTATATTAAGTCCTATAACTCCTTATAAAAGTATAAGTCCTATAAAAGTTTGCATTCTCTCATTAGGCACACTCTTACAGCCTCAGGGTGGGTCATAATGTTCATAATTTGGTCATCTAAATCAGCTTCGGTCAATCTTGTGAATAAATACTTGGTGAATAATCTGTGAAAGACAAGCATATGCAAAGAAAGACATACAAAGATGCTCGTATTAGTAATAACTAGAATCAGATTTGTTTTTATGATTTTTAAACAATGGTTATTCAAATGTAAAATCATAAAATTAATGTAAAATCAACAAGGAAATTGTATATACCAACTTACTCTAATAATGCTACACAGAACAAAGGAATATACTTTCCCTCATATTAGGACAGATCTGTGTTATTAACTCTCTTGCCAGTATGTCATGAGTCATAACTTTATGTTCATATTTTCAAATTAATAACAAACACAACACATTCATTTAAACAGCACTAAAATTTTACCTCACTATATATCGTCTCCATCTGTGAAAGCCTGACACTGTTTCCATCAACTTATGTGATTGCAGTTAAAAATACTTTCTTCCAAGGCCATTTACCTGACAAAACTGTCTTCTGTTGTTACTGCTGCTTCTTTTGTGTTTGTATTCCTCCATAGTACTTTTTGGCTCTTCCGTGTGGTTACGTTACCCTTCAGTCAGCGTACCTTGCTTATGATGGCTATGAAGTAAGCTTACGGCAAACTCGACGTAGTGCTTGGATCACTATATCATTAATTATTCAAACAAAACGACGGTATGGTGTCAGGATGACAGTGCCTGTCGTAACGCATTCGCTGCAATATAATTATTAATATGCTTGTGAGCGAGCACTTACATAATGCTTACGATGAGCCACCGAATCTCGCCCTGTCCCAAATGGCACACTCCGGACTTGTGGTCCTCCTCAGAGTCCACACTTTGATGACATCACGTAGTCCAGACTTTAGGGACCCTTGATGCGAGTCCACGTGGGTGCACCGGAGTCGTATTTTGGGACAGACTCGATCATCACACCGGAAATAGGTAGAGAAGTTGCCCGTCAGTGTGAGCTCCTCCCTTCTGTCGTGTGATTGGTCTGATTGCCCTTTCGCAAGGACTTCTGGGTTGGCAAAGTGCGCGAAGCCTGCTGCAGTTAGGCCCTGTCCCAAATGGCGCACTTCATGTGGACTTTCAGTCTCGTGGCCTTAAATTGCGCGTTCTCGCTTAGTCTACGAGTCCGTAGGGTGTCCCATCTGTCATTTTTACGGTTTTAAGTGTGCTCATCAGCGCCTCCTTTGCCCCCTTGATGCGGTCTTCAGCGAAGCCCGCACTGCAGCAGGCTTCGCGCACTTTGCCAACCCAGAAGTCCTTGCGAAAGGGCAATCAGACGACGGAAGGGAGGAGTTCACACTGACGGGCAACTTCTCTACCTATTTCCGGTGTGATGCTCGAGTCTGTCCCAAAATACGACTCCGGTGCACCCACGTGGACTCGCATCAAGGGTCCCTAAAGTCTGGACTACGTGATGTCATCAAAGTGTGGACTCTGAGGAGGACCACAAGTCCGGAGTGTGCCATTTGGGACAGGGCGTTAGTGATGGGAGAAACGAAGCTTTTCGAAGCTTCGAATCAATTGAACCAATTGCTTCGAAAATTGATTCAATTTTTCGAAGCAGTTCGAAACCCACACACGCTGGCGACCCCTGCTGGTCAAAACAGTGTAAAAGCAGATCTGTCCACACATTTGACACTTTTTTTTACAAAATAATAGCAAGATTTTTATTAAAATATGTTAAAAAAAATTATTTAACTTAATTAAGACATAGTTAAAAGTGTATAATGTGTTTTTAGTTTTATTTAGGGCAAACAAATGAATAAAACTAACTACCCTTTTAATTATGCACATTTTTGTCATTAAATCTGTCTATAAACAAAAAGTAGACAACATGGCAGTGTTATTAGTCAGAAGGATAAATGTTTTATGAACTTTCATAATAAAACTGACCCGAGTTCACCTAAACTTATTAGACACTGGTCATGTGATCAACTCCCCCTAGTGGTGAACCATCGGATTTTCGAAACGTTTCGAAACAGTTATGACGTAATGAAGCCTCGTTTGCTAAAATCACGTGACTTTGGCCAGTTTGAAACAAGCTCCGAACCACTGATTCGAAACAAAAGATTCGTAAATGTTTCGAAGCCTCATGAAGCAGTGCTTCGAAAACGACCATCACTAGCTGCAGTGCGGGCTTCGCTGAAGACCGCATCAAGGGGGCAAAGGAGGCGCTGATGAGCACACTTCAAAGAGTAAAAATGACAGATGGGACACCCTACGGACTCGTAGACTAAGCGAGAACGCGCAATTTAAGGCCACGAGACCGAAAGTCCACATGAAGTGCGCCATTTGGGACAGGGCCTCTGACGTTACAATCTTCATCTTCTTCTTTTAGTTTAATTGCGGGTTACAAACCAATTTTACAGATGCATACCGCCACCTGCTGTGATGGAGTGTGAAAATAATGATCAAGCCTACCTCTTCTATATCCTATATTATTATATAACACATTATTCTTAATAAATCTCAAACTGCATTTGACTTCCTGATTTTGGATCATCATTTAATAAGTTGGCTATAGTAGGGTCGTTGCATGTTATTAATTCTTCCTTTAAAAATACACAAAATGATAGTGGCGAAGAAGTCATCTGCCATCTAGTGCTCATTAGTGGTAACGACATGCAATGCACAAATGACTAAAACGAGTTATTGTTTTTACAGCCAGTTTCATTCAAAGCATGGCTTACCGACAATGCATTAGTGATCTTATCATTTTAGTACACAAATATATATTAATAAATCTATGTCCAAAGTTAAAAATATGAACGCATAGCATTAAATGACAAACATTAAGGGGTGTTTTCCTTGGACAGGGGTTTTCTTGAACCAGGATTAGGCCTAATTAGGAAAAATAAGTAGTTTAAACAAACATAACTTACTAAAAACATTACTTGTGTGCATTTTAAGGCAAAACAAAGGCCACTGATGTATTTTAAGATATGTCAAGTTGTTTTCAGTTTGGACAGCTCTTACATTTATTTTAGTCTATGACTTAATCCCTGTCTGGGAAACCACCCCTAAATTGCTCCTAATACAACTTTGCTGTGTTCTCCACTGTACATTGATTGTACTGATTATATTGTACCGATTATAATCCACAGGTCAGACGGGCCAAGTTGTAATTCCCACGCCATTCATTATAAAGGGAGTTTTATTGTGCAGTGTAGCCAATTATATGATAACAAAATTACAAAAAATAAAATATAATCAGTTCAATGCAAGAAGTTACTATGATGACTAAAAGATGTGTAGTCTGTCCTGTGTTTTCCTTACCTTGCCACTCAGTCCTTTAGGTTAGGGTTGTTGAAACTATTTATAATTTCTGCAAACCTACACAGCAAAAGCTCCAGAGTTAAATCAACACTGCTTAGATTCACACCCAAGGTGTTAAAAATTACCACAGATTTTTTTGTATTCTTCTTACAAACTATCACAATGCATCAACAAGCAAACAATAAGATTTTTGCTTAAAATAAGGGTCAAGTGCTCAGCTAAAGGTAAAACTAATCACTGTTAGAATGACATCTTGATTTTATCTTTCTTCAGTGATTGTGTTCATTAACAGCAAGTGTTCATCATTAATATTCATGCATAACTTCATTATTTCATTAACTTCAACACTAAATCATTGTTACTTTTTTTTAAACACTTTCTAATATTTTCAACACTAATCTGGGTGTGTATTATACACCATGGGGCAGTTTCCTGGACAAGGCTTATCCTAAAATTATTATTATTACTGACTAAAATACATGTTTGAGCTGCCTTAATTTAAAAACAACTTGCACTTTCGCTTTTACTATGTACCAATATGTGAAACAATAAATTGTTGATAAAAGCCTGTTAACAGTTACCAAAAAAAGCTTAACTTTTTAAATATAACATAATATTTATATTATAAGATAATGGGCAGTCATGTTCTAATAGTTAGAGTCGGCCTTATAACCTGAGAGTTTTGCTGTTTTGAGCCTCACGGCTGACAGGTTGCGACTGAGGTGCCTTGAGCCAGCCACCTGTCTCCCAGTGTTTCCCAGGCACTGCAGTACTGCTCTGGGTGTGTATGTTCACGACGTGCAGTGCGTGTTCACTATTCACTTGATAGGTTAAATACAGAGGTCACATTTCAAGTATGGGTTACCATACATTGGTCATTATGTCACTTTTACTTTTCCTGAAAAAGGATCAGATGGAACATACCTAAAGGTGAAAACAAGAAAGCACATTTTGTGTGTTTTTAAATTCCAATCAAAGCTATAGACATGTGATCTATGACACATACTTTCTGATATGGGAACTTTGTCTGAGGCACTTCATGCCAAAAAGTAAAAAAAAGCTTAAAAGGTATGTAGTAGGCTACAGAGCTTCCTTCAGTCAAAATAAGACTATTAATTCAACTCGAAAAGCATGTTTTAAAGCCTAACTGCTCTCCAAATCCACTATACACTGTAAAAAATCCAATTAATGAAATGTTGGATGGGCAAAAATATATAAGTTAAACCAATTTTTTTGTTTGAGCTAGTTGAGAAGACATTTAAGTCTAGATAAATCTGTGTTTAAAACATTAAATGAATGGTTATTTAAATCCAGTCAACATTCAGAATGGCTAATGTTGACTGAACTAATTAAGACAAATCAGGTAAATATGTGGAGTTATGACAGCTATGTCTCCTGACAGCAAAATGCTCCTTATATTTTTGTTATTTGGTCACAAAATGTAATTGTAAGAGTTGTTCAGGCGTGAATGTATGTGCTTAAGGTTTAAATATGCGGTCGGTTAATAAAGATAGCGTCTATTTAAAAGTGTGCTCGGACACTTTCGGACGGAGATGAGCTCCATATGAGCTCCAGAAAATCACCAGCGCTTAAGCGCTCACACCCCGCCCAGCGCAGCCTCGCCTCGGCAAGCACATCAGAAATCGACTGCTGGCTCTGATCTCTGTGGCGTTTAAACGTGATTTTATTCATTTTAATTTCTCATACTTAACAATGAAAGGGTTATGTTTTAAATCATATTTTAGGATTGCACTTAATTGATATGGCTGTTGAGTGATGTTTCATATCTTTTACATTTGTCATAACCGGACTGCATGCGAATTTGAACTTCAGAGCTGAAGGAGCGGGTGGAGAAATAGTCCCAATATCTATTTATAGTCCTTAAATAAAACTTCTAAATATACCCGTGTGCGTACCCGTGTGCGCGCGCGCATGCGCGCGACCCGCTCGCGCGCGTGTGTGTATGTACAGTAGTATGTGCGTGAGTTTTTAATTTAAAATGTCTTAACTCGGAAGGATCTGGATCACAGGTCATTTCATCTGAGATCACTCCGCACCTAACAGCTGGAATCACTCACTGTTTTACACAAGGACACAAGTCATCAGCCGTTTCCTCAAGTTCACCCCAGCAAGCAATAGCCGTCATTTCAACGTCTCGTTTCAGTATAGACCCGATATAGCCGGGCTGTGCCTAGCCCACGTCTAGCCCAAATAAACTTTAATTTGGTTACATATGGTTTTTGACAAAATAATTTGTGAGATGTATGCTATTTCATCACGTAAGCAAAGTTAACAGCGATTACAAGGTATTCGTTTCATTTCTTTAAAGTGTTTTATGCATCGTCTGTACGTAGACACAATTTAGCTCATAAATAGACCGACTACGAATAAACCACGTTTAGCCCAGAAATAGGCTAACCATGAATTTAATAACATGTTGTTTTGCCAAAATGTTTTGTGAGATGTATGATATTTAATAATGTAAACAAGTTCAAAGCGATTAAGGTATTTTGTTTCATTTCTTTAAAGTGTTTTATGCATCGTCTGTACGTAGACACAATTTAGCTCATAAATAGACCGTCTACGAATAAACCACGTTTAGCCCAGAAATAACCATGAATTTAATAACATGTTGTTTTGCCAAAATGTTTTGTGAGATGTATGATATTTAATAATGTAAACAAGTTCAAAGCGATTAAGGTATTTTGTTTCATTTCTTTAAAGTGTTTTATGCACCGTCTGTACTTAGCCACTATTTAGCTTACAAATAGACCGACTACGAATAACCCACGTTTAGCCCAGAAATAACCATTAATTTAATTACATGTGTTTTTTGCCAAATAACTTGTGAGATGTATGGTATTTCATTGTGTAAGCAAAGTTAACAGCGATTACAAGGTTTGTTTAATTTCTTTAAAGTGTTTTATGCCTCGTCGTACATATAGCCACTATTTAGCTCATAAATAGACCGACTACGAACAAACCATGTTTAGCCCAGAATAACCTTGAATTTAATAAAATTTTGTTTTTGCCAAAATAACTTGCAAGATGTATGATATTTCATCAGGCATGCAAAGACACCAATGAATTTAAGATGTTTGGTTTTATTTATCTTATCTGAATATCTGCTGTCACGCATAACATTCATTATTTGACCGTATTTCAAAGATAAACAAAATCCAGTTACAACTCCTAACCGCTAGATGGCAGCAGTACACAAACACGGGGCCAAATCTCACGAGAAAGGTTTCCGCTGTTTGAAAATCAACAACATCAGCAAGCAGCCAGGAGGAAAGCAATCTACCACACTCGTTTGGTCTTGTGTTTTTATTATTTTATTTTACATGTGTTTAAAATTGATTTACTTTATTTGTTGTTGGAATCGCGACATTCTTAAGTTAAATTCTTAATTTAACAGTATAACGTTATAGTAAGTAGCCTAACCCATGTTTTATAAAACCTAAAAAGTACAACCTGCAATGTAATAAAATAGTGGAGGTAAATGAGTCTACGTAACGTTACACTGAAGATTAAAGGGATAGTTCGGCCAAAAACGATATTAAACCCATGATTTACTCACCCCCAAGCTGTCCGAGTTGCATATTGTATTATTTTGAAAAGATGACGAGACCCTTTTTATCCTTTAACACATGCGGTGAACTTTTTTATTCTGCTTCTCTACAATACACAGCATCACATCCTATTCCCCCACTGCCCACTAGTGTCCATTTTTAGGAACTACATAACCCATCAGAATTACAAATCTATATTCAACAACTTGAATATTACATCCCCTTTCTTTGAAAGCTTGACATACTATGACAATAAACAAAATATTGCAGCTGTGCAAATCCTTAAGGTATAATATACCAGTGTAACAATCAGTATACAGAACATATAACAACACACTTATATTAAGGATAGTGACAAGTTTTTTTTTTTTTTTTTTTAGGGCAGCGATCCGCCTACACCCTTTACATTTATAGATCAAGGACGACTCTTGGTTTAACTTCACGTCCTGATCTGGTGACATAATGTGAAGTAACAGAATCAGTGTTATTTATGTCGGTCTGCTTTGGTTGGTATGTGGGTACGGTGTGCAAAGCGCTTGACAAGACTTCTGGCTCAGCACTGATAGATTGTGTCTTATCTTGCAAAAGGTGACGACGATTCCTACGGAAGACTTGGCCTCCTGCAGTACGTACATGGTTAGACCTGTAGGTGTCAGCAGGTTGAATGACTACAGCAGGATTCCAGCTACCCGATTCCTGAATTCGGACATGGTCTCCAACCCTTAATGGTGTGAGTGCTTTTGCAGACCTGTTATAGTACTTTCCTTGATCTTGCTGCTTTTGTTCCCGCCTTGCATGAACAGCGTTTCCACTGACAGTTTCAGGTTTCAGCTGTTTGCTGGTGGTTGGTAAAATGGAGCGTAATCTTCTGCTCATCAGTAGTTGGGCAGGTGATTTGAAACCATCCACTGGGGTGTTTCTGTACTCCAACAGACTGATGTATGGGTCTTTCTTGTCCGCTTTTGCTTTGTCCATGAGTGATTTGGCAATTTGTACGGCCTTCTCACTGAGCCCATTGCTCTGTGGGTAATGCGGGCTGCTTGTGACATGCACAAAGTCCCAAATATGAGCAAAATTTTGAAACTCTTTTGAACTGAATTGAGGCCCATTGTCGGAAATAACCTTTTCAGGAATCCCATGTGCTGCAAATACTTTCTTCAGTTTCAGGATCACTGCAGCAGCTGTGGTGCTTTTGAGCTTCTCCAAATCAAAGTAACGGCTGTAGTAATCTACCACAACTATGTAGTCATCACTATTCCAAGTGAATAAATCGGTACCGACAGTTTGCCATGGCCGGTTTGGTATAGGGTGAGAAATGAGTGGCTCTTTTGCATTCGACATACGACGCTCAAGACAGATGGAGCACTTTTCCACCATGCTGGCGATCTGCTTGGACATGCCAGGCCAAAAAAGAATGTCTCTAGCACGTTGTTTGGATTTCTCGATTCCCATGTGGCCTGCATGAATGCGTTGAAGCATCTCTTCTCTCAGCTGCATGGGGATTATGATCTTTTCCCCCTTGAAGACAATACCACCGATCTCTGATAGCTCATCTCTATGATTCCAGAATTCTAGGATGGCTATAGGGCATCTCTTTCTTTCAGCAGGCCATCCTTCTTTGATCACTCTCTTTAGTGTGGACATTTGGACATCTCTGTCTGTTTCTTTTTGAATTTTGCTAAGCTTCGCATCACTGACGGGAAGAGTACTGAGAATAGTGTGTACTTGAACATCCATCTCTTCAGTGAGGCTGTGATCAGTGCAAGGCATTGATTTTCTTGACAGCGTGTCAGCAACTGGAATATGTTTTCCAGGAACGTGTACAATGGTGAAACTGTACTTTTGTAACTGCCAGATCATCCTTTGCAGTCTTGGTGGTGCTGCAGCTAGTGGCTTTCTGATGATCGCTTCCAGGGGTTTATGATCTGATTCCACTGTTATGTGACGTCCATAAACATATTGATGGAATCTCTTGCAGCCCCAGAGGATAGCCAGTAGCTCTTTTTCGATCTGAGCGTAGCTTATTTCTGTGTCTGTTAGTGACTTTGAGGCATATGCAAGTGGTTTACCTTCCTGCAGCAACACTGCGCCTAATCCATACTTGGAGGCATCAACTTGCAGTGTTAGGTCTTTGCTTGTGTCGAAAAATGCCAACACAGGTCCTGGCTCCCTGGTAATGATGTCCTTCATCTTTTGGAAAGCTGCATCATGTTGTTTGTCCCATACAAACTCATTGTCATGCCGCAGTAGCTGTCTCAGAGGTGCATTTGCGTCTGAAAGACTTGGTGCAAACTTCGAAAGATAGTTGACCATACCGAGAATTGTTTCAAGTTCAGCACGATTCTTAGGTGGAGACATCTTTTTTATGGCTTCCACCTTGTGAGGGTCTGGTTTGATTCCATCTTTGGAAAGACGGTGGCCGAAGTAGCTGACTTCCGGAACGCAAACCGTTCTTTTCTCAGGATTAAGGCGAACTCCTTTTTCTCGAGATCTTTCCAGCATCCTCCTGAGGTTATTGTCGTGTTCCTCTTTTGTTTTTCCGTAGACCAAGATATCATCTACAATGGCCACAACTACCGGCAGACCTTCATAAATCTCATCTATCTTCTGCTGGAAAATATCTTGGGCTGAGACAATGCCAAAAGGTAGGCGGCGAAATCGGTATCTACCGAAGATTGTGTTGAAAGTTGTCAATTTTGAGGCTTTTTCGGAAAGCTTGATTGCCCAGTAGCCAGATCTAGCATCCATCACACTGAAGTAACGGGCTCCAGCCAACTTTGGTGTAATGTCATCTAATGTAGGCAGAGGATAGTGTGGCCGCTTTATAGCCTTATTAAGATCCCGTGGATCTAGACATACTCTCAGCTTGCCAGTTTTGGGCTTCTCGACTACGCAGAGGGCGTTTACCCAATCTGTTGGCTCCGTCTCTTTCACAATGATACCTTGCTCCTCCATGGAGTCCAACTCTTCTTTCAGACGGTCTCGCAGGGCAAAAGGAACTCTCCTTGGTGGGTGAATGACTGGCGTGGCTGCTGGGTCCAACGGAATGTTGCATTCTCCAGGAAATAGACCAATGCCTGTGAACACATCAGCAAAGTCATCTACAATCGACTCCGAATCTTTCGCTGGGGAGGATACAGATAGCACCAGCTTAATCATGTCCAAGTCTAAACATGCTTTTAATCCGAGCACAGGTGGTGACTGGGTATCCACAATAAAGAAGTCCAGTGACATGGCATTTTCTTTATATTTGCAGTGCAGTTGGCATGTGCCTTTAACTGAAAGTGGTTGTCCACCATATCCTGTGAGCTTTTTGTGGGTATGCTGCATCTTTGTTGGAATATTTTTGAAGACCCTCTCTGGTATTACATTAACCTGAGCACCCGTGTCGAGCTTAAATTTCAAAGGCGAGCCATATCCTTTTATTTCAACTTCAGTAAAAGCTTGCTCTGATGAAGCAATTGTGTTTGTGACACAGTCAATAAAGAATTCACTACTCACATCTGGGTATCCGTCCTCAGGTTTATTGTCACTTACAATGTGCACAGATTTGGACTTTGACTTGCAAACCTTTGCAAAATGATTCCACTTTCCACATTTAGCACACTGTTTTCCTTTTGCTGGACATGTCTCTTTTCTTTTGTGCTCTTTTCCACAGTATCCGCATGTATGGAGGCGTTCTGTGTGCACGCTGTTCGTCTTTGCGCTGTTCTGCCAGCTCTGACGTACTTTTGCATGCTTTCCTATTGCGTGCAGGTGTTGCTCCTGATTTGCATTTGTGCTACCTATTGCCATACTTCTCATCTGAGCCTGTGCAACCTCATGCGATCTGGCAATGTCGATTGCTTTTTCTAATGTTAATTCAGCACCCTGATTGAGTAGTTTCTCTCGAACGTGTGGGGAATAAATGCCGAAAACGACACGGTCTCTCACCATCTCCTCTGGATTAGTGTAGCCACAATCTTTAACGAGCAGTCTGAGCTCGGTGACGAACTGATCGAATGTTTCCGTGGCACATTGTGTTTTCTCATTGAACTTGTATCTAGCAAAAATTGGGTTCGCCTTTGGCACTACGTAAGCTTCAAATTTGTCATAATAAGTTTTTAACAACTTAGCTTCATCATCGGTGAGAGTCCATGTGTTATAAATATCCCGTCCTTTCTCCCCGACCCATAGAAGCAGGTAGCTGCACTTCTCCGTCTCCTCTTTGCGGCGAAGCGGTCCTGAAAACATCAGTTCAACGTGCTGCTTAAACTTTCTCCATGCATCGGGAAGATTCTGTGATTCCCAATCCATTCGCGGTGCAGGCACTCCGGTAGCATCCATTTTCGCGATTCACTCTGACACCATGTATTATTTTGAAAAGATGACGAGACCCTTTTTATCCTTTAACACATGCGGTGAACTTTTTATTCTGCTTCTCAGCAATACACAGCATCACATCCTATTCCCCCACTGCCCACTAGTGTCCATTTTTAGGAACAACATAACCCATCAGAATTACAAATCTATATTCAACAACTTGAATATTACACATATGTCCATCGTTTTTCAGACAAACACATTTTCGGATATTTTAGAAAATATTTTAGATCTTTCTGTTGATTAAATGTAATGTTACGGGGTCCAGCAATAGTCCACGACCTTCAAGTCCAAAAAAAGTGCGTCCATCCTTCACAAATTAAATCCAAACGGCTCCAGGATGATAAACAAAGGTCTTGTGAGGGTAATCCGTGCGGTGTTGTTGTAGAAATATCCATATTTAAAATGTTATTAACGTAATTAACTACCTTCCGGTTTCGCCGCCATCTTAGACTCAGGAGAGAGTATTAGCGTAGTGTACGCACTTTTCTTAGTGACGTATGACAAATTCGGAGGGCGGGGGACAGAGCAGCAACAGAGAAACCGCTGTATGCTGCGTAAGCTCTCATCCTGAATGCGGATGACTCTAAGATGGCGGCGAAACCGGAAGGTAGTTAATTACGTTAATAACATTTTAAATATGGATATTTCTACAACAACACCGCGTGGATTACCCTCAGAAGACCTTTGTTTATCATCCTGGAGCCGTTTGGATTTAATTTGTGAAGGATGGACGCACTTTTTTTGGACTTGAAGGTCGTGGACTATTGCTGGACCCCGTACATTACATTTAATCAACAGAAAGATCTAAAATATTTTCTAAAATATCCGAAAATGTGTTTGTCTGAAAAACGATGGACATATGCAACTCGGACAGCTTGGGGGTGAGTAAATCATGGGTTTAATATCGTTTTTGGCCGAACTATCCCTTTAACATGAGTGATTTGTAGGCTGCTTTTTAGTAACAGCAGTAACTTAGCTAAGTTACTGTGTTCCTTACAGTAATGTAGGCAGTGTTGTGCTTTACAATTATGCATGCAGAGATAGATTGTGGGGGAAAGCTATTTCTCCATATGGATTTAACTTACAGGCCTTCAGTCTGTTGGAAAAAAGAGTTTTATTGTGTTAGTGAGGGAAAACTTGCAGGTCAGTGGGCATTAACCTTTAAGGTTGGTAAACACTTGTACACTGAAGCATACAATACTGTACAATTACTGACATAGGCATGTGCTATTCAGGTGTCAAAGCTGTGCGAAACTGGAGGGAGAAACTTGAGAGACCGTGCCGGAAGAATGCTGGACAGGTAAATTCTATAAACATGCAATATTAATCCGACATTGTGGTGTCAACACAGTCTTTCGTGTGGTCACAAAAGAAAAAATATGTCAGTCTGCAACTGTTAACGACATTGTCTTTTCTATTTTAGAGTTAGGGTTAAAATTTTCATTAATTTCAAAGTTCAACATGAATGGTGGTGGTCCACTGCAGAAGCAAGCATTTGAAAAAACATCAGTTCTCAGTTATTAAAGGTAGGTGTGTTTGTATGTAGTTTTAGGCTGAATGGTGTTTCACAAAATAATACTTTTAATATGACATTAGGCTATATGAGGAGTAATTGACGACAGTCCGGTACTGCCTTAATATTTTCTAAATATTAAAAGCCCCAGATTAAATTATTCTTTGCCGATACAACAGTTAACTCACCCATACAATATTGTTTAGATGTTTTATTTGTAGACATTTGACAGGTTTTATGTCCATAAGATTGTAATGTGAATATTTTATGCTTGGCATCTTAAAGGACAGGGTATTTGATTTTGAAAAATACTAACTTTAGCCTACACGCACCAACCAGAAGCACACTCCTATCTCATTAACCAGTAAGACTGACAAAGTGAATAACATTACCAAAATAACCAACATAAACAACTGTTTTTAATCCGAATTAAATACAGCACGTTTAGAAATTTGAAAAGATAAATATCATTACACTAATTCGTAAAGGAACACAAACTACATAAGCAACACGTTTCATTAAAAAAAATTTAATGCGTCCAATTAGGCATGGGCCGGAATGAGATTCTGACAGTATGATAACCGTAAGCAAAAATACCACGGTGTTGCGGTATTGCCATTGTGACACTAAAATGTGTTATTTTCAAATGTCACTCTGCGTATTAAAACATAAACTTTTCAACTGGACACAATACATTTTATTTTTAAGCAACAAACAACATTTATGCCAGGTAAAAATAAAGCCTTTAAAGATGCAGTTTGTATAATTTTCGCCGCTAGATGGCACCAGATCAAACAATAACAATGATGTTGTTTACTGACGCTCTGAAGCAGCGTGGAATTATGGGATTTGTAGTCTTTAACTCAACCGCTGATGGCCATCAATCAGACGCGAACGAGAAATCACGTAAGGTAATCAAGTCTTATAAATGTTGCGTTTGATGACATTGTTTATTTCATTATGTAAGTTTATATGTGATGTTCAAAACGAAATTGTTAGTCATATTGATATTACAGTATTAGTCCAAGTTCGATGGTAAACACAGCACAGAATTAAGTTTTCAACTTACAATCTACAATGATTTTTCACATAATGTATTGACAGTACAAATCTTATTGTGAAGTGTCTTAAAATGACCATTTATATTGCTGTACAATACCTTTGATGTGCATATCGTCCGCGGGAAGACGCGCTGATTACAATCTACACACTAATGTTGTGATCAATATAATAGCATACGTTTTTTGAAGGGTTACGAATCAAAACAACTCACCCATCGCGTAAAACACAAGCAGGATCAGAATCTCGGTCTAGTTAAATGTTGTCGTGAAGCTCTCTCCATCCAGATAATGCAACAAATTGATCCTCCCTTGTTTTGTTCCAAACTCTTCTTGGGTCGTTTGGTTGGCCCGTACGCTTACAGGAGCTGACACAGCCAGCGGCAGACGGTACAGAGATATCCATAAGTTCATAAGCAAGCGCGTAGCCCGACAGGCGCTATCGCATAGTTCCGCATTTGTCCACGACACTGGCTCGCTGCGTCCGAAAACTCAAGGCAGTGAGGACTTGTTGCCTCGCTGCCTCATGAGGCCATGACTTCGGCCTCGGAGGCCTGAAGGCCGCTCAGAGAAAGGCTTTCCGACGCACTTCAAAGGCAGCGTGTTTGAAATATAAACAGAGAGCGCCTTTGTGATAACTAATCACATATTTGAAAACTACAATACTAATTTCTCGCTAGAAATGCAATTAAAATGCTTAAAAAGTGAAAATATACGTTTATTTTCACTAAATTTGTGCTCCAGCTGATTCCTTGGCCGCCATTTTATTTGTTCGAGCTCGACCACTGTTGTCATGTGGTTTACGTCAGTAAAGGCGGTGACAAAGGGTCACATGGATATTAACGTCATTGACAGGAGACTGCACTGCCCCGTGTCAATGTTTTGAATGGAAATTTTCTCATGATTTACAAGTAGTTGAAAACATTACAGATATTGATAGTAATCAGCTGGACAAAATATATAACACTGGCCTAGTGGTTTTTGGACATTTTACTGCAAATATCTTACAAATTGCACCTTTAAATGATAATATTCTTTCAATTTTAAATGTAAACATGAATTCAATTACATGATTTAATTCACTTTGTGTTCCAAAAAACATACATTGTTCATACATTGAAAATGGTATCACAGAAAAATTTTGTGACTCTGAAAAAAAGATTGACTCTGAAAATCTCGGTATACCTTGAAACCGGTAACTGGCCCATGCCCATGTCCAAATATTGCATTCGGTCGGGGTTCAATGATTTGTTGAACGTTTTTTGGTCCTACGCCTTTTACAGATGACACAAATATATAAAAATACACATTTAGACAACTTAACATAGTGATTGCTATCAAGACTTGAGGAGACTTTCAACCAGCATAACTAAAATGTTTCTCTGGATCAAAATCAGATACCCTGCCTTTAAGCCTCTTTTGCTAGTTCCAAAATGTCATTAAACAAACGCAGAGAAACATGCACTTCTGTTTGTAGTAATGAGAACGGTATGATTACTGTTGTTGACCTGTCAATGTTTATACATTACTTTTTCAAAAGAGAATGTCTATCACATTTAACATATATTATATTATAGGGGTATAGAAATTAGTACAATTATTAAGTTGAAGTGAACTGAAGATAGTTTGTTAATGTTTAGATATTATTTCATTTTTAAAATTGTATTTTGTTATTTATGCTTTTATTTTGTTACTGTTTTTATTCTTTTTGTTAAAAGTAGTTTTTCTTCATTTTGTCTTATCTGAATTTCTATTGTATTAACAATATTTTTTGGAATAAATTGCATGATTGCATGTTTATGAGAACCTTTTTTAATGGATTAAAAATAATTCTTTAGCCATTCTTTTGTTGTTTATTGGACACACACATGTAGTCGTTTAATAGCCGTCTATTTAACGGCTAGTCTATTCTTCGGCTATGATAGACGTCTACTAGATTTTCACTGACAGCCCAAAATTAGCCTTGTTTTAGCCTAGACCCACATTCACCGTCTATTAGACGTATATATGTAGACGTTTAATAGCCGTCTATTTGATGACTAGTTTATTCTTGGGCTATGATAGACGTCTACTAGATTTTCACTGACAGCCCAAAATTAGCCTTGTTTTAGCCTAGACGTCAGGGGGGTGTTTAGACGGCTACTAGACGTCTATTAGCCGCGAAATTGCTTGCTGGGACGTCAGGTAAGTGTTAGTACGGAGCCCTTCTGATGACATGGTAAAACTTTTTTTTTAAATCGTGGCCACGAATTAGTAATTCGTTCCAGGGGCGTAGGCAGAAATTGTATTTTGGGCGGGCCGGAGCAAAAGTGACTGGGCCTATAGTTTATCAGAATAAAATTATTTAAATAATAATTAAACCTTAGAGTGGAAAAAAAAGAATAGACAAACTGCAAAAACAGTGACATCTTTACTTTCAATAGTGAATAATAAAACACTGTCTAAACATGTTCAACCAACAGAGCTCAATAAAGGCTGGACAAACCAGGCTTATTCAGGCTAGTCAGCAGTGCAAAAACAGTTCACCTGAAATAAAGTAGGCTAAAAATAAATTGAAATGACGAAAACTCCCAGCAGAGCACGGTTTGAAATAAATAACAACACACTGCCTAAGTTATGTTAAATCTACCATATACAGTGCAATCAGCCTGTTGGAAATTAAGCTTTTGTGCCAAAAATAGCAACTCATTTAAATTAAACAATGTAAGTTTAATCTATAAGGCTGGCATACATCTATACACAACACACCACTTAGTTAAATCACTTCACGAGCAAAAAATAAGGAAATTAGTTACACAACAAGCCTACCTTTGTTGTTTTCATTCTACAAAACAAGACGCAAACGCCTGGGTTTAATGTTGAAAACAGAAATAATCTCATTATAGTCCAAAGAGTCACAGAGTTCTTTTTCAAAAAACAAAAGGTTGTTGAGGCGGGTAGTAACTCATGGATGCAAATTGGGTTGTGAAGGTGGTTCATCAATTGCAGTTAGATCGGCGGGGAACCTGTGTCAGACTGACCGGGAGAGAGCACTGGAACTGCCGCCAGGGAGCAAGCGGTAGCCGGCGCCACCAGCGCCTGACTAGCCTTCTTGTGGGTTAATGAGTCTGAAGAACTGGGCTGGTAAGACTCGGTAGATGGAGGCAGTGGAGTATCTTCTTCATCAACTCTTGCCTTTTTAAATAACACATTAAAGAAACTTTAGCCATTATTGTGGCAATGTTAATATTAGCTAAAAAAGCGGTTAGCGAAGTTAGCTGGCAGACTGACAGACCCCGCCGGCCGCCGCCCCCCACAGAGTCTATCTGTCAGAACTCCTAGCAACCAAGCAACCAATTACGTTTCGGAGGCTTCCTACAACTTTCTTCAACAATTCCATTTTATTTAGAAAGCAAATTAAACACACACCAGTCAACAATAAATCCGGTTTATAGTAATATATTTTCTTAAAGACATTTGAATAATAAAAATAAACTAAAAATGTATTTTGGTTAAACTTGCCTGGGCGGGCCAGGGAGTTATGTGGGCGGGCCAGTGCCGCCCTGGCCCATTACTGGCTACGCCCCTGATTCGTTCCCACGAATTATTAAATCGTGCGCACGTTTTAGTAATTCGTTCCCTCGTTTAAGCTAAATCGAGCGCACGATTTAGTAATTCGTTCCCTCGTTTAAGCTAAATCGTGCGCACGTTTTAGTAATTCGTTCCCTCGTTTAAGCTAAATCGTGCCCACGTTTTATTAACTCGTTCCCTCGATTAAGTTAAATCGTGGCCACGTTTTATGAATTAGTGCCCAGAATTTCATTTAAACCATCTGGACATTAACACAACGCTAACAAGATCAAATTCAATCTAGCCATTATTAATGACGCATACTTAATGCAGTTTTATAAATTCCTGCCAAGAATTTCATTAAAATCATCGGAATAGTGACGCTTATTGCAGCTCAATGCATTAATACATTGTTATTAAGTATAAAATTCATACACCTTATGGCTTCTGTATATATACAGTTTATTAACTCCTTCACAGAATTTCATAAAATATATTGGGACATAACGTGAGCTAACGCATTGATACAGTGCTATATAAGGATCAAATTCATACATCTTGGGTCTTAAACCGTTTTATTCATTCCTGCCCGGAATAATAAAAAAACAATAATCGGGAAATTACATGACCCTTAACGCATAAATACAGTGCTATTTAAAGATCAAGATTAATCTATATACCTTAATAATGAGCCATACTTCATATACAGTTTTATTAATTCCTGTGCAGAATAAAAAAAACCTTAACACAACCTTTAGGACATTAACATGACGCTTAATGCATGCTAATGCATTAAATACAGTGCTTTTAAGATCAAAATCACTTTATTAATAAGTCACATCTTCCTGCACAGAATTAAAAAACATATTGGGACATTAACATGACGCAGTAATAAATTAAACTAAATAATTCAGTGGCTTAAATATCACTAAAATAAAATAACTTAATAAAATCTCTTTATGTCACTTGGGTGATTTTTTTAGTTAGACAAACCAAAATAAATGACAAAAAAAGAAAAAGAAAATTTGTGTAATTATTTGTAATTATTGTGTAAATATTATTTAGGTGTATACATCAAATAAAATAAGTATTTAACCAACAGATTATTTCTAATAAAAATCCTTAATATTTGTTGTAAATCAAATTCATACAGTTTTATTAATTCGTGCCCAGTAGGCTATTTAATAACCGGGACATTAACGTGACGCTTAACGCATTAATAAAGTGCTATTTAAAGATCAAGTTTTCTATATACGCTATACCTTATTAATGAGTCATACTATAGCCTAGTTTTATTAATTCCTGCGCAGAATTAAAAAAATATAGCTTAATGCATGCTAATACATTAAATACAGTGCTATTAAAAGATAAAAATCACTATAAAACTTATTAATGAGTCATATACATATTCCGTTTTATTTAGCCACGTCAGGCAAAATGTCAAAAGGTTTAAGGGTTGACGAATAAAAAAATTGGCATGGACAACAGTTAAGCGGCCGGTGTTGTGTGGAAGTCTGTTCCCCCTATGTTTCCCTTTAGTGTAGTGTTTTTATAGCATTTATATCACACATTTATTCTTTATATACATTGAAAGTTTTAATGGCTACTGAGATGTACATGTGTGCATTTATGTAAGGTATCTTTGTCAGAATCCTGCCGGATCCTGTTGGTATTTAGATCTAGTTTAGCATGGCAGGGTTCTGACAGTACATATGTTCTATGTGGGAAATGTGTGGTTGTAGTATTGGTTTATTCCGACCACGCATTTCCCGGGTCTCGTCACTTTTTCCCCGATCCCTTACTTGTAATTATTTCCAGCTGTATGTCATTTACTTTCTCCCTATTTAAGAGTCCTTGTGTTTGTTGTCCAGTGCACGTTCGTCTTGTTTCATGCCCTGTTTCATGCCTTGTCGTATCCTGTTGGTTCCTGTGAGTATTAAGTTTAGATTTTGTCATCGCCTGTTTTCTGTTTTGAGAAGTTTATTGTTAGTGTTGTTAAAGTTTAGTGTTAGTTTAGTGTCGTGTTTTCCCAGTCTTGTTTTGCCCCCCCGTGGGTTTTGTTTTCTTGTTTTTACCCCGTCTGTTCAATAAATTCCTTTTTTGTTACGTCCGCATCTGGGTTCGTGTTTTGTGTTTCCCCAATTCCTGACAGAACGAACGTGCCATTATAGAACCCAGCGGACTATGGCAGAGGATCCTATTTGGTGGAATGCCCTAAGCGCGGAGTCACGTTCCGGATTTGGGTCCTTTCCACCGCAAAGAGGACTGGATCTGCGGGTCTATGCCCAGAAGGTCATGGACAGGAGGGCCTGCTTTTCAGACCGGATGGTCAACCGGTACCTCCTGGCCGGCCTCGATAAGCCTCCTCCAATCTCGGAACGAGCGGGACTCATCTGTTTACCATTTTGGGAACTGGTGGATCGTCTCGGCCAACAGCAACAACCCCGGGATGAGAGTTTGAGGGTCGGCCCACAGTCATCCGCTCCAAGGGGTCTCGTTATGGGATCGATTAGACTGGGGAGTTTGGTCCCCGCCTCTCCGACTCCGAGGGGCTCGCTCACACCTGTCTCATCCACACCTACTCCTGTTCTTCCTGCTACACTTCCCGTATCCAAGAACCGGAGGAAGAAGAACAGGAGGAAGGGGGATCTGGCTCAGCCGCCGCAGCGCCCAGAGGCGTCGACGCAGACCCCAGCGCCACCCCAGCCGTGTGCGCAGCCAGCGCCACCCCAGCCGTGTGCGCAGCCAGCGCCACCCCAGCCGTGTGCGCAGCCAGCGCCACCCCAGCCGTGTGCGCAGTCAGCGCCACCCCAGCCAGGTTTTGCCGCTTTCGGCCAAGACTCTTGGACTCACCCTAAAGCCACCCAGACTCTTTCCCCACCCTGGACCACCCCCTATGAACTCTGTTGTTCCCCCACCCACCCTCCCTTGTTTATTATTTTTGTTATCCCACCCTAACCCGTTTGTAATTCTGTCTTGTTTGCCCTTAATGTTATTTGTTATGTTTTCTTGGATGTTCTCTGTCTGTCAGTCGGTCTTGTCCCATGTTTAGTGTTCCCCCTTCGAAGGCGTCTAGTAGCCGCCTTTTGGAGGGGGGCGTACTGTCAGAATCCTGCCGGATCCTGTTGGTATTTAGATCTAGTTTAGCATGGCAGGGTTCTGACAGTACATATGTTCTATGTGGGAAATGTGTGGTTGTAGTATTGGTTTATTCCGACCACGCATTTCCCGGGTCTCGTCACTTTTTCCCCGATCCCTTACTTGTAATTATTTCCAGCTGTATGTCATTTACTTTCTCCCTATTTAAGAGTCCTTGTGTTTGTTGTCCAGTGCACGTTCGTCTTGTTTCATGCCCTGTTTCATGCCTTGTCGTATCCTGTTGGTTCCTGTGAGTGTTAAGTTTAGATTTTGTCATCGCCTGTTTTCTGTTTTGAGAAGTTTATTGTTAGTGTTGTTAAAGTTTAGTGTTAGTTTAGTGTCGTGTTTTCCCAGTCTTGTTTTGCCCCCTCGTGGGTTTTGTTTTCTTGTTTTTACCCCGTCTGTTCAATAAATTCCTTTTTTGTTACGTCCGCATCTGGGTTCGTGTTTTGTGTTTCCCCAATTCCTGACAATCTTGACTGTTCTTGATTGTAAGTCAATTATTTTTACAGTATGAATCATATTATATGTATAATATATATTTATTATGTTTGGAAACTTAACAGTTTTAAAACAAACAGTAGAGGAAAAAAAGAAAAGAAAAAGACAGGCTATATGTTAAAAGACATAAAACTGTCAAATATGAAATATTTAATAAATTGTTTAATAGAATACATGATATTATTGCTTTTTAGTATAACCAATTGAAATCTTTAATCTTTCTAAATAAATTATAAATGTAACGTGATGAAAACGCTATAAACATAGAGGGAACAGACTTCAATGAGGAACAAACACCGGCGCCGTCTTTGATTCATTAGTTCTGATACCAAATAAAGTCAACTGCATCAATAGTCCTGTATCCATTGCAAACATATTTAATTATAAGTCTTAAAAATGTCCCTAACATAAAATCATTGTCAGCATACCATAGTTTGACTTGTACTGCGCTGCACTGATTTCTAAAGACTGCGGCGATAGCGTTTTGCGCTCAAACAACGCTAAGAGAGAGCTTACGAATGGTCCAGACCAACCTTACGAAAGTGTGACTCTACAGAAGATATAATAAGCGTACAAACGTTTTGGGAATCGTGCCATAGAGTTAAGAGAGAGGTTAAGGAATAGGTTAAGGACTACTTAGCGATAAGAACGTTTTGGGGAACCGGGCCCTGTTAACCCTTAAGAGATCCTAGGGACATTTTCTGCCATTTTGATTTTTACTTTTAAACCATCTTGGCTGTGTTGATTGAATATTGCCCAAACTTGCCAGAGGTTAATCATTTTTGATGAATTTTAGAATTTTGGTTTCAGTTTTTTAAATTAGCTTAAAATGGCTAAGCTACGCAAAAACCGACACATGTGATCCTAGCGGCAAAAAATGTCCCATTGAAACCCATTATAACTACCATTTTTGACCCCCCATTTATCTTAACAAAAACTAATGCACACCTTTATGTCAATATATCATTTTGGACTACTGGCCTTGAAGTTTTGATTTTTATACTTGTCCACCAGGTGGCGCTACTTTTTACCATTTCATGCATTCATCAAAATGTCACAATGTTTGCTGTTTTCTGCGGACGGCATAGCTACTAAAAAGATAAACCTTTAATGTTGAAAATTGGTGTGTGTGTAAAAAAAGTGTGTCTGAGTGGTAAGGGGGTGGTGGTGATGTCGGGGTGGAGTCGATGTTGAGTGGGGCAGGGGGGCATATTCAACATATACAAATTCTTCTCTCTTTGAAGGGCACATTCTGCATTATAAACTAATTCAGTAATAAAAACGATGAGAGGTCAGAACCGAAACAAAATCAATGTTCATTTTGGTTCTCGCTCATGTTGTTTATGCAAGTACACTGCTATAAGTATGAACAGTATAGCAGAAGTAGTAAAAATGGCAAGGCATTACAGCACACACAAGGCTCCTGAAATAATCATGCATTTCAAGAGCGAGGATGGCTCCTCATCTTCCTCCGAGGATTCTGAGGTCGACACGGAGGCCTCAGAGGTAGAAGTAGACCAGCTGGAGTCTAATTCATAAGAAGGATCTTCAGAAGACTTGTCAGAAGGTGAGAGCGGAGAGGAGATGGATGAAGTGGCGGCAGGATGGACATCAAAAATTGAAAAATCTTTTGGTCTCCCACAAACATGGAGACGCTCCGCTACTTCCCAGCAGCCAGAGATTTGATCCCAGGGCTCACACACTATGCCACTGCCCAAATCAGTGCCCTGACGTCAAGCTTTTTATTGGGGCCATGACAAACCTACATGGGAGACAGTCACAGACTGGAGAGATCTTGAGACAGAGAAACTGCAGGCTTATGTGGGCCTGCTCATTCTGACCGGTGTTTACAGATAAAAAATGAATCAGCCCTCAGTCTCTGGAGTGAGAAATCAGGACAGGTCACTATCTGGGCTACGATGTCCCACAAAAGTTTTCACGACATCAGCCGAACACTGTGGTTCGATTAATGTTAACATATTGGCATTTAAAGGGTTAAAATTTCCACAAATTTAATTAATATTTGACATGTATGTTTCAGGAAGAAGTAGTGTTAAAAGATTTAATAGTTTAAAGTGGAAAAAATGATTGATGTATGATATTTTTAGAGCAGTTTTTGGGAAGGTGTCATTTTGGTCTTAGGATCATTTTGGCCCTAGGAAGTGTGAGTTTTGTATAAAATCTGACCCTGTTCAAAAAATAACAATGCATCAAAATCAATGTTACTACCAATCTTTTACCCATCCTAGGGTCTAATAATAATTATAATCAAATGGTAGTTCAAATGTTTTTTTGGGGAAATATTTAGATTTTTGTTTTTTTCTGTTAAAAAAACATGGGTTAATGTAAACAAACTGGCATGTAAAGGGTTAAAATTTCCACAAATTTAATTAATATTTCATATGTATGTTTCAGGCAGAAGTAGTTCTAAAAGACTGAATCATTTAAAGTGTAAAAAAATGTTGACATATGATATTTTTAGAGCAATTTTTAGGAAGGTGTCATTTTGTGGCCTTAGGAACACTTAAGGAAGTTTTTTATAAAATCTGACCTTGTTCAAAAAATAACAATGCATGAAAATTAATGTTGCTACCAATCTTTGACCCATCTCAGGGTATAATAATGCAACCCAGTATCACGCTAAAGCGTGTAATAGACACGCTGGTCCACTAGAGGATGCGTGTCAATGTCACGCTTTGCCTCCTCTAGGCGTGAAAATGACACGCATTTATGAGGATGATAACCAATAGGGGGCGATAATTCTCTCAATGCCAACAACTTCAACAAGAGAAGCGATGCAGTGATATTGCGTTCTCCGGAGTTCCATGGGTAAGGCTTACTTGGAAATTTGGTGATTAATGTTACTAAAATTGAGTAAATCCTGTGTTTATGTTAAGTCTTTGTTGCAACGTTAGCAATATAATATCACCGCTAAGGCAACAGACAAGTCGCACGCGTTTGGTCAGAATCCAATTGGCTCATATTTAGGACATAATTGTTGTTCAGGTGCGGTCATTTAAGAAATCCTAAAGTTGGTGCAGCATAACATTTAATTTGCGTGTGTGGACTATGGAGTTATCTATAGTGGTTTTTACGTTACTAAGGTCAGAAACATTATTGGATGACTGTTTGATAATCAGCTAATGTATTAATCACAGAAGCTGCAGTGACTGCATTATATTATGTTGCTAAACAGTTGTTCTAGCGTTTTTAAACCAGTAGTTTTATTAATTTCGCGCGGAATGCAGTTCGTGAAATAAGCTCTAAATGAAAAAATAACCGATTTAAGTGAATAATTGTGTTCATTGTAAATCTAAACATACAAGGGGGAACCAATCGATCACAGAGAGCGATCGCTGCTGACAACGTCAGCAGCACTCACATTCAGATTACAATAATATTTCACATTATTAGTGTTTTTATATCAAATAAATGCAGCCTTGGTGAGCAGAATAGATTTATTTAATTATTTAATATTATTTATATAATATAATTAGGCTAGTTTGTGCAGTTACATTTATGTCAATTGATCGTTAGAAGGGATTAAAATTGATCGTGTTATGTTCTGTAATTGTTGTTAATAAATCTGTCAGAAGAAAGTGTGTAAAAGTTTGACTACAGTAACCATATCTAACCAAGCTTCAAGTACCAAGATAATTATTTCATTTATTGTTCATTTATGCAGTTTATGCTTTATTTATAGGTAGCATAACTGTTACTTTTTTTTTTTACAGTTCTGCATATATAATATGACAAACCTAGGAGACTTTGCTGTAAGAGAATTAATCATGTTTTTGTTTTCTTTTCTCAGGTCCGGTCAGTACCCACCACCCTTCCCTGTTAACATCACCCACAGTTTATACTTTTTCTTAGAAAACCAGCGGCTCTTTTAAGAGCCACTTCAATAGACCCTTTTACAGCCCACGTGATCAAATAGCCTGCACGCGCATTTTGGCAACGGAAGTGATGTTATTTCCCAGTGGTTCTAACGTGTAAGCAACTCAGAAAGTTTATTAAAACGATTTCCCCACATCAAAACGTCTGGTTGTAGCATTTGGTTGCACTAATATAATATACGTATATGTATTTGGCCATCTGCTAACGTATTCTATCCACTCCACTATAGTACACGGATCTGGTAACTGTGTAGAAGATAAGTCAACTTTTTAAACTAACTCTCTCTGTCTGTGTTGCTTCACTGCTGATTCTTGCCGTGCTTCCGTTGCCAAACTGCGTGCGCATACATTGCCATGTCATCATTGTGTACAAACAGTAAAAGGGTCACTCATTCACTCTTTCGCAAGCTTCTCTGTTTTCAAGTAAGTATTGTAATTTTATTATTTTGTTTTTCTTTCATTTTACTCTCTCTCTCACTGTCCAAAACACTTAGCCTATGCCTCTTTCTCTGACCAATGTAGTTTTGTTGAAATGGCTGCTGAGCAAGACAGAGGGAGAGCAGAGGATGTTATTTTCATAGCAGACATGCTTCTTGCTCAAATCAAGGTGAGTATATTTGTTGAGATTGTGTTCTTGCAGTATTGTGATAATTCTAAAGTGTGCGATTTAGAGTGCAATAATTGTGTGAACTGCTCAAGAGTTGGCTGTATTTCAGTATTACCATACAAGGCACACTTTCTTTTATGCAAGGCAAAGGAACCCAAGGGCAAAGCAACAGCCATTAAAGGGAGTACATTTAATGTCCAATAGGTGAAGAAAATGCTGAAGGACGTCCACTACTAAAAAGAAGCAGAAGTGAAGAGATACAAAGCTTCAGCTACAGGTATCCATGTTCTACCAGATTATTTGTGATTTGTCAGCCTCATTTTTTCTAAGCTATATTACTGTGCCCATTGTTAATGCTTTCTCACAAATTATTGAACTTCTGTTTTCAGTCTGTTTATTGCCTACAGTGAGACCTCCACATTTCTGCACTTGTGATCATGCAAACATCCAGTGTAGAGCACTTCACCTGCCCGGCATGTAGACCCAACAATGCTCGCTCTTTGTGCAGATGGCAACAGAAAAACCTACAGATTCCGTCAGTCAAAAGAGTTAGTTCTTTTACTCTTGTAGTTTTAAAGAAAAAGAAACTTTTTGATTGTGTAATTTTTGCTTTATTAAATAGTTAATGTATCCCAGATGTTGTGAGCTTATATAATACGTAAGGAATATTTGACAGTGGGCTGCTACGCAGCAGGTGTGCATTATTTTCAAATAGTCAATAATTCTGCTTATACCACAGTTACCACAAACATTGCTTTGGGTATTTTAAGACATTTGACAGGTTAGGTGTGCGTTTTACAAAAATAATCATTTGGATATGGGAATGTGTGCTGGCACCCAAACTGGCTAGTTTAATAGCTTGGTCATTCATTATTACATATCAGTTTGTCACCCTGACTTTCAACTAGTTTGTGTACCTGGAGTAGAGAAAGCAGAAGATTAACTTTTTAATGCTCCATGAATCCTGAAAAACCTTTAGTTTAAAAGTAAACCTTTATTGTCTACAATCATTATAAAGATGCCTGTTGGTGTGATTTAATTTGAAACTAACAGAAAAGTAAGCAAACTTGATGAAGAGGGCCTTGAGGTGGTTGTTTGCAGACACGGAGTGCTACTCAATGCTCTTAATGTGCCGGGGAGTAATATTTTCTTATCCATCTATGCCTGCAGAAGGAGCTTCAAGCAGCCACAAACGGAGAGTTCTTTTGGACAGATATTGCTTGCAAGAATTGGCCATACCTTGAGAAGGCATCAGTCTCCATGTTGGAACTCAGACCTTTACTGCAGATGAGACCTTTCCTTTCTGTCATGCATGCCAAGGCTCATTCAACCAAGTGTCAGGTAATGCATATTCTTTATCGTACCATTTGAAAATGTATTTGTATTACTTATTAATACACTTTAACTGTTTTTGGTTGTAATATAGGTGTCACACATTTGTTAGATAATCTGGCAAAAATCAGGAAGGTGCTGGTACAACTGCAGTTGTGGAGGTCGAAATGGTCAACAGCAACCTGTCTCGTTGTGGCCTCACAACCAAGTATCTGGTAATTGATGCCTATTTATAATATTTTAGGAAACATGTCTTTATTTTTTCACTTTTTTATTCTTTCTGTCTAGTACTTTGAGATTGCATAAGAGTAAGCTGTAACTGTTCAATGTACATAAAAAATTGGCATGTAGTTCTCTCTTAAATTTTAAACTCAATTGTCAGTTTCTGGATTAATTGAAATACCACAAACATTGATGGTTACCACAAACATTCCTTCATTACATACATGTCTTGTTAATAGCCAGGAATGACATGCTAACTGTCCAAGCTATTGGGTGGAACCAACGGAAGCAAGAAGGCCTTCAGCATTATCCAGCAGATACGTCAAGGTCTTATATTATGACTGAGTTATATAGGCACAAAGATTTTTCTCACTTTAAGATTGCAAGGACAAACATATTTTTATGGCATTCTTTCAGAAAGGCTCAGAGACGGGAAGATTTGAGCAGTGAACTGGGGTGTCCTGAGAACATTTGTGAATCAGTGGGTACAAGATGTCAGACAAAAGGCTACTGATGGTAATGTATTTTATGGATATTATTTAAATTGGTTTACAATATTGCAGTGTGATAATCAATTTTGTAACTGAGAATCTTTGCCATGCATAAGTATTTAAGTAAAGGTATGTCCTGTTTTAATCGCAATAAACTTGTGTCCTTTTAAACTCCTTTGAGACATTAATTTGATTTGGGACATGTACAGCCTAAAAGACATCATAATCATTTACTTGTATTATTATTTTTGCTTTTGGTAGGTTCCAGATGTGATGACCAACATAACCTTCAGAAATGAATTGAACAAATGTTTCTTAGTCTTCATCGAAAAGCCAGCCTTTATAATCACACTGGTACGTTGATAACTCATCTAAAACATTTTGTCATTTTTGTTGATTGCAGTTATACCAGGGGTATGTTGAATGCTGTATTCTGATTGGCTAAGAAATGTTCTGTGCGTATGCATTAATTTCTGATAACTGCACACCTAACTTGTCAAATGTCTTAAAAATAGGCAACAGAGCAATGTTTGTGGTAACTGGTATAAGAGGAATAATTGACTCCAGTCCTTTGAATTATTTGAAAATAATGCACACCTGCGGAGCATCCAGTTTGCGTCGTGCCTCATTGCACCAAATGTGCTTTTGCACCAAAAGTGCTTTTGAGAGAAACAACAGATAAAAAACAAACATCATATTTTTTGTCTGTACTTTTAAATTATTGAATGACACAAATACAATGTTCATTTTAATTTTACAATGTACTGACTGCTACTCTGAAGATTTAGTCCATTATTTTTCATTAGGGTGATGTTGAAACTAGGTCTTCAGTTGGCTTACACAACATGTGATATAGACCCCTTCAAGGTTTGTAAACATTGAATGACTATCGGGTGCGCGCGCAGCATGGGGTCAAACTGTTCATACAATCGAGGCTTTAAAATTTAATCTAACAGGGCTGAAAAATTATGACTTGCCTCAAATGAAGTGAGCACTACAATCACAAGCCTCTTTGATATTTGTATTGTTCCAGTCTGCACGTTAATAGCTTGCAGCCACAGATGTTGTATTTTTTGTTTTTGAGATTCTGCATGAATTGCGAAAACTTAACGGAAGACCTGGCACGATTTTCAGAGCCCACGACGTAAGTAGGCTTTTTTACGATACCGAATAACATGCAACTCAATCTGCTGTAATTACTTTTCTGACCCCGACATGCGCAGTGGGAACCGCCTGTGACGTGAACCATGAAGGGGTCTATAAGGAGAATTATTTAAAGGCTCATAAGCAGCAAAGAAGTTGTTCTTATATAGATATAAAGATAAAGGGAGACAATCTTTACTGTGTGAGTGTTTCTTTTTAACCTCTCATAGCCGACTTTCTGAATCAAATATTTTGCACCCTGCACCAGATTATGGGCTGTACATGCACTGCTTTTGTTTTGCCTGCTTTTCAGAATATACCAGTCAAAATTGTGTTTAAGATGATGTTATTTGTGTGACTTCAGAATCCAGCAACACCCTCACCAAGAAGATTTTTTTGATGTATACATGTCAAAAGTGCACCTTCAAGAAGCAAAGATCATTGTGATGAGGGAGATGAGACACCACTGCACCGCACCTATCTCAGAAGCCTGGCTAGGAACATCGGCAAAATGATATCAGAAATGTCTTCAGGCAAAAACAGTGGTAAGAGGCTAACTTTTATTACCATCTTGCAATGATGCATGCCATTTCGTCCTTCGGATGAGACGTTAAACCGAGGTCCTGACTCTCTGTGGTCATTAAAAATCCCAGGATGTCCTTCGAAAAAGTGTAGGGGTGTGCCCCGGCATCCTGGCCAAACTTGCCCATTGGCCTACTAATCATCCCTCATACTAATTGGCTATATCACTCGGTCTCCTCTCCACTAATAAGCTGGTGTGTGGTGAGCGTTCTGGCGCAATATGGCTGCCGTCGCATCATCCAGGTGGATGCTGCACATTGGTGGTGGTTGAGGAGATTCCCCCGTTCATATGTAAAGCGCTTTGAGTACTGAGAAAAGCGCTATATAAATGTAAGGAATTATTATTAAATTCTTTAAATTAATTATTATTATTATTTGGTTTCTATAAATAAGGGTTACAAAAGTCTCAAGACACATGTTAGTTTCACATTCTGAAATCAAGTTCCTTTGTCATTTGGTGATAAAAATCACAGATAATCTAGATGATTAGACACACTGAATAGCAAATACGACAATAAAACCCCACTCATATTTAGATCCTGAAGTGTTACGTTATAGTTTTCTTGTGGTTGGATCTTAATGATCTGTAGTTCTTTACATAGAATAGAAACAAAGAAAATCAAGAGACAATGAAAGCATGGCAATTGTTGTATATAGTTTAGAAAGGAGTACATGGAGGTATTTAAATGTATTTCCTAATAGTATAATGTAATTAGAAATACTAATGTGAAATCTTTAGGAATATAATTGGACCTTAATAATGAAAGCAGTATTAACATAATGTACAAAATAAACCTCAAGTTAAACCTCTAAGTATTTTCATGCATCCCTTCAATTTTTCCTTTTAGGCAGTTTAAGTGAAGAGTGTCATCGCTGGCTACTGTGTCGTCTTCAGAAAAGGCTTGCAGATGTAGAGAAGAAGTTCCAAGTTTGCTCAAGTTACAGCCAGGCTTTAGGACGGTGTTCTTCACTCCCAACCCTGGAGAGCCGGTGTCCTGCAGACTTTAGCTCCAACCTTAATCGAACACACCTGAAAGCTAATCAATGTCTTCATGATCTCTAGAAAATCACAGGTATGCGTGTTTGATTAAGGTTGGAGCTAAGCTCTGCAGGACACCGGCTCTCCAGGATAGAGAGTGAAGAACACTGCTTTAGGACCAAATGCTGTTTCTCTGCTGGAGGATGAGCCTGAGGAGATACTGTCTGGAGGACCACAAAGAGCTGGATTATGAGAGTTCAGATGACATTTTGGATTTGGAACTCTGAACTGGTGTATGCATTTAGACTGTGTCACACTGAACTGCAGGTGTGTTTCATGGAAAACATAAAACTATTTGGAAATGTCATGGATGTCTGATACAGTGCTTTTATTTTAGACAACTGTTTCCTGCAGTGTGTAAGCAACATTAGCCTCATAGATTGATGGGAAACTACTGTTAAATACGTTTTTGTATGATAATCCATATCTCTGTTTACAAGCAGCAGGTTAGCTATTAGGTTTCCCCTCCACCTCCGATGTTTCACAGACTACTCCTACAGTCAACTGTGTTGCTACAACTTGCAAATGCCACAATCCTCTTGCAGTGGTTACTTCACCAAACTGTGCCCATATCATCTTGTCAACATAATGACATTTACTGTAGAAAAATATGTAACACAGGCAAAATAGATTTGCACATGTTACTATTATTGTTATATAGTTTTATACTCTACAAAGTTTTTTCATAGTGATTTGTGGATACTTTTGGATTGAACTAACTGTAGCCTATGTCATTGGATGAAATACTTTCCATAAATGACTGATCAATAGCATACCCATATTTGATGCATGAGTTAATACTGTTGTTACCTTTTCAATGAAAGGAAATGTTTTACAATGCCATGTTCTTGAGGTAATTATTAAACTGTTTCATATATGTACCTGCAAATTTGTTTGCTAAAGCGTTGTTTACTTTTCCCTGTTTTGAAAATGAGATGTAAAACTACTTTTTTTATTTATGCCTTAAAAATAAATGATAGTTTAATACAGGTTAAATAATAAAACTTGTTAATAGTTAATATACAGTTGTGTTGTATTATTTATGGCAATAGTTGTTATAATTAATACAAGTTTTTCATTACACTGCTGCATAACTTGCTCTAGATAATAGTAGGGTATTAACACTAGACAGTTCAAAGATGATTAACTTTTAAGTTATGTATACTATCAATACATATATTTACATATAGTATGTGTGAATGCTTTTGGTCTTTGATTAAATGCTTGTCAGCATGGGAAAGTGCTTTGTAAATAAAGTTATTTTTATTATTTGTTGTTTCTATTAGTAAATCAGTGATGGTGACCAGTCCGACTTGAGGGTGTAGCATACACCACCTAGCCCAGCCAAACGGATAAGCAATGGATGGATAGAAATAAATAGCCAGCCCCTAACATTTAGTGCCTACATTTCAATCTGAAACACAATTATAAATAATGACATTTTAAATTATTTCTTAGCAATATCAGTATCTTTTTCCCTCAACCTTACTTAGGCCTATATGTGTCTGTGGTCAGGCTACACGGTTAGCTTAGCAACTAGCATGAACTCGTTTTAATTCTTACAATATGTTTTATTGTTTGGTCTGTTAGAAAGTCACTTTATACTATAGTTCTTTTGAAAAGGTGTAAACAATACTGGTCCAGAGGCACTTCCTGTTTCAGTTTGTGACTGTTTTTTTTTTATTTCACACATAGGCTATATCATTATCTTTAAGATGTTTGTTTAACTTTTTGACTCGGTTCTATATGTTCTGTTGGTTGTAATTTATCCCAACCATTATCTAGTGTTAAAAAACTGAAACAGGAAGTGATCTGGACCACGTGTTGTTTACATTTTTTGAAATGGTCTATTTGCAAACCTAAGAACTACATATTTAACAGGCTGTCTATAATACACTGCAACAGGGAAATTATTTGTAGGCCTAGTGTTTTTCATGTCTGGAATATTAAACCCTAATGGAAAAAACAGCATAGACCAGCATAATTCCCATGCTGGTTTGGTGCTTGTTTAGCTGGTCACCAGCATACCAGCACCAAAACACAACATATAGCATGCTGGTCTTGCTGGTATGACCTGCATGGGATTGGTGGTGGTATGCCGATGACCACCAGCACCAACCCAGCATGGGAATTATGCTGGTCATCAGCAAACCAGCACCAAAACACATAATTTCCCTGCTGGAAAAAACAGCATACCAGCATGAGTATGCATTTAGGGTTATGCAGAAGTGAAGCACAGTAGTGTTGTCAGAATTAAAAATTTACATGACAGCGAAGTGAAATTTAATTTGTATCACGTTTTGTGATGCTATCTATTAGTGATCACACCAAACAGTACTCCTCGTGATGGAAGAGTTCAAGGGCTTTGTAAAACAGTTGGTCTCATCATTGTAGTCCCTTTCCTTTTCTGAATGATGAGACTCACATATATGCATCATTTTTATAGTTCAGAGGTCAATATATCAAAGCAAAGCAACTGTATATTTGGTTTAGTCCTATGACAACATTTTTAATTTCACTCTGCCCACTCAGCCCTCGTATCACACATTTCAAAGACATGAAATGGTCTAGTGCATTTGTCAGACATTATTAAATTCCTTAATGATTTTTTTCTTATTTGAATCAAACACTACTGTGGGCCTCTTGGGATATTTGTTTGTCACAAACCCTAACACAATAAATACTGAATTGTACCTCAAGAAAACAGTTTTAAAGTAATCTCAACTCAATAGTGTTATGACTATTAAAATACAAAAGTTACATTAAAAATAATAACAGTATCATTATAGATGGCCCAGCAACAGTTGAGGGGGGCTGATCACATCCCAATTAGCTTCAAGTAATGTACTGCAGAACTCCAGTGTCCATCCTCTTATTAATTTTATCATTATGTCTGTTTGGGCTGTGCACATATGGGTGTAAGTGGTTATTTTCAGAATTATCATCTAATTTAGAGAGCTATTATATGACACTTCCCATACCTTGAAAAGCAATAAAGTAATAGACATAGTTAGGCCACTTTGTAAAACTCACAGCAGCATTTACCACAAGCAGAGCAAGACACCAAATCATGAGGCCTGATTCAGGGTCAGATTCACATATGAAATCACAAAAGCATATTAAAACTTGATTCTAGGGCAAAAACAGACTAGTTGGGACAAAAGATCACAAGGTTGACACCTTAGCTCACTCTTAAACGTCTCGTGCTTATAATTATACATAAGTACAATGTAAAGTTTATTATAATATGATGCTAAAAATATAAATGTAATCCCATACATTATTTTGGAAAGACATTAGTTTGCAGTACTTTAAGAAAAAGTAATCTACACACTGTTAGTAACAGCTTTCTGAATATGAAGGTGGCAGGACAGCTCCATCCAGGACAAATTAGACACAAACTGCACTATATGGCATAATGAAACACATATACAATACTTGCTGATCACTGATGTTTTAAAACTTTTCTATTGCTCAGAAGTTCACAATGCATTTGGCAACATTTAAATGATGGTGTTATTACTCAACACCTTATGTATTGTTGGTTTATATATGTTGCATACTGAGACTATTTCTGGTGCACTTCTGTATTGTTGTTCTTGTGTTGCTCTAAATGCTACCTCATTTGTAAGTCGCTTTGGACAAAAGCGTCTGCAAAATTATTAAATGTACAAACAATTACTTATTTCCCACCATCAATCTTCAAGTAAAAAAAGCTTTGTATAGAGTTGTCTATCATGTTGTCACTTAAAAATTAAGGTGCTCTAAACCAGTGGTTTTCAAACTGGGGGCCGGGGACCCCAGGGGGCCCCAGTTTTACGACATTTTATAAAATACATTCATTTATCATGAATTCTGTGTAATTAAACCTAAAAAATAATAAGCCAACTAACCAACAGCACTACTAGGGATAATTTTATATGTTTTGTTTAATTAAAATATTACATTTTAAAACTGTTTTTGTCATAAATTTTCTTTCGGGGGGCCGCGAAAAAATGCACTGTACACAAGGGGGGCCGCACGCTGAAAAAGTTTGGGAACCACTGCTCTAAACCACAGCATTTCCATTGCTTGATAGATAAAATATGTAGGTAAAATATGTGATCAATTAGAATGGATGATTGATTTGTTTTTAACAACACAAGACAGGCAGAACTAAATATCGTTTCTAGAAACGAAACAGTTTTCCTATAAATAATACAAGGATCAACAGCTATGGATATTTTTTATTCTCTGAGCAAATACATTTTATGTTGTCTTGAATGTTCACCAAGTAGACTTTTTAATAAATAGTGTGTGTGAAAATAAAGAAACCAATGAATTCCTCAATGTTTATTGAAAAAAGTAAAGTAAATAGACTCACTGTACTTAACATCATTACATCACAGTAGGATATAACATTGATTAAAACAGTTAAATTGACAATAATTTGGTTGCAAAACAGTATTAACAGTATTCAGTATTAATATCCAAAAAAGTGCAAAAAAGTGCACCTGAAAGGAGGAGCAATAAAAGGGTCCAGGAAACAAGTGTTTGTTTAAAACATAAAAGAAAAACAAGTTACACAAAGAAAATAATAGTGCTTCTTATTGTATCAGGTCCCCAAGAAGATGCCGAAGCACTAACAAGTGTCTCCATCCGCCACCCACTCCAATGGCCACTTCTTTTATCTGTAACACAAAAAGAAAAAATGCAATTACATGTTTGGTTGGGCAAATAAACTGTAGACACATTAAAGGAGAACACCACAGTTTTTCAATATTTACTATGTTCTTACCTCAACTTAGATGAATACCTATCTTTTTTCAATGCGTGCACTTAATCTTTGTACAGCGCTTCTTGAATGTGTTAGCATTTAGCCCAGCCCCATTCATTCCTTAGGATCCAAACAGGGTTCAATTTAGAAGCCACCAAACACTTCCATGGTTTCCACACTTTCCATGTTTTGTTTTGTGCCACCATACTTACTCGTGTAACTACTCATGTAAGAGTCTTTAAATATGGAAAACATGGAAGTGTTTGGTGGCTTCTAAATTCATCCCTGTTTGGATCCTAAGGAATGAATGGGGCTAGGCTAAATGCTAAAGCATTCAAGAAGATTAAGTGCACGCATTGAAAAAAGATATGTATTCATTTGTCTAAGTTACATAGTAAATATTGAAAATGGTGGTGTTTTCCTTTAAGACACATTAAAACTGCAGCTGTTTTCCTAAAGCTGTGTTTTGGTGGGGGTTCATTAAATCACAGTAGCATATGCAAGTCAACAATGCAAAAGAAAGCCTTCATTGTTCTTTTACATCAATTTGTGTTAAAGCATTACTTGACTTGTTGCATTTTGTTCTGGTAACTCCAAAGAGAGGAATGTGAAGTTCACATTTAACTTTAAGACAACATATGTGATAAATGAATCACAATGTTAACATTGTTTATGTCTCAATTTGGTGTTTTTAACAATTAAAGAATTATGAATTAAATTCATTATTCAACAACTTTGTCTCTAATTATATGGAGAAAATACTCCGCAGTCTAATTCCCGTAGTTTAAAATCACCTGTGTTTCCAACGTCACAAACATAACATAACCAATCACATCAACACAGTTGAACGCGTGCATCAATAGTATGTATGTATGTATGTATGTGTATATATAGTCTAAGCTCAGCAGTTATGCGTCTAGACAGTGGTCACCAATCCTGGTCCTTCAGGTGTGTTTGATTAGGGTTGGAGCTAAAATCTGCAGAGACACCGTCCCTTCAGGACCAGGATTGGTGACCACTGGTCTTAGACCATATACATGTAAGTAGATGCTACATACAGATGTTTTAGCTGTGCAATGGAGTAGATTAGATCTGCGCATACAATGTGACAAGCAAAACTTTATGTTATTATATTATATTATTTTTTTATTATGATGTTCAAAGATGCATTTTAACTGATGCAATTCTTGACTAGAATGAGACTTCAAAGAAAAGCACATGAGCAAGGTAACAGGGAATTCTATATAAATACCTAGAGACAAGGAAAGCTCATTTTGCAATGATGCCAAAATCTTACATTTTTGTCTCGACCTTATCTTCTACAAGGAGTTTAATGGGTTGACAAATCCTCAGAACTATGACTTCACGCAGGCCATTTAGTGTGGGCATACTACCTTAATTTCATTATTTGCCTAAATTGTTTTGCATGTTAATTGTGGACAGTAGGTGTTAGTGGCAATTAGATATACTGACAACAGATTAAAATTAACAGTGAACATGCCACTTCTCATTGGCATGCGTTTTAACACTGAGACGTTGTACATACCAAAGTTTGCATGACTCCCACTCCACCTGCTTCCATTTCTGGCCCTAAAAAATAGTGGGACTTTTTTAGTTTCAAATATTTACTGTGTTTACCAATATGTTTAAGACCATTACATCAATAACAAAACAAAAAAAACTATATCATCCCTTTTCAACTGGAACATTATATAACCTGTGTATTGTTTGAATTGTATTACATTTAACCTTAATAACTCTGGATTTGGCAACCCTCTTCACAGGGTAAAAATCCTGTCTCCCTGTCACATTGTGTGGACATTCTGAAAGGAATACAATACTACATTCAAAAAGCTTAACACTACACTAAACAAGCATTACAATAATTGGTTAAGCTAGCAAGGGTTGTACTTGGGCACAGTTTCGCACTGTAGTTTTTTTTGTTTTATACTGTAGTAAACTACAGGGTAGGGTGGTTGGGATAATTTCATACTCCTATACATAAAGATAGATAGCATTCTACTGTCAAACAAAGTAAATGTTAGGTTTTTAAAAAATACATTGTTTACTTTATGATAAGTACACTGCATAACTGTGATTTTATTTTTTTTCTACATAAACTCATCCAACATAAAGAACATTGTGTGAAAATGTTACCGTGATATCCTTAATATTGACTAAGTAAGGTCGTGTCAAACATTGAAATCATAGTGAAATAAATAGGTGAAATCAATGATGCACATTATTCAGAATTTGATTCTTAGACTTTAGGCCATGTTTTTCATGTTTTCATGTTTCAAATTAACTTGGAGAAACGAGAAACACAATCTATATTCAGAAATTCTGAATAATACATTTTAGAAAATGGAATGGGAGTAATAGTCTGAAAACTTTTTTTTATATACACTCCTCCATTGCTGATTAATCTAGTTAGATTGTGATCTTTTTCCCCATCAACCAATTCAAATTTAGCTTAAAAGTCATTTAACTGTCTGTTGTCAACACACCTTTCCTTTGATCTGGCCGCACTGTAGTGAGAGCTGGAAAGCCTTCTTTCACACCATCTGTTAACAACAGAGAAACATTTAAAATGTAGAAATTATTATGTAAATTACTCAGTTTATAATAAAAACTTGACTTTTTTTCCAAAAAATCTTTTCATAAAGGCTGCACACGGTGAGCACTGGACGCAAAATGTCTTGTACAGTCAGTAAGAAATAACGCCATCACAGTAAAGTAATCACAACAGAAAATAGCCTCTCATTCCACAGCTTTATAATCTCAAATAGACAGTTTATACTTGCATGGACACTTGCACGTGACTGGGCAACTGGCCAATGAAACATGATCATTAGCAGTTCCAAGTGGGCTCTAAATCTAACGCAACTAAGCCACACAGTCAACAGAAAGTATGCCGTTTTTCTTTATGATATTATGCAATGAGATATTGTGATAAAGGTACAGAGTCAACATATTTTGCACCCCTAATTGGAGCCCACCAAAACGATGTCTTAGATATAGGCAAACACAGGCATGATTTAAGTTATGACAACAGCATTTCATGGAATTTGCCAAAGACACACAAAACTGTTATTTGATTGATGATGGTACCTCTCGTCAAAATTCATGAAATGCTGTTTTCATTACTTAAAGTGGTGGCCAAAATGATTAGAACACCTGACAGATTATTAAACCCACATGGGCTATGAGATAACATTACCGATAAAGTTCTGAGGAAATATATTGACACTATGCCAGAGAGATGTGCTGCAAAAGGTGAACATACCAAATAATAAAGTTAAAAGTGGATAAAAACAGTACGACTCACCTCATCTGATATTTGTTGTGCTCAAAGCAACCATTGTTTAGAAAAGTAATGTTTTGGAAACAAAAAAGTCAATATTTCACATCTGTCAGGTGTTCTTATAATTTTGACCACCACTGTATATAAATATCAATTTCTGCAACTCCTATTCCAAATGCTTTGAATGCAGGGATCCCAGGACTCTTAATTTGATTACAGTTTCACATTACACAAAGTAAGAGTATGGTTTTATAAAGCTTACAATTTATTTTCAATGCACTTCATAAAGCTCCTTTTTTGCTTACCTTTTCCAAGAGAAACTGGCGAGGCTCTTGGGGGTCCATCTGGGTAATGGGTTTCTTTTCCCAGATTGCTGCAGTGGGGTTGCATGGTGTCCTGAGGGTCCTAAAAGGGATACTGGCTGTCAAATTGGGGACTTTGGTGGTCCAATAAGGGCTGCTGGTGGTCCAGTTGGAGCTGCTCTGGTATGAGGCAGGGCCACTGGTTCCTGGAGATCAGGTTGGGCCATTTGTGGTCCAGTTGGGGATTCAACTCGGGCTGATGAGGTTTTATTGACTTGTTCTGCAACACCTTGAGAGGTCCCGCCTACATTTTCGAAATACAGAATTATTTAGAAAACACTGATCAACAGTTTTAACAATTTTATAGACCAAACATCTAAACAATAATTTTAAGAAAAAAATGACAATAAAAATAATCAGAATAAGTTGCAGCCACAGTAGAAACAAGAGATGTAGTAAAAAGTGCTTATTGTTCTACCAAACTACTTCTACCAAACAGTAATAATTTAAAATAGAAATGTGATGGATGTTTGATAGTCTGGTTGTTGACCAATTGTGCCACTTGTTCTACTGTTATACTGAAATTGTATAATTACAATATTCATATTTACTATTTACAGTGTCTGCCAATTCAATGTGATAGTTAATGTTATAAACAAATGATAAAATATATGCAAATGTAAAGTTACTCTGATAGGACCAGTGTTATCACCTTTAGGGGTGGTTTCCTGGTCAGAGTTGATCCTAGTCCCAAAGTAAAATGCATGTTTGAGCGTCTTAATTAGAAAAACACCTTGTACTGACATATCTTAACATACATCAGTGCCAATGTTTGGTCTCTAGATGCAGGCACTGGTTCCTTGATTAGTAGTAAATCACCATCACCTGCTTTCAGATGGAGCAACATTTACCACACAAAGCGAAGTACACTGACAAGCTACGCAATATTACATTTATCATCGTTGATAAATTGCCTGTGACAATGAACTGGATATTGCCTAGCTTTTCAGAGAAACACGGCTTTGTGTAGTAAATGCTGCTCCATCTGAAAACAGGTGATGGTGATTTACTACTAATCAAAGAACTGACTTCACTGATGAGATGTGCAGGACAATTTCATGCAATTTATCCTGCAGCCCTATTTGCAAGCATTTGGAGAATAAAATGTCAACCCTTTAATCCACAGTAGAGTTCAAGCTTAGTTCAATATCGTCTGTCGTCCTGTGTCTGGACTGGATCGTCTGGTTTGTGCATTTCATTTTATTTTAGATTAAACTGACAACCAAGAAGATGCAGTTATTAATGTTATTTTATTGATACTTAAACGTGATCAGCTACATAAAGCTACCTAGCTTTTAACCTCTCCCAACACTTGAGAGCAGTTGTAGCTGCAGTGATAGCTGCCCACTGTTCAGTGTGTGTGTGTTTACTACTCACTAAGATGAGTTAAAAGAATACTTCACACTGTCATCATTTACTCACTCATTATTTTAAACCTATATGAGTATCTTTAGTCCTTTGAATGCTAAAGATGATAATATGATGAGCAAGGATGGCAAGGATGCAGTTGACAGTACTCAGTGACTTCCATAGTATTTGTTTTAACTACTATGGAAGTCAATGAGCAACATCATCATACATTATCAAAATATCTTTTGTATTCAATAGACAAAGGGAATTCATGCTGGTTTAGAACAATGTCAGAATGAGAAAATAATGACAATGTTAATTATCTGGGTGAACTATCCCTTTAAATAGCATGGGTGACTTTTGAGCATGCATTCAACACACACACACACACACACACACACACACACACACACACACACACACACACACACACGTTGTAAACTAAAAGCATCAATCACAATCTGAGTACTACATTAGTTGAGAGAAGGCATCACATATTTACCTGTAATTTTTAATAAATAAAAAAAAAATAATAATAATAATAATAATAATAATAATAATAATAATAATAATAATAATCTTACCTTGAATAGGTTCTTTAATCTTTCCAAGCATGTAATGGATTTCTCAGTCAAGTGACAACGGGGTGTCAAAACCTCAGACCCCCAAGCATTTGGTTTTCTTCCAGGCCTTGATAAATACAAAACATAACAAACACGCAAAATAACATATATATGTTGTATGCATGTATGTATATAAAACAATAATCGCAATTTCATACCAGCATATCTTCCATATTTTCATCTTCATCATGCACCCAGCTCTCACGCTTCTGATCAAATTTCTTCAGTTATTTTTTACCCTAAACTTATGTGGTTGCTCTACCTTGCATGTGTTGCAGGTTTTGCAAGCTACATTTAGTTGTGTAAGGCAGACCACACACTTTCTAGTTGTTGACCCCTGGCCTGGCATTTCTAATAAAGATAAGCGTAAACGGGAGAGAGTGAAAGAGACTTTGAGAAGTACAAAGCAGGGCAAGATTAAAAAATTAAAAAGCAATACTTACTTGAGGAGAGTGAGTGAGTTGATTATTGAAGTGGCTCTTAAAAGAGCCGCTGGTTTTCTAAGAAAAAGTATAAACTGTGGGTGATGTTAACAGGGAAGGGTGGTGGGTACTGACCGGACCTGAGAAAAGAAAACAAAAACATGATTAATTCTCTTACAGCAAAGTCTCCTAGGTTTGTCATATTATATATGCAGAACTGTAAAAAAAAAAGTAACAGTTATGCTACCTATAAATAAAGCATAAACTGCATAAATGAACAGTTCTGAATTCTGAATTCAGAGAAATAAATGAAATAATTATCTTGGTACTTGAAGCTTGGTTAGATATGGTTACTGTAGTCAAACTTTTACACACTTTCTTCTGACAGATTTATTAACAACAATTACAGAACATAACACGATCAATTTTAATCCCTTCTAACGATCAATTGACATAAATGTAACTGCACAAACTAGCCTAATTATATTATATAAATAATATTAAATAATTAAATAAATCTATTCTGCTCACCAAGGCTGCATTTATTTGATATAAAAACACTAATAATGTGAAATATTATTGTAATCTGAATGTGAGTGCTGCTGACGTTGTCAGCAGCGATCGCTCTCTGTGATCGATTGGTTCCCCCTTGTATGTTTAGATTTACAATGAACACAATTATTCACTTAAATCGGTTATTTTTTCATTTAGAGCTTATTTCACGAACTGCATTCCGCGCGAAATTAATAAAACTACTGGTTTAAAAACGCTAGAACAACTGTTTAGCAACATAATATAATGCAGTCACTGCAGCTTCTGTGATTAATACATTAGCTGATTATCAAACAGTCATCCAATAATGTTTCTGACCTTAGTAACGTAAAAACCACTATAGATAACTCCATAGTCCACACACGCAAATTAAATGTTATGCTGCGCCAACTTTAGGATTTCTTAAATGACCGCACCTGAACAACAATTATGTCCTAAATATGAGCCAATTGGATTCTGACCAAACGCGTGCGACTTGTCTGTTGCCTTAGCGGTGATATTATATTGCTAACGTTGCAACAAAGACTTAACATAAACACAGGATTTACTCAATTTTAGTAACATTAATCACCAAATTTCCAAGTAAGCCTTACTGTCAGTACCCGATGCGTGCCGCCTGCCCGATCTGTATTGCGCATGCGCATAATTGCGTAGTAGAAAACGTCACCATTTCACTGTGCGATTGGTACCACGCATGTGTGAAACACTTTACGGCTAAGCATAACAACTGGCAGCGTATTTTTGTAGGCTACACTTTTGTGTAGTTAATAAAGACTCTTTTTAAACATATTTAAATGAAGACTTTAAATGAAGGCAATTATCCAAAACCGCGTCCCAGCTAATACACAGCGGCTCATGGTTCATAATCGTTTAATCACTCTAACCTAAATGTCTTTCAACACAATAATAAACAATAGCAACTGCAAATTTATTAGTTTCAGTAAACAGAATAAATATACAAATCCATTTACATTTATCAGATGCATTTAACCAACGTGACTTACGAATAGAAACATTCAGTTTACACTTTTTTTCTGTCTCCATGCAAAAGTTTTCTATAATTTTTTACCATAATTTGCAGTAAAACCACGGTAAATATAAAATCAACCATGGTTTATTAATACATAAAAAATAATCATGCTCTTAAACCAACATATAGTAGTGCATTTTAGTAACCACAAATTTACCATGATTTAAAATAATATGGTTACCACAGTTTCATTCCAGCATTTCAATATTGTTACTGTAGTAGAACCATGGTAACAAAACCTTGAAATAAGATCTGCAGTTTGACCATAGTAAAACCAATGCATGTTTCAAGGTTACAAAAAATCCCTTAATCAGTCCGAGTAACGTACAGTGACTCACTGAGGAGAATATTCTGGAAACAAAACAATATTAATATCACAATAGCTCTAAGATAATACAAGTCATGTGTTTAAAGTCATGTTCAGTTAAAAGACAATTATTATTATTATAGGGTAAGTTGGCAGAATTTCAACCCACTTTGTGTTGTTACAATGTCTGTAATTTGTTAATGAACCATTTGGGTGATGCAAAACATAATTTTGGCAAAGTACTGTGGATTAAAAAAAAAGGGAATAAATCAGCACAATTAACTCAAGAATAAAGAGGAAACATTTTCTGTTCAAATGTTAGCATCTATTGTATTTGTAACAATATAAAGTGGGTTAAAAATCTGCAAACTTGCGCTTTGGGGCAGTAATTACAATATTATATTTGGCAATTTTGTATGTCCATCTATAGTTGCCATCATCTAAAGTCTTTGTGAGTGTTGCTTCATCTATTGTTGCCATCGTCTTAAGTCTCTGTGAGTGTTGGCATCATCTGAAGTCTACACAAATGAAGCTGGATCCAAAAAGGAGCTTCCGTAACCTCTAGTAATTTAAGGATGCGTATCCTGATGGGAAAAAAACAGGAAAGCAAAATTAGAAGGATTAGGATTGCTGCGGTTCATATTATTTCAAGCAAAAGTTTATGTGCACTTCTTATCATTTCATCACTGGAGAACAAGGTCATAAGATGTGTATGCGAATGCTTGGCTTAGAAGAGGTGTTTTTCTTGATTAAGACTGGTAGAGTTTAACTGTTTATGTAAAGTACAACTATGGTCTGATTCACTTTTTTGCATTTCCTGGTGTGTAAGTGTGTATTAGTAAGTGTTAACGATATGCGAAAGGTACAAACCCCAAAGTAAAAGATGACACAAGTTATCGTCTCCAATGTAAATCTCTTTTCTTGGACAACAACAAACACACGGATTGTAGGCAACAGTTTACTTCCTGGGATTGGTGATGTAGACAAGACTGACAATATCATAATACCTCCCACTTTGGCCTGTAAGTTTACTCCTGTTAGCATTGCATTGTGAGCGAATCTTTTAAACATGGTAAGGAGCGTCACAATGTACAGATTAGCTGGTCAATTAGGGACACAGAGCTTTTTAAATCACTGAGTTCTGTACAAAATCAATGCGTTTGAGGAAGGAGGTAAATCTAAACCTTCAAAAATGTACGGAATGTGGAAAATAATGTTTTTTTTTTGACCAGAAACCACGCAAACACATTATATTATACCATATACACAAGATAACGTTGTTTTCAGCAATGAAATGGGTGCATTTTAAATAAATAAAACCACAACCATAAACCTTTGAATAGCAATGTATTAGTTTGAGGTTCTACTTACTAGTCATTGGATTCATAGCACCTTAGAGATGTTTTCTGACAGGTCTGCTTCAACTATGCTGCATGGCCATCAGCATGGACAAATCTACAAACACAACATTTAATTTGTCACAAAGCAAACAATAGTATGCAGTGCGAGATTCATTAAATGGAAACAACCAAGAGCAGATGTAAAACACTGAAAAGAAAATAATAGTATACAAAAGATGATTGTCTGAAAAAGAGATGATTGATTAATTTATTGATTTACTGGTCTGTTTGTCTGTCTGTCCAATGTTATCTCAACTAACTTACCATCTACAACGAAGTGGTTGGCCACCTGCATGACTCTCTTCCAGTCAACCGCGACATCGACATCCCACTTAGTAGGTACTGCCGAAGGGCAGCATGAAATAAATACTGGTCCATGTTGGTCCTTTATACAAATTACTAAAAAAAAAGATATCTTGACTCACCATATGCTGCTACAATGTTAACACATAGATATAATGATGAAAGACTAAATCAAATTAAATCAACTTTATTTACATTGTACATTTTTAATGTGACATGCACAGACAATGAAAGGTATTAAAACAAAGATGACATGACGAAACAATAAAAATAAATTAGATAAACATAAAAAGATAGAGATTAAAACACAACCCTACTGGAAAATCCAGCTAAAACCAGCATAAGCTTTAAGGTGGCAGTAGCTGGTAGTAGTTGTAACGGGCCACCATTCGTCAAACTTTTATGACCCCCTCCCCCACCCGTTGACAGGTCGTGTTTTATGACCCCTTTGACAGGGGGGCGGGACCATCAATCAAAATCTGGACAAGTTGTCAACTTTAGACAGAAAGTATTTAATGGGTTTATGACGGGTCATTTAGAGTGATTGTTTTTCCTGAGTGTGTTTTATGTCAAGCGTATGCTGTTATGTTTAATGACGGCTCGTGTTTCGACATTTGCTGTTTATTGACATTTGATGTCAGCTCTCACCCTTCCTCCCTCCTTTCGCACAAGACCTGCATTCTTTCACAGGGGTGCGTGTTGTAAAGCGATTAAAGATTTCTAAAACTTAATGTTGGTAAAACAATCCCCCATTACGGTGTCAAAAAAGTAAAATGTTTATTTTAGATTTAGACAAATCATGAACAATGCTACGATTAAAACATTTGTTTGTAACATCACAAGTTATTTAATTAAATATTCCGTATACGTGTATAGTTTAAGCAATGATCTGAGCCATAACCTTCGGAGCCGGCAATACTATAATCTTTAGACGAAAGTCTAAACTAAATACAATTTTAAACGATTCATGAGTTCCGTGAATCTTTTCATGACCTGCTCTATAGTTTCACGCGTATTAAAGATCCGGCGGTGTCTGACAAAGCGTCGGGTGATTGTTCATATCTGTCATTTAAAATAATGTTAATAAATGTAATTCTGTCCACTATGGCAAAATAGGATTTTATTTTAGATTTAGGGGAGTCTTTAACCAAGTCTCTGACTAAGACATGTGTATACGTGCACAGATGGTGACAGAGAAACTTATATATGACGTTAATAAACTTTTAAATGTTTTTAAGACGTATTCACCCCATTTTTGGGTTTTATTTTTAATTAAAGGCTTCTTAAAACATGTGTGAATATGTGTATATTATACAAAGAGTCTTATATTGTCTGCTCTGACAAAAATAAAGTATTTTTTAGATTTAGGGGAATTGACTGCGTGTGTCTTATAAATACAACTTGATAATACGTTTGTTTTGTAAAGAGACTTCTTTAAAGTCACGCAAGAATAAAATATTTTAGTTGTAACTGGTTAAACTTAAATCTGTTATTATCTATTTAACTATAAGCTGTATTTTTCTGATAAGACACAAAGTTTTGATGCTGAACTTATGACCGTGTGTGATAGATATTTCACAGCAGGGTCGGTTTGTAATCTAGGTAGAGTCTTTTAAAACTGTAGTGGTAAAATGTAATATGGTAACTCTGTCAAAAAAAAGTAAAAGGTTTATTTTAGATCATAATCTATTTATGGCAAACATTACTGTATCTAAAAGTTTTTAACAACACAATTTAATGAAATACGCAGTACGTGTATAGCAAGGAATTGTACCAAAACCCCCGTAGGTCGACATTTCTTTAGACTAAATCCTATTTATTTTAAACTATATAAAAGCTGATTCGCTTCACGAGATCTGTGAAGCATTTCAAGCAGGGGGTTCTGTTCAAGCCATTAAAGATCCGGCGGTGCCTGACAAAGCGCAGGGTGAGCGTTCATATCCACAGTTAAGAAACTTTTAAACGATTAAAAACACTTTCATATCATTTTCTGAGTTTGTTTTAAATTAATGACATCTTAAAATCAACTGTGAATATGTGTTTATTACACAACAAAATGTAATTATGGCCGCTCCGGTATAATAGGAGTTTTATTTTAGATTTGGGACTTTCTTTAACCAAGTCTCTGATTAAAACATGTGAATGCGTGCACCAAAGTTGTCAGATAACGTAGACTGATGCGCACATATATCTGGTGTTAAGAGCCTTTTAAACGTTTTAAGACATTTCACACCCTATTTTGAGTTTAATTCATTAATGTCATCTAATATCGAAGTGTGTACATGTCTATTTACGATAAATGTAACACGGTACGTATTGTCAAAATAAAAGGTTTCTTGAACAAAAGGTTATTCCAGTGTGTGGTTCTTGTCTTGCGAGTGTTCGACATATTTAGTGATGTAAGTTTGTTGTTTGGACGAACAGTTTCAGTCTCTCTCTCTCTCTCTCTCTCTCTCTCTCTCTCTCTCTCTATCACCAGTCCGCTATCAACCAGCAGACAACCCCCCAGATGTCTGGACAGAGGGAGTGTTGGTAAAATAAAAGAAACTCAGCCCCCATTGACAAAAAGTAATAGGTTTATTCTAGATTTCAGGCTTCATTACTCAGATACAGATTAAAGCATGTTATTTCTTATTCGTAATTTAAAGAAACTTAGAAGTTTTAAGACATTTCATCACACATCCTATGATGACATAAACCCTTGTGTTAGCCCTTAGAGGACAACAAAACGGGTGCAAATATTATTTATCAACGTTTGATGTTGTTATAAACCAGGTTGTCACATACGTGACAACAATCATTGCTTTAAAGACAAAACATTTAACAAATTTGACATTTTGTTAAACATGGTTGTGTGCGTCCACAAACACAACATCAGTTAGGACATGGTTCTACATAATATTAAAATCACGGGCTTACGTTAAATAGGTAAACCTTAATTTTTACTAAATAAAATAAAAATAAACTATTTTAACATATTATCTGATATTAGGTTAGGTTTAAGATGAATTAGTGTCTATAGCTTTACGAATTACATCGTAAAACCCCCAGCGGATATGGTGTGTGCGTGTGCGCGTGTGCAATGGCTGTTATCACGTGGTGCGGACCGAACGACCAACGCTGCGGGGGTTGTGAAGCGAAGATTGAGTTCAGATGAGAAGTTTTTCCTTCTGAACACAGAACCTTTACCAAAAACGTAACCCCGGATTAACACATCACAGAACAATTTGAACAACCGTGTCGGATTCGTACACACCAGAGGTCTGTTTTATGTTTTGCAGAAACTGTGGAAGCTTTTGATGCAGCCAAGGTGTCCGAATTCGCAAACAAACTATCAAACGCAACGCGGCGGAAACAGTGGACACGATCCTTTTGTTGCTGAGAAAGCGATTGAACTCAGAAACAAACAAGCAAGCAAAGTTGTCTACGAAACTACAGATTCTTGAAAAAGATGGCACAAAGATCATTCGAACGACTACGCAATGGCCAGATGGGGTATGTGTACGGGACCGACCTTTTTAAAGATATGCTTAAAAAGAACTACAAGCGCGAGATGTCCAATCTACTATGTACTGTGATATACAAAGAGGCCAATGTGTGCATGCCTCCAAACTATTGCGAATCTAACGCCGGTCGTGTAATCAGACTCAAGGAAAAAACAGATGGTGTGAAAATTATAGATGACTCTTTCAATAACATGGTACAGACAGTTGTACAGGCCCAAGAGGAACCCCGTGTGATTATTAGAAAGGCCCTAGAGATATTTTATGAATGTGACGAGGCCGAGTTCTACATCATCAATATCATACTTATGTCGGCCTTTGTAATTGACGTATGCATTGATATCCTTGTAAAGAAACGAGAAATTAATGTGTGTGAAATCATAGAAAATGCCGTAGATTTCATGTTTGAAAAGGGTCTTGGATCATGCATGCACTTTCTATGGTATCTAGATAATATCATAACGTTTAATGATGACTAAAAAACCAAACCTGTGAGCCAATGGTATATTTTACGCAAGTTTTACAGTTGTTTTTTAGTTTTCCAAAAGTTTCATTCTGTTTTATTTTTTACTCAACATTATGATGGCAATCCATGTCCGTCAACAATTGTATACTTTAACAAAAACTACGTTCTAGTAGTTTCAATGTATGGTCACTGTTGTTTTTCATCATTGATTTTGTTTACTGCTTATGTTTTTGTTTTTTTTTTGTATGTTTTGCTGTACCGGTTTCATAAAAACAAAAAATATACAAGGATTTTTGGTCTTAATGTCTGTGTTGTTACCATTAGAACATTTAGACATCTTGTTCAGACAACGTGTGACATTGCTCATTCTTCATATGTTTTTGCAAATCCACACAGAGAAATGTGAAAGATTAATAGAAATTACATGTGGCTACATCACATGTTTTTTCAGAGGCGTAAAAATAAAAAGTCAACAGTGTTAGTATGGGAATCTAAAACAGCACATGCACGATATGATCCTAATTTTGTTACCTGACGTCTGTCACATAGTCAAAGATCATCTACTTCATGTCTCTACGAATCCTGACAGAGTTTTAGTTTCATATACACAACACATCAAATGTAAACCACGGTAAACTAAATACATTTGACAGCCAAGATCTCTAATTTTCATCATCAAACATCACTCACTTTTAAGGTACCGAAAGGTTTTTGTTTAATTTAGTTTAACTCAACACTGAAATTTTAGTTTAAGCACACAGAAATGCACAGATTTTACGTTTTCAGTATTCATGTGTACATCACATGGTGATTTCAGTCTCTACTAGATCGATGATCTAACAATATTAGCTACAAATGTTAGCTCTGATTTCACAAAACATCCATTTACATTCAAAACCTATGGATTCCACGCCTTAAAGTCATCATTTTTATTTCGTTCACATCAACAGCACCAATATTTTTGAATGTGCAAACTGATTTACTTCGTTTTAAACATGTTTGTGCGGTTTCGGTCTAGATTTTATAGAAAACTTCAGAACATGACACCGTTTTAACATTTACAAAATGAAACATTTTACTTTTAAGTGTCCCCCATGAGTATATGTAGCTGCGACAAATACTTTTGATTGTTTGGAAATTATATGATTGCAGAGAAACAACGCAAAAGTTTTGAACTTTAACATAATTTTATATGGGTCCTGATTTTTAAAAACAGTAAGATGTAATGTTTCTTACACACAGATCTAAACACATCACAAGTCTGAATGTTTAATAACATAAAAACCTGTATGTAAAGGTTTGTTGACGTATTTTAGACACAAGCTGTTTATTTTAATCTTTAAACAAATGTGTATGACAAAAGTTGTACTGCCTGAACTGCCACTAAGGGTCGATGCCGAAATGTTAAATCTAAGTATTTGCAAAACAACCTGCACCAACATATAGATGTTTTCAATCTAATGGTAACGGTTTTAAATGTGATCAAACTATTTCAAACAGCACCAAGTTGTAGATGGTTGCGACTTAATTTACAAGGTTTTAACACACATTACTGCTTTGTCACGGGGTGTTTCATCGCATTGCTGATACATGCAACAGACTCTCAAGTTTTATGTTAAAAGGATTACTAAATAAAAACCTAAGCATTTTGTATTATGTTGGCACTGATGATTTTACAAGTTTACAGTTTCAAACATTTTTGCTATATTCGCCGTGAAAGATTTAGTAAATAAATCTAAAACATACACAGGGTTGAGGCGGTCCCTTAATCTTCTAACACGATTTTCAAGAGATTACCAACATGTATGATGTACTAACTGTCAGGGGATCTGTGATATTATTTTCTGAAGTAATTAGCTATCTAAGGGGGCTACTGCACAATAACTTATGCGATAAAGAGTTTGTTACATAACCTATAGAAACGAAACAAGATAAATTACAAAGTCACTGGCATGAGGTTTACACTTAAACAAATCACGCAGATGTTTAAAGTGAAGTTGTTACGCCCAGAGAGGAATGTCCCTGACTCCAGGACTCCTATCTCCGCCTATCCATTACAGTCATTAAATCGGCGCCAGTATGATTCATTCAAACACAATCGCCTAACAAGTTTCAAGAAACTATGGACTCCTACTGCTACACCAACACATTCGCGCTACCCCACCCCAGAGCAATTATGAGAGAACCTACAGCTGGACCTGTGCACTCAATAAGTCCACCATAGTATCTGATGGCGGACCATCAACCTACAACAACAACACAACCCTTTTTACGGCTCAAGTAATGTCTGATGATGTTCCAATGGACCGGTGCCCCCCCAAGAAGGATCCGACAAAGCCTGATGAATCGATATACATTGCGTGTATCGATTCCACAGACTGTTTGGTTTCAAGATCATGAAATAGTCGTAGTGATACATCTGTTACAAACTTGATGACAAAAAGCTAATGGCTTTCTATAGAATATTTAGAGACTATTACCTGTGTGGTTTGTGTGTATTTACAATATCAAATAATAGTCAAATTGCTGTTTGTGAAATTATTGAACCGATCGTGAAAAACGTTGTGATATTTCTACACTACAATGATAACATATGATGTATTTCTTTTACTTGATGAGAAATAAAAAATATGTACCACTTTAAACATCTGCGTGATTTGTTTAAGTGTAAACCTCATGCCAGTGACTTTGTAATTTATCTTGTTTCGTTTCTATAGGTTATGTAACAAACTCTTTATCGCATAAGTTATTGTGCAGTAGCCCCCTTAGATAGCTAATTACTTCAGAAAATAATATCACAGATCCCCTGACAGTTAGTACATCATACATGTTGGTAATCTCTTGAAAATCGTGTTAGAAGATTAAGGGACCGCCTCAACCCTGTGTATGTTTTAGATTTATTTACTAAATCTTTCACGGCGAATATAGCAAAAATGTTTGAAACTGTAAACTTGTAAAATCATCAGTGCCAACATAATACAAAATGCTTAGGTTTTTATTTAGTAATCCTTTTAACATAAAACTTGAGAGTCTGTTGCATGTATCAGCAATGCGATGAAACACCCCGTGACAAAGCAGTAATGTGTGTTAAAACCTTGTAAATTAAGTCGCAACCATCTACAACTTGGTGCTGTTTGAAATAGTTTGATCACATTTAAAACCGTTACCATTAGATTGAAAACATCTATATGTTGGTGCAGGTTGTTTTGCAAATACTTAGATTTAACATTTCGGCATCGACCCTTAGTGGCAGTTCAGGCAGTACAACTTTTGTCATACACATTTGTTTAAAGATTAAAATAAACAGCTTGTGTCTAAAATACGTCAACAAACCTTTACATACAGGTTTTTATGTTATTAAACATTCAGACTTGTGATGTGTTTAGATCTGTGTGTAAGAAACATTACATCTTACTGTTTTTAAAAATCAGGACCCATATAAAATTATGTTAAAGTTCAAAACTTTTGCGTTGTTTCTCTGCAATCATATAATTTCCAAACAATCAAAAGTATTTGTCGCAGCTACATATACTCATGGGGGACACTTAAAAGTAAAATGTTTCATTTTGTAAATGTTAAAACGGTGTCATGTTCTGAAGTTTTCTATAAAATCTAGACCGAAACCGCACAAACATGTTTAAAACGAAGTAAATCAGTTTGCACATTCAAAAATATTGGTGCTGTTGATGTGAACGAAATAAAAATGATGACTTTAAGGCGTGGAATCCATAGGTTTTGAATGTAAATGGATGTTTTGTGAAATCAGAGCTAACATTTGTAGCTAATATTGTTAGATCATCGATCTAGTAGAGACTGAAATCACCATGTGATGTACACATGAATACTGAAAACGTAAAATCTGTGCATTTCTGTGTGCTTAAACTAAAATTTCAGTGTTGAGTTAAACTAAATTAAACAAAAACCTTTCGGTACCTTAAAAGTGAGTGATGTTTGATGATGAAAATTAGAGATCTTGGCTGTCAAATGTATTTAGTTTACCGTGGTTTACATTTGATGTGTTGTGTATATGAAACTAAAACTCTGTCAGGATTCGTAGAGACATGAAGTAGATGATCTTTGACTATGTGACAGACGTCAGGTAACAAAATTAGGATCATATCGTGCATGTGCTGTTTTAGATTCCCATACTAACACTGTTGACTTTTTATTTTTACGCCTCTGAAAAAACATGTGATGTAGCCACATGTAATTTCTATTAATCTTTCACATTTCTCTGTGTGGATTTGCAAAAACATATGAAGAATGAGCAATGTCACACGTTGTCTGAACAAGATGTCTAAATGTTCTAATGGTAACAACACAGACATTAAGACCAAAAATCCTTGTATATTTTTTGTTTTTATGAAACCGGTACAGCAAAACATACAAAAAAAAAACAAAAACATAAGCAGTAAACAAAATCAATGATGAAAAACAACAGTGACCATACATTGAAACTACTAGAACGTAGTTTTTGTTAAAGTATACAATTGTTGACGGACATGGATTGCCATCATAATGTTGAGTAAAAAATAAAACAGAATGAAACTTTTGGAAAACTAAAAAACAACTGTAAAACTTGCGTAAAATATACCATTGGCTCACAGGTTTGGTTTTTTAGTCATCATTAAACGTTATGATATTATCTAGATACCATAGAAAGTGCATGCATGATCCAAGACCCTTTTCAAACATGAAATCTACGGCATTTTCTATGATTTCACACACATTAATTTCTCGTTTCTTTACAAGGATATCAATGCATACGTCAATTACAAAGGCCGACATAAGTATGATATTGATGATGTAGAACTCGGCCTCGTCACATTCATAAAATATCTCTAGGGCCTTTCTAATAATCACACGGGGTTCCTCTTGGGCCTGTACAACTGTCTGTACCATGTTATTGAAAGAGTCATCTATAATTTTCACACCATCTGTTTTTTCCTTGAGTCTGATTACACGACCGGCGTTAGATTCGCAATAGTTTGGAGGCATGCACACATTGGCCTCTTTGTATATCACAGTACATAGTAGATTGGACATCTCGCGCTTGTAGTTCTTTTTAAGCATATCTTTAAAAAGGTCGGTCCCGTACACATACCCCATCTGGCCATTGCGTAGTCGTTCGAATGATCTTTGTGCCATCTTTTTCAAGAATCTGTAGTTTCGTAGACAACTTTGCTTGCTTGTTTGTTTCTGAGTTCAATCGCTTTCTCAGCAACAAAAGGATCGTGTCCACTGTTTCCGCCGCGTTGCGTTTGATAGTTTGTTTGCGAATTCGGACACCTTGGCTGCATCAAAAGCTTCCACAGTTTCTGCAAAACATAAAACAGACCTCTGGTGTGTACGAATCCGACACGGTTGTTCAAATTGTTCTGTGATGTGTTAATCCGGGGTTACGTTTTTGGTAAAGGTTCTGTGTTCAGAAGGAAAAACTTCTCATCTGAACTCAATCTTCGCTTCACAACCCCCGCAGCGTTGGTCGTTCGGTCCGCACCACGTGATAACAGCCATTGCACACGCGCACACGCACACACCATATCCGCTGGGGGTTTTACGATGTAATTCGTAAAGCTATAGACACTAATTCATCTTAAACCTAACCTAATATCAGATAATATGTTAAAATAGTTTATTTTTATTTTATTTAGTAAAAATTAAGGTTTACCTATTTAACGTAAGCCCGTGATTTTAATATTATGTAGAACCATGTCCTAACTGATGTTGTGTTTGTGGACGCACACAACCATGTTTAACAAAATGTCAAATTTGTTAAATGTTTTGTCTTTAAAGCAATGATTGTTGTCACGTATGTGACAACCTGGTTTATAACAACATCAAACGTTGATAAATAATATTTGCACCCGTTTTGTTGTCCTCTAAGGGCTAACACAAGGGTTTATGTCATCATAGGATGTGTGATGAAATGTCTTAAAACTTCTAAGTTTCTTTAAATTACGAATAAGAAATAACATGCTTTAATCTGTATCTGAGTAATGAAGCCTGAAATCTAGAATAAGCCTATTACTTTTTGACAATGGGGGCTGAGTTTCTTTATTTTACCAACACTCCCTCTGTCCAGACATCTGGGGGGTTGTCTGCTGGTTGATAGCGGACTGGTGATAGAGAGAGAGAGAGAGAGAGAGAGAGAGAGAGAGAGAGAGAGACTGAAACTGTTCGTCCAAACAACAAACTTACATCACTAAATATGTCGAACACTCGCAAGACAAGAACCACACACTGGAATAACCTTTTGTTCAAGAAACCTTTTATTTTGACAATACGTACCGTGTTACATTTATCGTAAATAGACATGTACACACTTCGATATTAGATGACATTAATGAATTAAACTCAAAATAGGGTGTGAAATGTCTTAAAACGTTTAAAAGGCTCTTAACACCAGATATATGTGCGCATCAGTCTACGTTATCTGACAACTTTGGTGCACGCATTCACATGTTTTAATCAGAGACTTGGTTAAAGAAAGTCCCAAATCTAAAATAAAACTCCTATTATACCGGAGCGGCCATAATTACATTTTGTTGTGTAATAAACACATATTCACAGTTGATTTTAAGATGTCATTAATTTAAAACAAACTCAGAAAATGATATGAAAGTGTTTTTAATCGTTTAAAAGTTTCTTAACTGTGGATATGAACGCTCACCCTGCGCTTTGTCAGGCACCGCCGGATCTTTAATGGCTTGAACAGAACCCCCTGCTTGAAATGCTTCACAGATCTCGTGAAGCGAATCAGCTTTTATATAGTTTAAAATAAATAGGATTTAGTCTAAAGAAATGTCGACCTACGGGGGTTTTGGTACAATTCCTTGCTATACACGTACTGCGTATTTCATTAAATTGTGTTGTTAAAAACTTTTAGATACAGTAATGTTTGCCATAAATAGATTATGATCTAAAATAAACCTTTTACTTTTTTTTGACAGAGTTACCATATTACATTTTACCACTACAGTTTTAAAAGACTCTACCTAGATTACAAACCGACCCTGCTGTGAAATATCTATCACACACGGTCATAAGTTCAGCATCAAAACTTTGTGTCTTATCAGAAAAATACAGCTTATAGTTAAATAGATAATAACAGATTTAAGTTTAACCAGTTACAACTAAAATATTTTATTCTTGCGTGACTTTAAAGAAGTCTCTTTACAAAACAAACGTATTATCAAGTTGTATTTATAAGACACACGCAGTCAATTCCCCTAAATCTAAAAAATACTTTATTTTTGTCAGAGCAGACAATATAAGACTCTTTGTATAATATACACATATTCACACATGTTTTAAGAAGCCTTTAATTAAAAATAAAACCCAAAAATGGGGTGAATACGTCTTAAAAACATTTAAAAGTTTATTAACGTCATATATAAGTTTCTCTGTCACCATCTGTGCACGTATACACATGTCTTAGTCAGAGACTTGGTTAAAGACTCCCCTAAATCTAAAATAAAATCCTATTTTGCCATAGTGGACAGAATTACATTTATTAACATTATTTTAAATGACAGATATGAACAATCACCCGACGCTTTGTCAGACACCGCCGGATCTTTAATACGCGTGAAACTATAGAGCAGGTCATGAAAAGATTCACGGAACTCATGAATCGTTTAAAATTGTATTTAGTTTAGACTTTCGTCTAAAGATTATAGTATTGCCGGCTCCGAAGGTTATGGCTCAGATCATTGCTTAAACTATACACGTATACGGAATATTTAATTAAATAACTTGTGATGTTACAAACAAATGTTTTAATCGTAGCATTGTTCATGATTTGTCTAAATCTAAAATAAACATTTTACTTTTTTGACACCGTAATGGGGGATTGTTTTACCAACATTAAGTTTTAGAAATCTTTAATCGCTTTACAACACGCACCCCTGTGAAAGAATGCAGGTCTTGTGCGAAAGGAGGGAGGAAGGGTGAGAGCTGACATCAAATGTCAATAAACAGCAAATGTCGAAACACGAGCCGTCATTAAACATAACAGCATACGCTTGACATAAAACACACTCAGGAAAAACAATCACTCTAAATGACCCGTCATAAACCCATTAAATACTTTCTGTCTAAAGTTGACAACTTGTCCAGATTTTGATTGATGGTCCCGCCCCCCTGTCAAAGGGGTCATAAAACACGACCTGTCAACGGGTGGGGGAGGGGGTCATAAAAGTTTGACGAATGGTGGCCCGTTACAACTACTGCTGGTTTAAGCTGGTCCTCCCAGCCTGGCAAAGCTGGTGGGTCAGCTGTCTAACAGCCTGACCAGCTTAAACCAGCAAAAACAGCTACCAGCTTATGCTGGTTTTAGCTGGATTTTCAGTAGGGAAACCAAAAACTTGAAATTATGAAATGTAGTGGAGTAAAAATATGATAATATGCTTTGGAATGTATGTTTTCCAAAGTAAAACACTTATTAAAAAAGGAATACTTTTATGTAGAAAGTAAAATACTTAAGTAGTGTCCACCTCTGGTATCAACAAGGATTGTGGTTTACATGTCACATAGTCAGGGCCAATACACCATCAAATAAATGTAAGTTTAAACACTCGAAGTTTTCAGGTAACCGGACCATAGATATGTATAAAGGCTAGATGGCTTACCGCTGAGTCCCTAATGGCATCACCTGGCGGCCATCTTAGGACAGGACGCTCGCTCACTCGTAGCATTGAGTTTAATGGTGAAGGTACTTTTAAATGACCATAACTTGCTCAATTTTCTACCGATTTTCAAACGGTTTGGTTTTTTACAAACGTTATTAACGTGGCTATAATACTGGATGCTTTGACATGTTTCATGATTTTTTTATATATTTTTAGTATAGGTATGCAGTGTCATAGTTACATCTTTGACGTTTATAATAAACCAAACCGTTTGAAAATCGGTAAAAAATTAAGCAAGTTATGGTCATTTAAAAGTACCTGCATCATTAAAACTCAATGCTAGGAGTGAGCGAGCGCCCTGTCCTAAGATGGCCGCCAAAATGCAGACGTTCCACTCAATTGGCCAGCAGGGCGGGCGAGCCATCTAGCCTTTATACATATCTATGAACCGGACACACTGCATTTCATTGTAAGCCTAACCAGCCACCTAGGCTAGCTTAGCTAACTACATGCTGATATGAAATACTGTATATATAATATTATGTCTTAGTGACCTTCTTGTTTATGCATAAAGAAGCCTGTATATCTGCATTAAAAACTTTTGAACGAACATTTCCGTCACTTACCTTAGCCTCCATATGTTCGCCGGTGTTGTTATATGACGCATTTCTTCACTATTTTTAAACTCCGGTTGTCGCGCATGCGTAGAACAGATCAGGTAGGGTCGTAAACTGTCGTAAAACACGTAGAGCTTCTGCGCATGCGCATAATTATGCGCATGCTCAAAACAGTTCGGGCAGGCGGCACGGATCGGGTACTGACACTTACCCATGGAACTCCGGAGAACGCAATATCAATTTCAATTTCAATTTAAAGAACTTTATTGGCATGATTGTGTCACTTACAATATTGCCAAAGCATTAAACATAAAACAAGAAACATACAATAACACAATATTAACAAACATTAAGGTGCAATTAAGCTAAGGTGCTGGGTGATGGATGAAGTACTACTGCAAAATAAAATAGAATCAGAGGATATTTACAATATAAAGTAGACTTTGAAATATAAACATTGGAAGTATACAAATGTACATTTATGGAGGCAGATGAGAGGTAAAATAAAAGTACTGTACAAGATCAGGGCTGTGGATTATTTCTGATGGTGTGTAACTGATAAATGAATTTAGCAGCAACTGATGGGTGTCTGTCTTCCCCCAGTAACATCTTCATTTGATCTGAGTCTGAAGAGCTATGAAACTCTGGTATGAGCTTTGAGATTTTGTCAAAGTGTTTTTCTCTAAGCTCTTTATATTTACAACAGTAAAGGAGAAAGTGTGTCTCTGTCTCGATCTCACCACTGTCACAATGGACACAGATTCGCTCTTCTTTTGGGAGCCATGTTTGTCTATGTCGGCCTTTCTCTATTGCCAGACTGTGATCACTGAGTCTGTATTTAGTGAGGACTCGTCTCTGCTTTACATCTCTAACTGTGGAGAGATATTCTGACAGACTGTATTTTCTGTTTAGTGCCCGATAGCATTCTAGTTTACTTTGGTTTTTACTTTCATTATCCCAATGATCCAAATATAAAGTTTGACTTTCTTTAATGATTTGGTTTATTGTGGTTTGTTTGCGTTCATTAGTGCTGGTCTGGAGTTTTAGAGCCAGTTGACAGATGGGACTGGTTTTAGGTCTCTTCTCTTGGGTTTTAAGGGCTTCATATTGAAGTGTGTTCGGGGGACTTGAGTTTAAGTGTGACCAGAATTTAAGGGAGCGTTTTTGGATGTGTATTATTAGGGGATATCTGCCTAATTCAGCCCTGCATGCATTAGTAGGTGTTCTTCTCTGAACTCTTAAAATATTTCTACAGAATTCAGCATGCAGGGATTCCATTGGATGTTTGTCCCATTTGGAGTAATCTGTTAGGCATTGTGGACCCCAAACCTCACAACCGTACAGAGCTATGGGCATTATTACACTATCAAATATTTTACACCAAACTGTAGCAGGAATGTCTGTTTGTTTAAATTTGCCTTTGATGGCATAGAATGCTCGTCTAGCTTTCTCTTTAAGTGCATTTACCGCAAGACCAAAGCCGCCTGATGCGCTGATTTTTAACCCGAGATAGTCGTAGTGTAAGGTGTGTTCTAGTGCAGTGTTTCCTAGAGTAAATGTGTATCTGTTATCCTGTAATCTTGCTTTTTTCTGGAAAATCATAATTTTAGTTTTTTTCAGATTGACCGTCAGGGCCCAGTTTTGACAGTATTTCTCCAGCAGGTCCAGGTGTTGCTGTAAACCTTGTGCATTGTCTGACAATAGCACCAGATCATCTGCATACAGAAGAGCTTTAATCTCTGAGTTGTTTAGGATGAGACCGGGTGTGCTGGATTGTTCCAGTAACACTGCTAACTCATTAATATATAAGTTAAACAGAGTTGGACTCAAGTTACAGCCCTGTCTCACCCCACGTCCTTGACTGAAAAATTCTGTTCTTTTGTCACCGATTTTAACTCCGCACTTGTTTTCTGAGTACATGGATTTAATGATATCATATACTTTTCCTCCTATGCCTGATTGTAGAATTTTATAGTATAAGCCGTCGTGCCATATCGAGTCGAATGCTTTTTTAAAGTCAACGAAACATGCATAAACTTTGCCTTTGTTTTTATGATGAACGTGTTGATTGACTAGCGTCTGTAGTGTGTAAATGTGGTCAGTGGTGCGGTGGTTTGGTAAAAATCCAATCTGACTTTTACTTAAGACGTTGTGTTTGGTAAGGAAGGCCTGAATCCGAGCATTTAAGATACCACAGAAAGTCTTCCCTAGATTACTATTTACACAAATGCCTCTGTAGTTATTGGGGTCAAATTTGTCTCCGCTTTTATATAGCGGGTGTATTAAACCTGTACTCCAGGTTTCAGGAAAGTGTCCAGTTTGTAGGATTAAATTAAACATTTTTAAAAGTGCCTCTTGCATTGCTGCAGGACTGTGTTTCAACATTTCTGTTCTGATGTTGTCTAAACCGCATGCCTTTCTGCGTTTTAATTTCTTTAGTGCTTCTTTTAGTTCTTCTAAGCTAATCGGGTAATCTAAGGGGTTTTGGTTGTTTTTAATGATGGATTCCAATTGTTTTAGTTTAGTTTGTACATTTTTTTGATCAGGTGTAAGACTATCTGAGGAGATTTCCCTGAATAGGTTTTTAAAATAGTCTTTCCATAGTTCTCCATTTTGTATGGGTATGTCCTGGTTTTGTTTTTTGTTTAGGCTATTCCATTTTTCCCAGAATTGATTATTATGAATTGAGTCTTGGATTTCTTTGAGAGTATAATTGAGGTGTTGTTGTTTTTTGTAGTGAATTGTATTTTTGTAATCCCTAAGTGCTTCGCAGTAGTTTTGTCTTATTTCTGGTTTGTGTGGATCTCTGTGTTTTTGGTTGGAGAGTTGTCGAAGACGTTGTCTTTTACTTTTACATTCATGATCGAACCAGATTTCATCTCCAGATTTTACTTTAGTTTTTTTGTTTGTACGGAGTAGGTTCGCTTTGATTGCGCATCTTTCATAAATATGATTTATTTGTTGTACTGCAGCATTTACCTCGATTTTACTAGTCATAAACTGTGTTGTTTTAAATGTATTAATTAAGTTCGAAATGTCTTTTGAGCTGACTGCGCTAATAAATTCGGTTTCAGAGTTTGGGGACCATTTAAATGTTGGGTTCAATTTGGTCAAATTGCAGGGCTTTTGTTCGCTTCTATGAGTTTGTTGTGTTCTCTTTATAAACACGTTTATTTGACAGTGGTCTGATAAGGTAGACTGTGGTCTGACTGTAAATGCTCGTAATAGGGAGGGGTCTAGGTCTGTAATGGCATAGTCAACAACACTAGCACCAAGAGATGAGCAGTATGTGAATCGACCTAAAGAGTCACCTCGGATCCTACCATTAAGCATGTATAAGCCCAAACCTCGACAGAGACACACCAACTCCCTACCATTTTTGTTAACTGTACTGTCAGGGTTGTTTCGTGTTGTAGTAGTGGGAATGAGATGCATGTTTGTTTTCAGTATATGATTATTCCCATGAGTGTCTATAATGTCCGGTTCTGAGCCTGTTCGGGCGTTAAAGTCTCCACATAACAGTACGTTTCCTTCAGCCTGAAAATGGCTGGTTTCCATCTGAAGCTGATCAAAGAGATTGTCCTTGTAGTATGGTGATTCTGATGGAGGTATGTAGGCTGCACAGATATAAAGGTCCTTATCGCAGTCTATGATGCCTCTTTTGAGTTTAAGCCAGATGTGTGTTGAATCCGTTTTCTGTACAAATAAGTCATTTTTGAAAGTCTCTTTGTACCAAATGATAATGCCGCCAGAGTCTCTTCCACGTTTCACGTTGCAGTTCTTAAGTGATGACAATATAATTTCTATGTATCCCGAAGGGCAGCGAGTGTCAGTGTCTGATCTGCACCATGTTTCTTGTAGAATAATGATGTCCTGATTATTAATGTTTTTTAGGAACTCTGTTTTTAGAGTTTTGGCCCCTAAGGTTGAGGAGTAGAGGCCTTGAATATTCCAAGAGCTTATAGTAAAAGATGCCATTGTGAGGTAGAGATAGGTGTTTTGGTAGTCCAGTTGCCTTATGCTAGCATTTTACAGATGAGGTGTAGGAGATTTCTCACTTCTGTAATGTCTGAGGAGCCAGTGTGTTGTTTGCCCTTTGTAATCTCAGCATATGTGGACTGCTGTGATGGTGAGATGGGCTGTGTTGCTCTGTTGGTAGCTTCTGACTGATGGGTGGAAGTGTCCATATTTGTAGATTGACTGAGGCTGAGTGGAGAAGTACTTGGTTGGCCTTCAGTCTGTTTTGATGTTGTTTGCTGTGCTCTGATGGGAGAGGTTTTTGTTTGTAGATGCCTCGTTGGGGTCGTATGCTGGTTATCATGGCTGTTGGGTCTTGGGCGATGATGTTGTGAGGAAGAGGGTTGTGTCTTTCTACCAAGAGCTACATCTTTTAGGTTTTTGGCAAAGACTCGTACACTCTCTTGGCTTAGGTGCACGTGATCGTATAAGTCCTCTGTTGTAAGGCTCGGATGGTGTGCAACTTTGATTGCCATGAGGCTGGAGCATGCAGAAGTGATCTTCTGGTTTATGCTGTTGATCAGGCCAGCTGGATAGTCCTTCCTGTGAAGTAATGTGGAGATGGTGATGTTGGCTTGTGGGAATATCCTGCGAGCCTTCTCAGCCACTCTTACAACACTGTCAGCGACTTTCTCTCTCTGGTTGTACAGATCATTTGTTCCGGTATGTATGACAATGTTCTGTGGGTTGTGCAGAGTGGATTGTTGGAGGAGCTGGAGTGCGCTGTTTGTTGTGGGGCACCAAAATTTGCCAACCGCATGTTTGGGGAAGAGCTTCTGATGGTGTAAGAATTTGCCATTCGAGTCTATTAGAATGGCAGTTTTTGGTGGTTGTGGTTTTTCAGAGCGCTGTGAGGTCTGACTGGTGCGTTTTTGGGGACTCTGCTGGGTTGGTTGTGTGATTGTCCTGTTATTTCTCTGGCAGTTATCTCTGGTGTTTTGTTCGTTGGCTGTCTGGGAGCCTGTGGATGTGCATCTGGGGTGGATTTTATGAGAGTTTTTGATTAAATTTTCCAGTTTTTCATTAATGCTTTGGATAAGTGTGTCTTTTTCCACTAGATGTTTCTTCAGTTTAGACACTTCTTCTGTAAGAGTTTTGTTGTCTCTTTGGAGATTTTTTACGATCATCTCCAGTGTGCATGTTCTGCTGTTGTTCTCCTCTTTTATATTCTTTATTTCCTCTCTTAGCTGTTGAGTAGTTTCGGATTCTTGGAGTTTGCTTTCTTTAAATTCAGCAATTTCCATCTCCAATTGTGAGAGGCACTCCTGAATCCGTTGGATTGACACTGTTGATCTTGGTGTGTGGGGGGAGGGAGGGGCTGTGTGTTTTCGTGCAGGTGAGGCTGTGATTTCTTCATCTGCTGTTGTTGCAGCTGTCGATGATGTTGTGGGGAGGGAAGACTTCTCCTTCTCTGCTAGAGCTTTCAGGCCTGCAAAGTCTCTCTCAAATTGTTCCAGTCTGTCCTCAGAGCCCTGGATCATAACAGTGCCATTATGATATAGGTTGATGTTGAATTTAGGTGTAGTGTCCAGATATAATTGTCTCATTGCTTTGTTTCCACCCATTTTAAGATCTTTGTAGGTAGAGCAGAGTGCTGAATGCCAGGCGTTTGGGTGTTCTGTGTGGAAAAGCAGGTCTGCTTTTACGTTCCTCTCATTTACTTGTATAAAGTCTGCTTTAAGTGTTTCTGGGGATTCTTTGATCAGTTTGGTTTTGAATTTCTTTCTTGCAGTTTCACTGGTTACATCATCAGGGTATATGATGGCCAGGGTGTTGGGATCCCATCCCGCTGATGTGTTACCTCCATCCATTGTTGTCTGTATTGCTGTATTTAAGTATTGAAATTTAAATGGTTTCCAGATGGTGGTCGTCAGAATTTGTAGTTAGATGGGTCGTTTGCAGATTGTTGTCCTTTCAGGGGAAAATTTAGCCTTTTGTTAGGCCTGGGTGCTCTCACAGTAGCCAATTGACACCTTGTTCACCGATATGGTCAGGTTTTTCTGGTAGCTCTTTGTTGTAACTTGTATCCTTGAATCCTTGTTACTGTGATCTTTAAAAAGTTGTAGATCTTCTAAAGAGTTTGTATTTGGAGTTCAGATAAAAAGATATCTTAAAATCCAGCAATGAAATCCAGTAGAATAAAAAAAAGAAAAATCCTAAAAATCCAATGGAGTTTTGGGTAGATGAAATTCACTTGTAATTTCTCCCTCGCTGTCAAGGTTGCTGCAAGATCCTTTGTGTGGTGTCCTGGCTGTTTATTCCAAGAATTTTAGTTTTTTTTTTTAAGAAACAAAAAATTGGTCCAAATTGTGATGATGATGTCAGCAAATATAATCCAGAGGGTAATATCCAAGAAAATCCCAAGTATTCTGTTTTTGAAGATGGTTTTTAGCATAAAATATTATAAAGTAGCAGGAGCTCAGCAGTGCATGACCTCTCTCTCTGACCTCTCTCTCTCTCTTCAAATACAAATACAAACTCTTTAGAGTTTGCATCGCTTCTCTTGTTGAAGTTGTTGGCATTGAGAGAATTATCGCCCCCTATTGGTTATCATCCTCATAAATGCGTGTCATTTTCACGCCTAGAGGAGGCAAAGCGTGACATTGACACGCATCCTCTAGTGGACCAGCGTGTCTATTACACGCTTTAGCGTGATACTGGGTTGAACATTTAGATAGAGAATTAGAAGATTAACCTTTTAGGATGAACTGCTTCTGTTTTCTTCCTCAAGTTGCTTTGGATGAAAGTGTCTGCGCTGAATGTCTAAATAAAATGAAACATAGCTTAGACCTTAAAGACGTACTTTTCATTTAGATACAAAGCAAATGAGCAAATGAGATATGTTCTAAGCATGTATTTAAAATATATTATATTAGGAATATCCCCATTATTTACCAAGAAAATTAAGTCCAATCAATATAAATGAAAGAGAGAAGAACCATATACTGCACGTCTAAGGTCTTCACAATTGCTGTCATACTTCATCCACCTATGAGAAATTCAGCTTTGCAGATATAATTCTAAAGATTTGTCAAGTATTAATTTTGGAAGCAATTAAATTAACATTAAATTAAATGGTGGCCCTGATTTACTGTCACTAACCTGAATGTCACCTCCTCCTGTCCTGTCAGCATCCTTGTCCCACCTCTTTACCTGAAGCAAACACAGCAGATGATTAACAGAAAATAATTTCACAGTATTCTATATATTCAAAATATTTGTATTTTTACCATTTTCCTTTGTATTCAACAATGCAATTCGGGTACCTAAATTAATGTTAGGCTATGGTCAGTTCTTACTCACCTAATGAATGAAACCACTGTCCAGCCCTCTGTATTTATCAGCTTTCACTGAAATCACAATGTGACTATTTAGCCATATAGAGCAATCTTTTGATATATAAACACAAAGATGCAAACATGAGCCTCAACATTTAATTTACCTTAATGTGTCTATTGGAATATACACCCCATCATCCTTCTCTTGTCCCACTCCAGAGTCTTCATGTCTTGATGAACACAGACACACTTTCATCAAAAAAGGAAATTAAACGTTACAGAAATACATTTTTAAATATGTTTTTATATAAATGTTCTAACATCAGGAAGACCAGATAACCAAATTCGATTACTTCATTATAATATGATCACAGTTATTCTTAACCTGATAGAAAACAGCTAATTTAATATCAATATAACGTTAATTACACACACACGAATCACGTAAACGTTTGCATCCCTTTATACGTTTGTAAGACATTTAAACAAAAACATTTTTATGATTGAAAAAGTTTAAATATTTAAGTTCAGGTACTTACTATCTTTCATCCTGCTGCCTTTGAAATCCTTGTCCGTTATGATTGATTGACGCGGTGTAACTGCTACTCCGACGGTAACCCCGCCTATTGGTTAATTTGATTGGCCGCCGCTCGGCTTCCGTTAACAGGAAAGCTCGTCTTCTGTTATGTGATTGGCCAGTGGCACTCGCCTTTTTTTATTTGATTGGCCATCTCAATCATTTTTGACAAGGTGTTCAACGTAATGCTGAGTTGCAGGAACTGAGAAACGGATGACGTTAAAATACCGCGAGAGTGATTTGAAATTAGAATGCTGTCCATGATCTTTCGAGTCGCTCTCGCAGTACTTTGATGTCATCCGCGTGTAGGTTCTTGTTGCACTTTATAAATAAACTGCGCATCCTTAACGTAACGCGAAGGTTAACAATACATTTAGTTTATTTCTGCAGTATCTAACATTTGATTGTACACAATGATAGTTTTACTTAGTCATTGAAGTCAGAAATCTTCAGCACAGTAACGTTTATTTCTGCAGTATCTAACATCTGATTGTACACAATGATAGTTTAGTCATTGAAGTCAGAAATCTTCAGCAGGAATAAACTCCTGCTACAAAATCGCGCAAAAGCAAGTTTAAATAGAAACGATCCATGGTGCTTCTCAAAGCAACCTTATAGAAACTTTTAAATTCAGAAAGAAAAACTTTTGGAAATTCAGGGTCATTTGAACAAAATAATCTTGACCCATGATCTGAAGGCAAGTTTATGTGATTGAAATGTAGACAAACATTATTGTCCAAATATATTAGTTTCTTTTAATACAAAACTAACATTTTACTTAATAAAGGTTAAATTAACATTAAGATTAAGATAGCCTGAAAATCCTTCAATCCTTCAATTCTTCTAATTATTTATTATAAATCAGTATTTTAAATGTGGCTTACAATCACTAGACTGATCTGGGCCAGAATCACACTGATCTGGGCCAGAATCACTACACTGATCTGGGCCACATACCTCCCAATCACAACTGGCCCAAATATTATTTGCCATCATGGATCCAGTGCCATCATTGCCACACCTGGCCCATACTTGGCTGACATGTTGCATGCCGTTGCCGGCAGCACGCCAGCAGTGCCATCATGAGGCCACATTCGGGCCGAGTCCGTCTGCTATCTGGGCGAGTCATTAATTCGCGAATGTGCCAGAAACACAAGATAGCAATTAAAAAAATAAAATACAAATTTCGTAATTAATTAAAATACAGTAACGAAGGAACGCTGCATAGTGTAAACGAAGTAAAAGTAAAATTTTTTTTTTTACACCTCGGAAGGGCAACTTGAGTTGAGAAGGGCATATGGGCAGTTGCCCGGGCAACCTGAGCAACCCCCCTGTGCACGTCCCTGTTATAGAGGAAAATAGAGGAAAATAGAATTCCTAATTCTCCCCATTAGGAATCTGTGACCGCAGATATAGTCACTGCATCGCGTGTGTTTAGAAGTCTGTGCTGTTTGCTGTGAGGTTTTTATGAGAGAAAGCACAAACTATTTAATATTTAATATGTAAAACTTGAATTTGAAATTAAACTTACCGCGGAGAAGATAATGAAATCTCTATCGTCTGCTAAGTGACGCGACAATTATTTATTATTTCAAATCCGTTTACAAGATAAATATACATTGTGTTGTTAAACAGATAATTATCTTGATATAGGCTACATTCATTATGAGAAGCTTTTTCTTTTTACGGTTATAACACTGTAGACAGTAATATATGTAATTTATATAAAACTCTATGGTCGTGACAGCACATTATCCATTATCTGTTGGTTCATGTTGGTCCAGTTTAATTCAGGGTAATCCTTTAATAAAATGTAATTATAAAATATTTTATTGTTTTGTAATATTCACAGCGCCTCTCAGATCGTTTTAAAACATTTTTATTATTCTGCAAAATTCCGCATAGATTTTGCAAAAGAAATCCGCAGAAATAGCAAAAAATAACTCCTTACACAGATTCCTTACACAGCTGTACTACTCTTGCAGCAATTAAAGCAGTTCAGATTTGTTTTAAATGGCAAAATAGTTATATTTCTTTTTTTATTTACATTTTAGAGTATTTTGTTTGTTAAAGTTTTTTTATTATAACCAACAAGCGGTTATAGCAGCCGACAGTAAGTTTGATGAATTTAACTCTCAAATCAACACTTCACTTGTCTATAAGGCTACAAGAACAACTATATAAAATATATATTTTCAGCATATCACAGTGTTAGTTTAAACGTTTATTATCTACACACACTATTTTTAAAAAGCGGAGGCAGATTGCTCTGCTGCTCGCAGCTGCAACGGGTGCAGAAATAAAAAAATGAAAAGGGCTATAGCTACAACGGAACGAAATAAACATGAAACCGAATAAACATGCAACCTGCCTTATCTTACAACTTCGCTATGCATATTATAGATTATGTCTTGGATGCTGTTTGCATAGATTATGCGCAGTATCCAAGGTTTTAATCTAGTCCTCCATTAATATTTTTTCCCGGTGAGCTGAAGGTCCTGCTGTTAAATAAGCAACAGCTGCATTGTAAATGTGTGGCTGGCTGTGCTTATAGTGGACTCGTGCTATAGGTTAAAAGTCTTACTACGTTTGTTTTGCAATCATCGTCTGTCAAAAGGTTATTTTAATTAAATTGAAAAATATAAAAAGATGGAGAAGCCTATAAGCCCGAGGTCCGCCCGCGTATCAGCTGTGACGTTAAAATTGACCGAAACCCGACCTGAGGGGTGTAAAAAGGTCGGGTCGGGCTTGGGCTGAAATGCAGGGCTCTACCCTCAGTCGCATTCATTGAGAAAAATGTAATGCATGCTCATCATGAAAGCTCTTTACAAATTAATATCCCTCTGGGCTTTTGGTTCAAAGGCGTGCATGTTTGGAGAAATATTGATTGAGTTTATATGTTTACTTCAAATTTCTAAAGAGAGGAGTTGTTACAATCGAAATGATAAATCCAAGGCAGGGATCACAGGGAATGAGTCTTTAATGAAAAAGGTAACAAAGGCAGTCTGGAGATATCACACAGCACTGTAATGTAACAAAATGATGCTTGACTCCCAATCCGGGAAAACGAAAGAGATATTCCCTGGAGCTGGCCCGGGGCGCAGCAGTTGGCAAATCAGGTACGGAGAAAAACTCCTCAGCCCTCACACACGGCTGAACATCAAACGAGATTGTGGAGATACTGGACAAGACAGACAAGACAAGGTGAGCTTAATCCAATACACGACACGACATGACAGAGTAAAGCTGTAGAGCATACAGAGAACATGTGTAATTTCAATAATCCGACAAAGATACTGCCAAAACAGCCACTAGATAAATGCTAAGGGCAGAGTGGGAACAGGTGTCACAGCAATCAGCGCGAGCGCAGATTGTAACGACAGACAGGTGAGAGGGGAGAGAGAGAGGGAGAGAGAGAGAGAGAAAGCGTGTGTATGTGACTAAATGAGTGTATGTGCATGTGTCTGTGTCTGTGTGTGTGTGACAAAAAGGCAGACAGAGAAAACCAGATTCATGACAGGAGTCATATTTATTCAATTTTTAGTCCAAACACGGCATAATATTAGCTGAAGTTGTTTTACTGATATTTCCAATAATCTGTTCATAATTCATACGTGATTATATGATATTTTGTGTCAGTATACAGTGTCAGTACACTGAAAAAAATTATTAATTGAATTTAATCATTTTTTTAAGGTAAGTGGTTGCAATCAATTTATTTAAGCTACATTTAAACAAAAGTTTTATATTTTATTTTACTTTACTAATCTTTTTTTTGTTTAAATGTAGCTTAAATAAATTGATTAAATTCAATTAATATTTTTTTCAGTGTACTACATTTAAAGGTGCAGTGTGTAAATTTTAGAAGCATCTAGTGGTGAGGTTGCAAATTGCAACTAACGGCTCAATACACTGCTCACCCCTCGCTTTTGAAACACATGGAGAAGCTACGGTAGCCGTCACCGGTAAAACATGTCATCGTCAGAGACAACTTAGTAAAAAAAGTTTGTCTGTTAAAGGTTTCTGTAGAAACATGGCGGCACAAAATGGCGACCTCCACGTAAGGGGACCCTCTGTGTATGTAGATAAAAACGTCTCATTCTAATGTAATAAAAACATAATGGTTCATTATAAAAAAGGTCTTTATACACCCCTGATAATATAGTTTTGTATATTATTTTGCATTTCTGTCAAGAGATCCTTCTAAAAATTACACACTGCACCTTTAACTAAATGTTTTATACAATGTATAATATGCAATATTCGTGGGTCCTGAATCTGATAATGCCAAATGTCTTGTTACCAGTAAAAAGTAAGGGGTGGGGGGCCGTTCAGAGATGCTCTTCTGTATATCTCGGTTCTAACAAGAGGTTATTTGAGTTACTGTTGCCTTTCTATCAGCTCGAACCAGGCTGGCCATTCTTCTCTGACCTTTGGCATCGACAAGGCATTTGCACCCATAGAACTGCCGCTCACTGGATATTTTCTCTTTTTCCGACCATTCTTTGTAAACCCTTGAGATGGTTGTGTGTAAAAATCCCAGTAGATCAGCAGTTTCTGAAATACTCAGACCAGCCCGTCTGGCACCAACAACCATGCCACTTTCAAAGTCACTTAAATCACCTTTCTTCCCCATTCTGATGCTCGGTTTAAACTGCAGCAGAGTGTCTTGACCATGTCTACATGCCTAAATGCATTGACTTGCTGCCATGTGATTGGCTGATTAGAAATTTGCATTAACGCGCATTTGGACAGGTGTACCTAATAAAGTGGCCGGTGAGTGTATATATATATATATATGAAGAGTTTGGTTCCAAAACGCAATAAATCCATTTTGACAAATCTCGGTAAAAATGTGTTTTCTATACCAAGAAAGTGGCAAGATGAAAACCACTATTTTCTGTTACAAACTTTCACATAGCATCTTTAGGTTGTAAAAACATAATTTCAAATCCATAACTTGATTTTCAAAGCTTTATTATAAAAACGAATAATTTTTTCCACAAAATGCAATAAATCCATGACAAGTTTTTTTCAAAATTCTATAAATCTATTGAATCAATGTATAAATGTGCATTCATTTTTGCCATTTTATATTCATTTAGTTGAACAGTTGTACACACTGATAAAAAATAAACTTAAATGGCATTAATCAAAACACTTACTTTGTCATATTAGGAACATTGTCATTGCTGCGCGGTTATACTTCACTTCGTCGCTTAACATTTTTCACAGCGATTAGCTGTGATTTTCGTTGACTTTGAATAAAATTATGGAAAGTTTTTCATAAGATCCCCTGGGGTCAATGTGTTAGCACGAGAGAAGCTAGATGCTGTCGGGAGAACAAGCGATCGTCTCCTCGAGTGCCTCTCGCATAAATTATTAAATGTTGATGACATACTTTTCGGTTACGTATGTAACCCTTGTTACAAGGAAGGGAACGGAGACGTCACATCGTGACCGACGAATTGGGAACCGCTTCGCGGGTGACCTATCTACTTCGAGAACTATCAGAAACGCCAATGAACTTGGCATGCAGGTATTTGCATAATGCCGGCGCCGCCCCGCCAGGTGCGTATATAAGCCGCAGGTGCATAATACCAAATCAGCTATATTATTGCTGAGAAGCCGAGCAACAGTGCCCGGCCTGAAAACAGCAATGGAACAGCAAACTGTGGCGACGGGACGTGACGTCTCCGTTCCCTTCCTTCAGGGAACGAGGGTTACATACGTAACCGAGACGTTCCCTTTCAGTCGGTCACTACGACGTCACGTCGTGACTGACGAATTGGGAATCCCTACCAAAACGCCACTGCAGCTGAACCCTTCCGGTGCCTGCAAAAGCCCTCCGCCCTCCACGTAAGGGGCGGAACCTAGGGCAAATGCAGAAGGCCGGTCACTACCTGTTCCCTAACCCACGATAGTGAAGCAGCGAACTGGGGAAGCGTCTAAACTGAGCGGAGCTAGAACACTGCGGAAGCCATCCCCTAAGAAGGTTGAATGGATGACATAAATATATGAAACAACCGAAGGTTGCTCATAAAAAGTCTCTGAACAAAACATAGTATGCAGAGAGATGCAGAGCAGGCTCTGCTAAGGAAAAACGTGGAGGATTAGTACCCCACGGAGTATACACACAAATGAACCCCACATAGGGGACAAATGTGGGGTACTACACCTAGCCTACACAGGTTTACAGAGAATACATCAGTGAAGGGTTGACAGCGGATGCTCCGCAACACCAGCTATCAGGGCGGTGGAGGAGAGGCAAAAACAGTTTTTGTGACGTTTTTGCCAAGATGGCCTTCCATATTGGTGCAAATGTGCAGCACCAAAATAGAGGCTCCAAGCCGACACACGAGCCGACCCTCGGCGTTCTTAACTAGTTAGTAGAAAGAACCCGAGTGGAAACCGGTTCGACACGAACACTATAGAATCTTGTGAACGTATTAGGTGTCGCCCAGCCTGCAGCTCTACAAATATCTGTTAGCGAGGATCCGCGAGCCAGTGCCCAAGATGATGCCACACTGCGTGTAGAGTGGGCACGTAAATTAAACGGACAAGGCACGTCCTGCTTCTGATATGCAAGGGCTATAGTATCCACAATCCAATGTGACATCCTCTGCTTGGTGACAGCTTTTCCTTTCTGCTGACCACCGTAACAAACAAAGAGCTGATCTGAGGTCCTAAAGCTTTGCGTCCTGTCTATATACACACGTAGTGCACGAACAGGGCATAACAAAGCCATGGCTGGGTCTGCCTCCTCCAAAGGCAGCGCTTCCAGGTTCACCACCTGATCTCTGAAAGGAGTGGTGGGAACTTTGGGCACAAAGCCGGGCCGGGGTCTCAGTGTTACGCTGGATGCAGCCGGCCCGAACTGAAGGCACGAATCGTCGACCGAAAATGCATGAATATCCCCTATCCTCTTAACAGAAGCCAAAGCCTTTTTGGGCTTTACCTAGCTTCCTCTTCTATACGTTGCTTTAGTAATACGTGCAATTATAATATTGAGTCATAGCCGCAGCAAATTTAACTGCTCATGCTTTCATGTATTTTGTTGTGCTATCTGTCGTTTTCTGTGCTTTTCACTGCTTCTATCTATGTAAAGCTGCTTTGAAACAATTGACTTTTGTGAAAAGCGCTATATAAATAAAATTGAATTGAATTGAAAAAAATTAATGTCTTCATAGTAAGAAATTTAACACTCACACTATGCAGAGGCTCAAATGGGGCTTCCTGGAGTGATTTCAGCACCAAGGACAGGTCCCAAGGAGGAATAGAGGGAGGACGCGAAGGATTCAGTCTTCGAGCGCCTCTGAGAAATCTAATGACCAGGTCGTGCTGACCCACTGTCCTACCGTTTACGGGTGAATGGTGAGCTGATATCGCAGCGATATCGACTTTAATAGTGGATGGTGACAGCCTATTCTCCAAACGACGCTGGAGATACAAAAGCACAACACTAATCGGGCATTCTCGGGGGTTTTCACTTTGGGAAGAACACCAGTCGACAAACAGGTTCCATTTAAGCGCGTAAGCCTGTCTCGTAGACGGCGCTCGCGCAGCAGCAATAGTGTTAGATACCTCTTGCGGTAAATCACTCATATCCTCCGTGCCCCGTCCAGAGACCACACATGGAGGTTCCACAGGTCGGGGCGCGGGTGCCATAATGTGCCCTCTTGTTGAGAAAGAAGGTCCTTCCTCAGGGGAATCTTCCAAGGAGGGGCTGTCGCGAGGAGAGAGAGTTCTGGAAACCAACTCCTGGTTGTCCAATACGGTGCCACCAACAGCACGCTCTCCTCGTCCTCCCGGATTTTGCATAGGGTTTGCGCAATGAGGCTCACCGGAGGGAACGCGTATTTGCGCATGTTTCGCGGCCAGCTGTGTGCCAATGCATCCATGCCGAGCGAGTCGTCGGCTAGTGAATAGAATAGGCGACAATGGGTCGTTTCTGGGGAAGCAAACAGATCTATCTGCGCTTTGCCGAAACGTCTCCAAATCTGCTGAACCGCAATGGGGTGGAGCCGCCATTCGCCGGGATGCGCAGCCCGAGAGAGCGCATCCGCCTCTACGTTGAGCGTGCCCGGGATGTAAATGGCACGAAGAGACCTCAAATTCTTCTGACTCCAAGTGAGGAGATGACGGGCGAGATGCGACAGGTGACGCGAACGTAAACCGCCTTGACGATTGATGTACGCCACGGTCGCAGTGTTGTCTGTGCGAACTAATACATCTTTGCCCCGTAACTCGTTGCTGAAACGGACGAGCGCAAGATATACAGCCCACATTTCTCGCAATTTATGTGCCAATGCAGCTGGGGTGTCGTCCAGACCCCCGAAGCCGCAAGCCCATCGTACGTGGCCCCCCACCCCGTGTCTGAAGCATCTGTGCATACTATTGCATGCCTGGAGACCTGTCTCAGAGGCACACCGGCTCGGAGAAACGCACGGTCTGACCACGGAGTGAAAGTGCGACGACACGCAGGTGTAATGATAACACGGTGAATGCCGCGCAGCCACGCTCTCCTCGGGACTCGGTCGTGTAGCCAATGCTGAAGCGGTCGCTCTTGAATGTATATGCAGCAGTCCGAGTGGTGTCACAGCTGCAGCTGCTGCCATATGCCCCAAAAGCTTCTGAAAATGTTTCAGCGGGACCGCGCTCTTGCTCTTGAATGTATTCAGGCAAGTCAGAATCGACTGTACACGCGCTTCTGTTAGACGAGCTGTCAAATCGATCGAGTCCAGTTCCATCCCGAGAAAAGAGATTCTCTGCACGGGGCAAAGCTTGCTCTTTTCCCAGTTGACCCGAAGACCCAAACGAGCGAGGTGTTCTAGAGTTAAATCTCTGTGATCGCACAGCGTCTGACGTGTTTGAGCTATTATGAGCCAATCGTCTAGATACGCGAGAATGCGCACACCTTTCTCTCTCAGGGGTTTTAAAGCCCCCTCCACTACTTTGGTGAATACACGGGGCGACAGAGAGAGCCCGAATGGGAGGACTTTGTACTGGTATGCTCGCCCCTCGAACGCAAAGCGGAGAAACGGCCTGTGCCGGGGGAGAATCGATACGTGGAAGTACGCGTCCTTCAGGTTGATAGATGCGAACCAATCGTTTGGACGAATGCATGGAAATATGCGCTTGGGCGTCAGCATCTTGAACGGCATTCTGTGAAGTGCACGGTTCAGCGAACGCAGGTCCAGGATCGGTCGCAAGCCGCCGGTTTTCTTGGGTACAATAAAGTAAGGGCTGTAAAACCCCGACCTCATCTCGGCTGGAGGGACCGGCTCGATCGCGTCCTTCGCCAATAGGACAGCGATCTCCGCACGGAGGACGTGCGCATCGGCAGCTCTCACCGCAGTGAAACGAACGCCGGAGAATTTGGGGGGACGCCGGGCAAATTGGATCGCATAGCCGAGACGAATCGTGCGTAAAAGCCAACGCGACGGGCTGGGAAGCTGTTCCCACGCCCCCAGACACCGTGCGAGAGGGACTAAAGGCACGATCGGTGTACCCGCGGCGGGCGCAACGGAGGTGATCGCCGGTGTGTGCATATTGGCCGCACCGACAGCAGTGTTGTGCATGATAACACTCTCCTGAGTCCGCTGCTGGGTGGGTGAGTAAGGGAGGCTCTGCTGAAGACACCTCACGCCACTCGATGCACCCTCTGGCGAAGGGGGAGGAAGACGATGGGTTATGAGCCCGTGATTGTCTTCTCTCCCCTGAGAAGTCAGAGAGCGCGATGGGGTTATGAGCCCGTGCGTTGCTCTCTAACTCCTCTGATGAGTCGGAGAACGAGGGGGGGTTATGAGCCCGCTCGTGTCTCCGGCGCTCATCTGAAGACCTAGAGATGAAAGTGGAATTCGCTCTTTTTTTGATTGAGTGGGTGCCGACTGAAAAGTCGGCGGAACAGAAAAATGAAACAAAGGATTCCCCAACCGGCCCTCCTCCGGTGGGGGGAGTGGTGCCTTCACCATCTCCCGAAGAGCGATCCCCTCCATCTCTAGGTCGCCCGTCTCAGGGCCGCTTCGATCTCCTCTTTCCACCCTTCGGAGCGGGCTGAGCGTGCAGGGCGGGCTGCTGGCGACCGGTTCCTCGCTTCTTAGAAGAGCCCCGGGGAGGAACGGAGGCGGCCGCCGCAGGACGCCCTCGGCGAGGAGCAGGCTGAGGCGCCGACGTGGATGGGGCAGGCGCAGGACGCTTCCGACGCGGCATGATTTGAGCTATGGCCTCAGTCTGCTTCTTGGCCGCGGAGAATTGCTGGGCAAACTCCTCGACCGTCTCGCCGAACAGGCCGGTCTGGGAAACCGGAGCATTCAGGAGCCGGGTCTTATCAGCATCCTTCATGTCCGCCAGACACAGCCAGAGATGGCGTTCCTGGACTACCAGGGTAGACATCGCATGCCCGACGGCGCGTGGGGTGACCTTGGTCGCACGAAGCGCCAGATCAGTGGCCGCACGCAGTTCAGAGAACTCCGCCGAGTCGTGACCTCCCGCGTGCAGGTCCCTCAGAGCCTTAGCCTGATGAACCTGCAGCAATGCCATGGCATGCAGGGCTGAAGCTGCCTCCCCACAAGCTTTGTAAGCAGCACCGGTCAGCGCCGAAGACTGCTTACAAGCCCGTGAGGGGAAAGTAGGCTGGTCCCGCCAGGAGGAAGCGACACCGGCCGGACACAACTGCATCGCGACCGGCCGCTCCACTGACGGGATACCAGTATACCCCCTGGCATCTCCACCCTCTAGAGAGGTGAGGGGTGAAGGCTGAAATGGCCGGTTCCGGGCGGAAAACGGGGTTTTCCACGACCGCGTCAGCTCTTCATGCACCTCGGGGAAGAAGGGCACCGGGGGCGAGGACTGAGAAGCCCTGGCACCCCCGAAGTACCAATCATCGAGGCGGGACGGTTCAGGTGGGGGAGGTTCAGTCCACTCCAAGCCGACCGCCGCCGCCGCCCGAGCGAGCATGGCTGCCATCTCGGGGTCGAACGCAGGACCCGCAACCCGACCCGAAGGCGGGAGCGGATCTGGATCGACGTCCGAGGCTGACAACCCCCCCTCCGACGTTACGGTGGACATCGCGTCCGGTGGAGGCTCGACAGAGCGCGAGGACATAGTAGAACACGGGCCGCTCGTCTCCATCGGGACCTCCGCTGGCAACGGATCAGGGCGCTGGGAGCTGCTGGACGAACCAGCAGACCGACCCAGCACCGTTATACGGAGGTCATCCTTCGCAAGTTTGGTAGCTGCGCCCTTAGCAGCACCAGACTTGGAAGGCGGGCGCCGTTCCCGGAGAAACGACACCCGTCTCCGCAAATCCGCCATAGTCATGCCCTCACAGATGGAGCATGAACTATCACGCAACGCTGCCTCTGCGTGCTGGAGCCCCAGACACGAAACACAGCGCTCGTGGCCATCCCGGGGAGCGATGAACACACCGCATCCAGAAACGGAGCACGGGCGGAATGCCATCTTTAAAAAGACGCACCCGACCGTGACACGAATGAGTGACTGTCTTTAAAAAGACACAAAGCTCAAACGTGCTGCTCTTTTAGGGAAATCACTCTTTTGTGCGAGCTGGTGAAACACACAGGGAGAGGCAAACGCACTCACTCAACTCAAGTCCTAAAAAAAGAGACAGAGAGAGAGAGAGAAAGGGTGGAGAAAACACTGTGAGCCTCCGCTGAGGTGTCTTTGCCCAACCAACTTCAGCAAGCTGAGATCTTTTTCTTCCCTTCTCAGAACAGGATCTACGAAGATCAGTTTTGAAAGCTTCTCGAGAGCAGATGTCTGCCGGCTTCGAAGCAATAAAGCTGATTTGGTATTATGCACCTGCGGCTTATATACGCACCTGGCGGGGCGGCGCCGGCATTATGCAAATACCTGCATGCCAAGTTCATTGGCGTTTCTGATAGTTCTCGAAGTAGATAGGTCACCCGCGAAGCGGTTCCCAATTCGTCGGTCACGACGTGACGTCGTAGTGACCGACTGAAAGGGAACCACAGGTTTATCAATGCTTTTAAAGTATTATTTCGTTTTTGTTTGTATGTTGATCACGAAGTACATAGTAGATGAGGAAAACTAGGACTCTGTGTTTACATTGCATGGAATGGTGCGCTGTTATGTTTTGGAGCGGATTTATTGCTTTCTATAGAAAAGGAGGAGTGGCGTTTATTGCGTTTTGGAAAAAAAAGGGAGAAAAGATGACAGAATAACACGGCGGATATTGGATTTTGGGTAAAATTAAGAATTTACTTTTAAATACTGTCCTGGTATAATACTGATTTTGTGTGTGTATATATATATTAAGTTGCGTAAAGTAAATTTGTCATATATATATATATATATATATATATATATATATATATATATATATATATATATATGACAAATTTACTTTACGCAACTTAATATCTGATTCCAAAAGATATAAACAGTGTCGTACATAATTCTGAATCAAATTGATGCAATTGTAGAATTTGGAAAAAAACGTTTGATCATTCTATTTACTTCATCATTATATTGACTCGTTCAAGTGGATCTCAATTGTCGCTTAGAATCCTTGCATCAGCTGCTTGCAGGTTCACGATCACAAACTCGACCATACAACCATAGAAAAATGTAGTAAAATTACTCTAGTAAATACTATAGTGTTTTTGAACCATTCTATAATAAAGTAAACTGTATTAAAATACTATAGCAATTTATGGTAAACTTACTATAGGAAATGTAAAATTTCAGAAAAACATTAGTAGCCTATAAAAATGACAGAAAAGGGTAAAATTATTACAGTTTATTGAACAATCATTTATATATAAATTAGGGCTGGGACTTTAATGCGTTAATTCAGATTAATTAATTACATACGGAACATTTCTCATTGGATGAGTTTCGGCGGACCGATTATACTGGAGCACCAACTAGCGTTCATGACTTCAGACAACAACAAACCACAGTGAACATGAACGAAGAAGCTGATGAGATCGCTTTCGTTGGCCCCGTGGATGGGAATTTTTTTTATAAAAAACGAACGGATGGAAGCGTCGATACGAGCATGGTTGTGTGTAAGCTATGGAACAAGGAATTCACATATCACCCGCAGCACATCGAGCCTCAAGTATCATCTCAATGCAAAACATATAGCAGCTAGCGTGGACGTTAGCCCGACTCCGGGTACAACGACTTGGTTGAACAAAAATAAACAATATTTTGTTGCTTAAGCTTATATATTCATTATTCATGGTATACTAAAAATCCATGTATCTTTTGGAATCAGATATTAAGTTGCATAAAGTTAAATGTATGTATATGTATGTATATGTACAAAAATATATATATATATAAATATATATATATAAATATATATATATATATATATATATATATATATATTACATACATATACACATACATATACATATACATATATATATATATACATTTTTATGTACATATACATACATATATACACACATATATATATATACATACATATATATATATATATATATATATATATATATATATATATATATATATATATATATATATATATATATATATCCGTTTGGCTCAATGGCAGAAACCAAACATCATGGCAGAAGGATCATCGCGCGTTCGGTCTTTTCCGGTGCTTGCAGATGACGATATAACTTTATGCAACTTAATATCTGATTCCAAAAGATATAAACAGTGTCGTACATAATTCTGAATCAAATTGATGTAATTGTAGAATTTGGATAAACGTTTGATCATTCTATTTACTTCATCATTATATTGACTCGTTCGAGTGGATCTCAATTGTCGCTTAGAATCCAGTCAATACGCCAATGTTTAACTCTGGTAAGTAGAGTTAACTAGTATGTCAGACCAAATAACTAAAGGCAGTCGATGCGTCGATAATTAACCCCGTAGTTAAAGTTAAGTGGTTCGTCAGACCAAAGGCAGACGATGCGCCAAACTTTACTCTATTGATAAAGAGTAAGTGGTTCGTCAGACCAAAATAATATAACAAAAAGGCAGACAATGCGCCAAACTTTACTCTATTGATAAAGAGTAAGTGGTTCGTCAGACCAAAAAAATAATATAACGGAAAAGGCAGACGATGCGCCAAACGTAACCCTATTGATTAAGGGTAAGTGGTTCGTCAGACCAAAATAATAAAAGGCAAATGATACGTCAAACTTAACCCTATTTAGAGTAAGTGGTTAGTCAGACCAAATAACTAAAACACAAAATGGCAGACAATACGCCTAACTAATCCTTGTTGTGGATTTGTGGTAACAAATGATACATCAGTAGTATATAGTGGCCCTGCATCTGTCAAAATTTGATTGATTTATGACCCCTTTGACAGGGGGCGGGACTATCAATCAAACGGTGTACATGCCGTCTAGTTTTTGAGAATCATATTTTATGGGCGTTTTAGACAGCGTCTGACCGAGTTGTTTTTTCCTTTGTGTGTGTTTTTTGTCAAGCGTGTGCTGTCATGTTTATTGCTGTCAAAAAAGTTTTATTGTTTTAGACTATCCAGTTTTTGTCAGTTGTCACGAGCGGTCTCCGTCCTGTGTGCTAGTTCACCCCTCCCTTCTCGTCCCTGCGCTTCTCAAACCCGCAGCCCCCAGAGTGTCACACAGCGGGGGCCGGTGTTCAACGGGCCTGTCTGTTTCTTTAGATGAAAGCCTGTATATTTTAAACTAAATAAAATTTTAAATGGTTCACGAGCTCCATGAATCTTTTCATGACCTGCTCTCTAGGTTCACGCGTATTAAAGATCACTCTCCGGCGGTGCCTGAGAACGCAGCGGGTGTGCATTCATATCTGCCATTTTTAATAAACTTAATAAATGTAATTCTGTCCGCTATGGCAAAATAAGGGTTTATTTTAGATTTAGGGGATTCTTTAACCAAGTCTCTGATTAAGACATGTGTATACGCGCACAGATGGTGACAGAATATGCTGATGCGCACTTATATCTGACGTTAATAAACTTTTAAATGTTTTTAAGACATATTCATCCCATCTTAGGGGTTTATTTTTAATTAAATGCTTCTTAAAACCAGGTGTGTATATGTGTATATTATACAACGAGTCTTATATTGTCTGCTCTGACAAAAATAAAGTATTATTTTAGATTTTAGGTTAAGTGTCAGCGTTTATTTTATGACAAATAGCCTACTGTTTAATATAAACGTTTGTTTTGTCAAAAGTTTCTTATAGACATTCAAGAATAAAATATTTCACATGTATCTGGTTAAATCTAAATCTGATATTATCTATTGAACTATTTTTCTGATCAGTCTCAAACTTACAGAAGCTTGCGCCGGGTGCACGTTCACATATCCCGTTAATAAACTTTTAAATGTTTTAAGGCTTTTTCATCCCATCTTAGGGGTTTATTTTTAATTAAATGCTTCTTAAAACCATGTGTGAATATGTGTATATTATACGAGTCTTATATTGTCTGCTCTGACAAAAATAAAGTATTATTTTAGATTTTAGGTTAATTGACTGCGTGTATTTTATGACAAATACAGCTTGATATATACGTTTGTTTTGTCAAGAGCCTTCTTTAAAGTCACGCAAGAATAAAATATTTTAGTTGTAACTGGTTAAACTTAAATCTGCTATTATCTATTGAACTATTTTTCTGATCAGCCTCAAACTTACAGAAGCTGCTCTGTGAGCGTCTGTGTGTTTGAGATAATTCACAGCAGGGGGCGGATTGTAAACTAGTGTCTTTAAAACCGTGGTGGTAAGATGTAATACTGGTCACTCTGACAAAAAGTAAAAGGTTTATTTTAGATTTAGGGATTTCTTTAATCAAGTCTCTGATTAAAACATGTGAATGCGAGCACCACCGTTGCCAGAGAACATACGCTGAAGCGCTCTTATATCTGACGTTAAGAACCTTTTAAACGTTTTAAGACATTTCAGCCCCTCTTCTGGTTTGAATTCATTAATGTCATCTAATATCCAAGTGTGTACATGTGTATTTACGATAAATGTAACACGGTACGCATTGTCAAAATAAAAGGTTTCTTGAAGATGGTATTCCAGTGTGTGTTTCTTGTCTTGCGAGTGCTCGTCATATTTATTGATGTAAAAAAAAAAAATAGATTGTTGTTTTGGGCGGTCGGTTTCTGGACGGACAGTTTTTATGAGAGTCTCGCCTTCTCACCATACGTTATCACCCAGTGGCCCTAGTGTGTCTGAACAGCGGTGGTGTTCAGCGGACCGTACTGTTTCTAAAACTCTGTGTTGGTAAAATAAATGTAATTCAGCCCACATTGACAAAACTAAAAGATTTATTTTAGATTTTAGCACCAGAGCCTATTTTAGGGTAGACACTGCAGGATCTAAAAGTTTGTAACATTACAAATTTATTTAATGAAATATTCAGTACGTATATATTTAAGCAATGAATTGTACCAAAACCACCAGGGGTCGATCTTTAGACTAAAGTCTATTTATTTTAAACTAAATAAATGTTGAAACATTTTCATGAACAGTATTCTGTTCATGACATCAAAGATCGGTCTCCGACGGTTACAATAGAGAACATACGCGGATGCGTGCACATATCTGTCGTTTTAAGAGAAACATTTTATCTCATTTCTGGTTTTTTATTTAATGACACCTTAAACCCAGCTGTGAATATGTGTTTATTACACAATAAATGTAATTCTATGCGCTCTGACTATATAAATGTTTATTTTAAGTGTATCATTATGTCATCCTCACAAGGTAATGATTAAAACACATTATTGCATAGAGCAATAAGCACATGCACTCACATATCTACAGTATGGTTTTAAAAACAAACTTTTTAAAGTTTAAGACATTTTGACCCCATTTTCTGGTTTTGTATCCACTGTGGATCCCAACCTCTAAGAGTGTATTATACAACAAACGCAATTCTGTCCGCATTTTAGTTTTAGAACGCCTCTGATTTAAACATGTCGGGTTTTTAAAATGAAGCGGCCCATGTGTCTTTTATGACAAAAGCTATTCGATCTTATTTTTTGTTTTTAACATCCAAAGGTTCTTATACACAATCCATAATTAAACATTTAGGTGTGTATGAGTAAGTTTATATCTAATGTCACATGAGCCGCACCGAGTCGCGCTTGTGTCTGGGTGTGCATCCTGTCTGTTTATGTGTGTGCGTGTTTATGCGCCCATGTCTTTGGGAGGTGTGTGTGTGCGTTTGTGTGTGTGTGTGTGTGCGTGTGTTTGGGTTGGTCTATGTGGTTCACGAGGACATGAATAGTGTATAATGACATGTTTATTATGCTATAAAGGTGGTTTACAGGGACACAGAGAGTGTCCCCATAAACGGAAAAGCTAAAAAACATACTAAATGGTAGTTCCCTTTCAGTCGGTCACTACGACGTCACCTCGTGACCGACGAATTGGGAACTCGCTTAGAGAGACCAATCTGCTTCGAATACTACTAAAACGCCAATGAACTTGGCATTGAGATATTTGCATAATGCTGGCGCCGCCCCGCCAGGTGCGTATATAAGCAGCAGGTGCAAATAGGGAAGTTAGCTTTTTATCGCTTCGAAAACCGGCAGTATCTGCTACTGAGAAGCTACTTTACTCTGTTGGGATTCGATTGCTGAAGTTGGTTGGACTAGCAGTACCACAGCGGACGCTTCGCTTAATTCCACGGCTCTACACCTGTTTGTTGTTTTGAGTTTAGTGTGTGCGTTGCCTTCCCTGTGCGCATCATCAACTGAGCATACTGAGTGAATTTCCCTAAAAGAGTGATACGAGAGAGCTTTGTGCCTTGTTAAAGGCAGCCACTCTCTCGTATATCCGGACATCAGCGTCCTTTTCAGGATGGCTTTTCGTCCGTGCGATCTTGGGTGCGGCAAATACATGGGTCCGAAGGAGGGTCACGAGCGTTGTCTTTCGTGTTTGGGCATCGAGCTAGCAGAGGCAGCGTTCGCTGGGGGTAAGTGTTCTCACTGCGAGAACATGTCCCTTGTGGATTTGCGCAGACGGTTGTCTTTCCTCCGGGAAAAGCGCAACCCTCGTCATGCGAGTGCTGAACGCCGCCACGGTGCGGCCGTGAAGCTCTCAAGGGACGACCTGCGCATCACTGTGCTGAGCCGGTCGGGGGATTCGTCCTCATGCTCTCAGCCTCCTCATCCACAGCCGGTTGATGTGCCGATGGAGACTTCAGCGTCGTGTTCTACGATGTCTCTAGAATCCATCGTGCCGCCCTCCGGGTCCACCGACGCCGCAGCATCCGAGGGTGGGCCTCCTCCCCCTGACGTGGACCCCGACGCCCTTCCTCCCTCTGGTCGGGTTGGGACGCCGGAGTTCGATCCAGAGATGGTGGCCGTGCTCGCTCGAGCGGCGGAGACCGTAGGGTTAGAGTGGGTTCCCCCCCTCAGCCCGAGCCGTCCCGCCTGGGTGCTTGGTTCTTTGGAGCTGCCCGGGTGTCACAACCCTCTCCACCGGTGCCTTTCTTCCCCGAGGTGCACGAGGAGCTGACTAGAACCTGGAAGTCGCCGTTTTCTACGAGATTACGGCCGTTTCAGCCCTCCCCCCTCACCTCCCTCACCGGCGGAGCCGCTAAGGTTATACGGGGATCCCTCCCGTGGAGCGCGCTGTCGCGATGCAGCTGTGTCCGGCTCACGCTCCCTCTTGGAAGGACCGCCCAACCCTCCCCTCTCGTGCCTGCAGACAGTCCTCCGGTTTAACGGGCGCTGCCCACCAGGCATGCGGAGAGGCGGCTTCAGCCCTGCACGCAATGGCGTTGCTGCAGGTTCACCAAGCGAAGGCCTTGAGGGATCTGCACAAGGGAGGACACGACTCGCCTGTCCTTTCGGAGCTCCGGGCTGCCACTGACCTGGCTCTTCGCGCTACGAAGGGTGACAGCGCAGGCGATTGGTCGTGCCATGTCCACGATGGTGGTCCAGGAACGCCACTTATGGCTATGTCTGGCGGACATGTCGGATGCGGAGAAGAATAAGTTCTTGGACGCTCCAGTGTCCCAGGCTGGCCTCTTCGGTGAGTCGGTGGAGTCCTTCGCCCAGCAGTTCTCCACCGCCCAGAAGCAGACGGAGGCGATCGCTCAGATCATGCCCCGGCGCAAGCGACCTGCATCTCGCCCTCCAGCGCCGGCGGGCCCGTCTGCTCCTCGCCGAGGGCGCCCTGCGGCGGCTGCCTCCACCCCCCCACTAGAACATCTTCCAGGCCACGGAGGGGGAACAGCCGTCGGCAGCCCGCCCCACCCGCTTTCCCGTGGTTAAACGGAAATCGAAGCGGCCCTGAGGACGGGCGACCTGGAATTGGATGGGATCACTCTTCGGGAGACGGTGACGGCATCGCTCCCTCCACCGGTAGAGGGCCGGATGGAGAATCCTTGTTTCGTTTTGTTTCTGTTCTGCCGGCTTCTCAGCCGGCACCCACAAAACCACAAAAAGAGTGCATTCCTATTCCTTCTCCAGGTCTTCAGAGGATCGAGAGAGATGTGAGCGGGCATTCACATGCTCTTCCTCCCTCTCCTCTATCGCCAGCGGGTGTCCTGAGGAGTTCCAGCTCTCCGCTGAGGAGACGGGACCACCAGCACCCTCATCGGAGTCTGTGCTCTCCGCTGAGGAGACCAGACGACCGTCACCCTCAGCGGGCTCAGGTCAGTGTCACACACACACATACTGTAGATACTTATGCTGTCTCAGCAGACGTACCGGCAGTACCACCTGTCCCGCTCCGCCGCCCCCCCGCGGGTACCCTGGTAGTGCCGTTAATTCAGAAATACAATTCAGCCGGCACACACCCAAATTCTCGGGCATTCGTTTCACCACGGTGAAAGCGTCCGATGCACATGTACTGCGTGCAGAGGTCGAAGTCCTGCTGGCGAAGGACGCGATCGAGCCGGTCCCTCCAACCGAGATGAGGTCGGGCTTCTACAGCCCGTATTTTATAGTACCCAAAAAGGGCGGGGGGTTGCGACCGATCTTGGAATTGCGCGTTCTGAACAAATCTCTGCAGAGGAGGTCTTTCAGGATGATAACACCGAAGCAAATATTCAATTCAATTCCCAAGATTGGTTTGCGGCAATAGACCTGAAAGACGCGTACTTTCATGTGTCCATTCTCCCTCGTCACAGACCGTTTCTCCGGTTTGCATTCGAGGGACGGGCATACCAATACAAAGTTTTACCGTTCGGGCTATCCCTCTCTCCCCGTGTGTTCACGAAAGTAGTGGAGGCGGCGTTAAAAACCCCTCAGAGAGAGCGGCGTTCGCATATTGGCTTACCTCGACGATTGGCTTATAATAGCGCATTCTCGACGGACCGCTTTGCGAGCACAGAGATTTAACGCTTCGGCATCTCGCCCGTTTGGGTCTTCGGGTCAACTGGGAAAAGAGCAAACTCTGCCCCACGCAGAGGATTCTCTTTTCTCGGGATGGAACTGGACTCGATCGATTTATCGGCGCGTTTGACAGAAGAGCGCGTCCAGTCAATTCTGACTTGCCCTCGGTTCATTTTGAGGGAAGAAGATGCGGTCCCGCTGAAACAATTTCAAAAGCTCCTGGGGCATATGGCAGCAGCAGCGGCTGTGACACCGCTCGGGCTGCTCCATATGAGACCGCTTCAGCGTTGGCTTCACGATCGAGTCCCGAGGAGAGCGTGGCGCGCCGGCATCCATCGTGTAGCTATTACACCTGCGTGTCGCCTAACATTCCCCCCGTGGTCGGACCCCGCGTTTCTCAGGTCCGGTGTGTCCATGAGACAGATCGCTCGGCATGCTGTTGTACATACAGATGCGTCCGACACGGGCTGGGGTGCCACGTACGACGAGCTTACAGCTTCAGGGGTGTGGACAGCACCCCAGTTGCACTGGCATATCAATTGCCGAGAGTTGTGGGCAGTATATCTGGGACTTGTACGCTTCGCTACGGAGCTGCGAGGGAAGGATGTACTAGTACGCACCGACAACACTGCGACTGTTGCGTATATCAACCGTCAAGGCGGTTTGCGCTCCCGTCACCTGTCGCATCTCGCTCGTCATCTCCTCCTTTGGAGTCAGAAGCATCTGAGGTCCCTTCGTGCCATTCACATTCCGGGCTCGCTCAATACAGCAGCGGACGCGCTTTCTCGAGCTGCGCGCACCCGGCGAATGGCGACTCCACCCCAGACGGTCCAGCTAATTTGGAAGAAGTTCGGTCGTGCGCAGATAGACCTGTTTGCGTCGCCGGACGATACCCACTGTCGCCTATTTTATTCACTAACCGAGGGCAGCCTCGGCGTGGACGCATTGGCACACAGCTGGCCTCGGGGATGCGCAAATACGCATTCCCCCAGTGAGCTTAATCGCACAGACACTGTGCAAAGTCAGGCAGGACGAGGAGAGCCTTTTACTGATCGCCCCATATTGGACGAGCAAGAATTGGTTTCCAGAATTAATGCTCCTCGCGACAGCCCCTCCCTGGCGGATTCCCCTGAGGAAGGACCTTCTTTCTCAAGGAGGGGGCACATTATGACACCCGCGCCCCGACCTGTGGGATCTCCATGTGTGGTCGTTGAGCGCGCGCAAGGTTTAGGTGATTTACCACAAGCGGTATCTAACACAATCGACGCGGCACGAGCTCCGTCCACAAGACGGGCTTACGCGTTTAAATGGAACCTTTTCGTCACCTGGTGCTCTTCGCAACGCGAGGACCCCAGAGAATGCCCTATTAACATCGTGCTTTATATCTTCAACATAGGTTAGACGGTAGGCTGTCACCCATCCACCATTAAAGTTGATATCGCTGCTATTTCTGCTCATCACTCACTTATCAACGGCAGATCAGTTGGCCAGCATGATTTGGTTATTAGATTTTAAGAGGTGCTCGTAGGCTAAACCCCTCGCGCCCTCCTTCTATTCCTCCCTGGGACCTGTCCATGGTGCTGAAAGCCCTTCAGGCCCCCCCGTTCGAGCCTTGCAGTCTGCGAGTCTGAAGCTTTTATCAATGAAAGCTCTGACCCTGCTAGCATTGGCCTCAGTGAAGAGAGTAGGGGATTTACATGCATTCTCTGTTGACGATTCGTGCCTTCAGTTTGGTCCTGCTGCCCTCGAGCGTAACATTGAGGCCCAGACCAGGCTACGTGCCCAAAGTTCCCACCACTCCTTTCAGAGATCAAGTGGTGAGCTTGCAAGCGCTGCCTCCGGAGGACGCAGACCCAACCATGGCTTTGTTGTGCCCCGTACGCGCACTGCGACTCTACGTGGATCGCACGCAAAGCCTCAGGACCTCAGACCAGCTCTTTGTTTGTTATGGTGGCCAGCAGAAAGGGAAAGCTGTCACTAAGCAGAGGATGTCTCATTGGATAGTTGATACTATCACCCTGGCTTATAATCTTCAGGGTATTCCTTGCCCCTTTAATTTGAGAGCGCACTCCACACGGAGTGTTGCCTCATCTTGGGCTTTAGCTCGTGGTTCCTCGCTAACAGACATCTGTAGAGCTGCTGGTTGGGCGACACCTAATACGTTCATTAGATTTTACAGTGTTCGTATCGAGCCTGTATCCTCTCGTGTTCTTTCCTCACCAGGGGGAGCACGGAGAGCAGTCTCGCAGGTCGGCTTGCAGCCTCCAACTGATGCTTCATAACTGTGTCAGTATGGAAGGCCTTCAGAACAAAAATGCGTAATGGTTTGAATTGTTCTTCCTCCGCTGCCTTGGCAGCCTTTGTTGCGGAGCATTGGCTGTCAGCCTTTCACTAGCTGTATCCTCGCGAACCTACGTGTCTGGCTCGGGCTCCACATTGTGTCCCACCGGGTTCCTTTGTGAGTATTTTCCGTGGGTTAATCCTACCAGCCCACGTTTCCCTTAGCAGAGCACTGCTTTGCTTACACAGCCACGGCTGTCTTTATTCTCAACTACGGTTGACTTTCGCCCACCATTAGCCCTTAAGACGGGTGGTGGCTTCCGCAGCATTCCTATCCCGCTCAGGTAGGGCGCTTCCCAGTCGCTGGCACTTCTGTGGGGTTAAAGGAACATCTAGTGCCCGGCCTTCTGCCCTAAAACCTATCTCCTCCTCCTTAAGTGGAACCGGAGGGCTTTACGCAGACACTGGAAGAGGTCAGCCCCTAGTGGCGTTTTGGTAGGGATTCCCAATTCGTCGGTCACGACGTGACGTCGTAGTGACCGACTGAAAGGGAACGTCTCGGTTACGGATGTAACCCTCGTTCCCTGAAGGAGGGAACGGAGACGTCACGTCCCGTCGCCACAGGTGCTGCCACCTGCTGTTACGGCCGGTCACACTTTCCGGCTTTCTCAGCGAAAAAGAAGCTAATTTCCCTATTTGCACCTGCTGCTTATATACGCACCTGGCGGGGCGGCGCCAGCATTATGCAAATATCTCAATGCCAAGTTCATTGGCGTTTTAGTAGTATTCGAAGCAGATTGGTCTCTCTAAGCGAGTTCCCAATTCGTCGGTCACGACGTGACGTCTCCGTTCCCTCCTTCAGGGAACGAGGGTTACATCCGTAACCGAGACGTTTTTCATAGATTAAAGACTGGCAACAGGTTTTGGTGACATTGGGGTTAGGGATTGGGGTAGGTTAGGGGAATAGAATATAACAGTTTGGACAGTATAAAATGCATTGCGTCTATGGAGATGTCCCCGTAAACCACATACACCAACATGTGCGCGCGTGTGTGTGTGTGTGTGTGTGTGTGTGTGTGTGTTTGCATGGGGGTCTATGGTGTCTCTGGTTGTTACTAAAGCCTTGATGCTAAGTCTGTCCCCTCATTGACAAAAAGTAAAGGTTTTTTTTAGATTTAGACTTCATCACACAGATACTGATTAAATCATGTTATCCCTTATTAGCGATTTAAAGAAACTTAAAAGGTTTAAGACATTTTATCTCACATTTTGTTTTTGTTTTTTAATTAATGTAGCCTTAAACCCATCTGTTATCCATTTAGGGAACAATAAAATGTTTGCAAATATTATTTATCAAAGTTGACGATGTTATAAGCCAGGTTGTCACTAACGTGACAACAAACATTTCTTTAAAGACAAAACATTTAACAAATTTGACATGGCTTACAGAGACGCACTAGTCTTTTTTTGTGTGTGGTTGTGTTAAACATGATTGTGTGCTTCCATTAAACTATCTATATCAGCAACATCAGATAGGATGTACCTCTACATAACAGTAAAATCATGTACACATATTAAATAGGTAAACCTTAACATTTATTAAAAATAAAAATATACTATTCGAACATCCTAACCTGATATTAGGTTAGATTAGGTTTTAAGGTCAATCAGCGTCTTTAGCTTTACGACTTACAAGACCAAAACCCCCAGAGGATATGGGGGTGTGTGTGGATTGGTAGTTATCACGTGATAGGGGTCCCAAATGATCAATGACAGGATTTTTATGAATTGGAGCAGGCCCATGGGCTGCCTGGGGGGTTAGGTTCAACTTAGGTTAACATCTATCATTGCGTAATAAGCAAACATGAAATTATATTTTACCTATGGTTTGTTACTGATCTTCCTAGTTTCACGTATTTTTCTGAAACAAACTTTTCTTTTCAAACTTAGGCAGTCATACATTAGTCTTTTTCATACATTGTAAATAGCTTTCTTCGCTAGTGTCAACTTATGTGTGAGCTTTTGTAAACTCATCAGATGTTCTCAGGTGTCTTTTCATAATTGTTCATAGTTTTCTTCGCTAGTGTCAACTTATGTCTGAGATTTTTTTAAATTCACAAGATGTTCTTGGGTGTATTTTTCTTAGGCAGACGTTTTCTTTTCAAACTTAGGTAGTCTTCATGTTAGGTTTATTCAATTTACCTTAACAACAATTAAGACACATTAGACCAAGAATAAAGGTTTAAAACTCACGAGGGAAAGAACCAGAGAGATTTCTCTTCAAGAAATGCTCAAGCTTTCTCTCCCCGATTCTTTTTCTGCAAGCCCTTATTTATTAAATGGGTTAACACCCAAAAAAAAGATAAGTGCAAGACAACATACATCATGAATGTAACACGCACATACACACACATCTAAAATCATCTTTAAACTAGACTATAGAAAAAACTGTGTTCTAAATAGGTGGGTGGGGGGTGTTAAAACTTAGCACACACTCTTTTTATGTTGCTATAAGGAAGAAGCAAAGTATTGGTTATAAAGAAACATCCATAAATGGTAATAAAATAATTTTCTCCAACATTCCCTCCTGTTTATCATTTATCCTGTTTCTTTTCCAGGTACACCCCGCTATCTTTAATAGGAAAAATAAAAAACATAACAAACAAAAACATTCTATCATTGTATCAGTTTTAACTGAAGTATTGACTCGTGAAAATACTTCATAATCATCCACTGCAAAGTTTCCCATAAAAGACATGTCTGAAAACGTAGAATAAATCATTAAATCATTCATTTCACAACACAGGGTAACACACAGCTCAGATACATGCAAATCAGGAACAACACACATTTTCAAAAGGCGTTTACCCGACAACCCTCCAAACAACCATTTGGAGACACCATCAACTGTAACATAGTCTTTTTCAACGGCTTCACGTAGCATGGTGAGGTTGTTAATGGCCTGTTTGATTACCTGTCCATCATGCGTAAGGCTGTTAGTTCTTCTTTGATATCTTTCAATGCTGCTGTAGTGCTACTAAGAAATACCTCAAATCAATAGTCAATGGTTTCCATTCTCAAGATAAGTTTTCCAGTTCCTAGCCAAGGAAAGAGCAAAGCCAACTTTCTGACCGTTGGTCCACAACTTGTGGTCATTGGGGACATCAGTTCCACACAGGGAGCCGTGCTTCTTGAAGAGATCTCTTTTGAAACTTCCTTTGCGATGATGATGAAAGAGTGATCTGTTGGTAGGGTGGGGCCACACCGGCCCTTCCACCCAGTAGAAAGATGGTGATAAATGTCTAATCCGCAAAGCCACACAAAGTTAATCTGTGGGGTGGTTCCCATGACATTGGGTGCGTTGAAATAATTTGTACACACAACTCCTCTGTTAGCTTCGGATTGACTGAAATGTCTTGTTTGATTTTTAGTACAAGGCGTGAATATACAGTTCTGTTTGGGCACTTTCAAAGAAAAACCTTGTCTCCAATGGTCACAGTGTTCTCATAAGAAATAAACTGTGCACTTGGAGGAACATGGACTGGGCTGTACATTTTATCACTAACATTAAATGTTATAATCATAAACTTCTTCAGTCAGTTTCTTAATATCCACAGGAGGTGGCAGGCGGTTTTGCAAAGTCATGTTTAAAAACTGTGGTGAATAAGCTGATACTAGACATTCAGGAAACAGGTCGGAAATGTTTATCACAGGTTCAGGAACTACATGCAGATTCATTCCTGACTTGGGCATCTTTCACCAGACATAACAGTTTGTGTGATTTCTACTCAAAACAGTATATTTTTTGCATAACGATACCACATGTTGATCTCGTAGGTGTTCTGATACTTTCCTTCTTTGATCTGCTGCCACTTGCCTTTCTCCTTCTTCTTAGACTCATCTTGCTTATCTTGCTTCGTCCAGCCAGGCGGGGTCTCACACATCAGCATAACTGCTAGGATCACAATGATTATTTTCAGAAAATTTGCCATTTCTTCTGTTCTGCGTAGACAGGACAGTGCTAACTATTACAATGTCTTCTGTGGTAAACTTCCCTTGCTCCCGTAAAAAATAAACAGGGGTCACAAAAAAAATCTTCCGGGTCCACTAACTTACCCACACTTTCTCTGACCTAGATTAACTAAACAACAACTTCACTGTCCTGAACAGAACAAACCAACTGTTTCTTGATGTGGCTGAGATGTATCCACAAAGGTCTTTCTGCTGTTGGTGTGGTTATAAGAACTTGATAAGGGCCTTCCCACTTCGGCTGGACCAATTTTTTGTTTGATGACTTTAATGAAGACGTAGTCACCTGGCTGGACAGCTGCTTCCTGTATGAGAGAGAGAGGAGAAACTCTGGCAGTATGTTTGCTTGTAACACTTCTCATTTAGAGAAAATTGCTTTTAAATAATCACTAAAGTTTTATTCTTCTTCATTCTTCTGCAAAGGGGAGGTTAACAGGGACATTCCAAACTGTCTTCCAAAAATGATCTCTAATGGAGTAGGTCATTTCACAGTTAGAGTTATTCTGACTAAATCAATACAGTTTCATTCATACATTTATTTTATTTTTTTCCTATTCTTTTACCATAACATTTATTTATTCCACCAGTCCTGCAATTTGTGGATGATATGCACAATGATTCTTTAAAGTGATGTCTAGGTTTGTGGCTCTTTATTACCTCATTCACAAAATGGGGACCACTGTCACTATATATTTTCTCAGGAATGCCATCAGTATTTGTATGGACCACTCTGATTCAATTCAATGAAGTCCATACAAATATTCTGAAAAGGGTATTCTGGTTCCGGGAATTTACCTCTCAGTAGTGTCAAATTTCCTTGGGCATTATGCTTTATGTATATTGTACATGCTTAAAAATTTTTTAGTAAGAATTAAATCCATAGATTATAAATGTTCCTCGTATAAAATGTTCCTCTATTACGTAATACTCCCCCCTGTTTGAGACATGGGCAAAGACCATGGCTCAAACAATTAATTATCAATTATCAGTATTTAGCAACTGTCTGTGTGAGGACTCTGCCATAATCTGGTTTGGTAATTATATCTAGTTGTGTATGGCAGGGTCCTGACAGTGCAATGTTTTGTGTGGGAGAACGTGGTTTTGGTATTGTCATATCAGACCATGTTTTTCCCGTGTCTTGTGACTTTTCCCCGCTCCCTTGTATTCTCTTGTCATTGTGTGTTATTTTTCCCCGCTCCCTTGCATTTTCCAGTCTTTGTTGTTTATGTCTTGTTTAGTCTAGTGTTCGGTTTTCATGCATATATATATATATATATATATGTATATGTATGTTTATATATTATGTGTAGGTGTGTGTGTATGTATGTATGTGTATGTATATGTGTATATATATATATGTATGTATATATTTATGTTTATATATGTTTATATATATATATATTATATATTTATGGTTTTGTCTTGTTGGTACTGTGGTTGTCTTGTGTTTGTATGTGTTTTACAGGTTCACGTGTGCTTCCCTCACAGGTGTTCCTGTTCAGTGTGATTGCCTCCTCTCGTCTTCCTCACCTGTTGCTTGTTATCCTCTCGGCTGATCTGTGTATTTAATCCCTGTGTGTCTAGTGTGTCTTTGCAAGTCCGTTTGTCGATGTACTCGTCTGTACTTGTCCATGTACTCACTAGTTACTAGCTCTGCTAGTTTGAAGTCTTGTCTTGTCATTCGTTTGTCAGTTTGCCCAGTTTATTGTTTTGTTTATTTGGCCACGCTAATCTGTGCTTTTGCTGCCCAGGATTTACTCTGAGACTCTGTGTTTTCTGACGGCTCCCTGGACTTTTGTCATCTGTCGATCTGTTCGGACTGCTGCTCTATCTGCCTGCTATTTAGGACTGCTATTATTATCTGCAGCAGCGGACGCTCTCTGCGGCATTGCCGCTGTCCAGCAGGAGAGTGCTTCACCACTGGAGCTGTCCAGCCTCTCCTGTCAGCACCACTAACACTCTGTCTCTCTCTCTCTGCCCGTCGCAGGATCTTTCCTCCTCGTCTGCCACGGGTGCCGGTTTGCTGGACTGTCTACGGATTTCCCTGTTGTGTCATTGTGGTTATATATTTATTGTTGTAACATAATCTCTCCCACCGTTCGTTTGTCTGGCCGGAGCCCGAACGTGTGTGGTTCGTCGCCCCAGTGTCTGTGTGTGCTCCTCGCCCCAGCCGTCTGTCTCGGAGTGGCCTTTGCGCCCAGACGTGCTATTGTCTGTTTACATTCATTATCATTTAAATAAATTATCTGTTACCTGCACTGGGATCTTCTGTTTTCATTCCTGACAGAACGGACTTGCCATAAATGGATCCCGCAGATACAGAATCTGGCTGTTCAGCGACCGCTCAGCTCTCCACTACTGCCCAGGAGGAGGATTCGGCTTTCACTGCCCACCGCAACCACCATGCCCGTTTACTCTTTGGCATGCGGCAGAGAGGAGCAGAGATCCGGTCCTTCGCCTCCAAGTTCTTGGAGGAGGCTCGTCTTGCCGGTCTTAGCGGGAACGAGCTAAAGGTCATCTTCTATGCCTGTCTCGATGAAGCCTCTCAAATCCAGTGAGGTGGAGTTGCTCAAGCCCTTAGACTTCGTTGACATGGTGAGCTACGTCATGAACAGGCCCGAACCCAAGTCCAGACCTCTGTCACCTGTCCCAGAGGGCCGCGTTGTCGGGAGGATGGTCCTGGAGAGCTCAGCACCCACCACATCAAACTCCATAAGCTCCGCCCCGCCAGCCAGCCTTCGGGGTAGTCGTCTGGCGATACGGGGAAGGGGCATTCAGACCGGGGCGATCAGGTTGGGGAGGTCGACTCTCATCTCTCCAGCGCCGGAGCCTACGCCCGCACCCGATCTCCATCCTGCATTACCGGTCTCCGGACGGAGGCAGAAGAGGAAGAAGGACTCCTCCGCTCTTCAACCAGCTGCCACCCCTCAGTTCTCTGAGAAGCAGCAGCCTCTGTCTGCTCCGCTGCAGCCCCTGCCGTCTGCGCAGCCTCCGCTGCAGCCCCTGCCGTCTGCGCAGCCTCCGCTGCAGCCCCTGCCGTCTGCGCAGCCTCCGCTGCAGCCCCTGCCGTCTGCGCAGCCTCCGCTGCAGCCCCTGCCGTCTGCGCAGCCTCCGCTGCAGCCCCTGCCGTCTGCGCAGCCTCCGCTGCAGCCCCTGCCGTCTGCGCAGCCTCCGCTGCAGCCCCTGACGTCTGCGCAGCCTCCGCTGCAGCCCCTGACGTCTGCGCAGCCTCCGCTGCAGCCCCTGACGTCTGCGCAGCCTCCGCTGCAGCCCCTGACGTCTGCGCAGCCTCCGCTGCAGCCCCTGACGTCTGCGCAGCCAACCGCAGCAGCCTTTGTCTCTGTCCCGTCTCCGCTGCCGTCCGCAGCGGCCCCTGCCACTGTCCCTGTCTTGTCTCCGCTGCCGTCCGCAGCCTCCTCTGTCAAGGTCCCTGTCTTGTCTCCGCTGCCGTCCGCAGCCTCCTCTGTCATAGACTCTGTATCGTCTCTGCAGTCACCCGCTGCACCTCCTGTCATTGTCCCTGCCTCGTCTCTGCAGTCACCCGCTGCACCTCCTGTCATTGTCCCTGCCTCGTCTCTGCAGTCACCCGCTGCACCTCCTGTCATTGTCCCTGCCTCGTCTCTGCAGTCACCCGCTGCACCTCCTGTCATTGTCCCTGCCTCGTCTCTGCAGTCACCCGCTGCACCTCCTGTCATTGTCCCTGCCTCGTCTCTGCAGTCACCCGCTGCACCTCCTGTCATTGTCCCTGCCTCGTCTCTGCAGTCACCCGCTGCACCTCCTGTCATTGTCCCTGCCTCGTCTCTGCAGTCACCCGCTGCACCTCCTGTCATTGTCCCTGCCTCGTCTCTGCAGTCACCCGCTGCACCTCCTGTCATTGTCCCTGCCTCGTCTCTGCAGTCACCCGCTGCACCTCCTGTCATTGTCCCTGCCTCGTCTCTGCAGTCACCCGCTGCACCTCCTGTCATTGTCCCTGCCTCGTCTCCGCTGCCGTCTGCAGCGGCTCCTGTGACTGTTCCTGAGTTGTCTCTGCTGCCGGCCACAGCGCCCCCTGTCATGTTTCCTGTTTCCCCTCAGCCTGTAAACCCTGACCTAGTTGTTCCTGCCTTGCCCCAAGCTGTTTCCTCCCCACGGAACCCTGTTAGGCCTGCCCGGCCTCCACGCACCCAACCCTCAGCTACTCCCCGGGGTCAGAGGTCTCGTCCTGTACCCAGTCCCATCCCTCCTCCTGTGAACGCTGTTGTTCCCCCGCCCCCCCTCCCTTGTTTGTTGTTCTTGTTGTCCCACCCGAATCCTCTAGTTGTTCTGTCTTGTCTTCCCTTGTTAGTGTTTGTCATGTTTTCGTGGGTGCTGTCCAGTGTCCAGTCTGTCTTGTCCTGTGTCTCTCCTTGAGGGCCGCCAGGTGGCGTCCCTTGAGGGGAGGGTCCTGTGAGGACTCTGCCATAATCTGGTTTGGTAATTATATCTAGTTGTGTATGGCAGGGTCCTGACAGTGCAATGTTTTGTGTGGGAGAACGTGGTTTTGGTATTGTCATATCAGACCATGTTTTTCCCGTGTCTTGTGACTTTTCCCCGCTCCCTTGTATTCTCTTGTCATTGTGTGTTATTTTTCCCCGCTCCCTTGCATTTTCCAGTCTTTGTTGTTTATGTCTTGTTTAGTCTAGTGTTCGGTTTTCATGCATATATATAGACATATATATATATATATGTATATGTATGTTTATATATTATGTGTATGTGTGTGTGTATGTATGTATGTGTATGTATATGTGTATATATATATATGTATGTATATATTTATGTTTATATATGTTTATATATATATATATATATATATATTTATGGTTTTGTCTTGTTGGTACTGTGGTTGTCTTGTGTTTGTATGTGTTTTACAGGTTCACGTGTGCTTCCCTCACAGGTGTTCCTGTTCAGTGTGATTGCCTCCTCTCGTCTTCCTCACCTGTTGCTTGTTATCCTCTCGGCTGATCTGTGTATTTAATCCCTGTGTGTCTAGTGTGTCTTTGCAAGTCCGTTTGTCGATGTACTCGTCTGTACTTGTCCATGTACTCACTAGTTACTAGCTCTGCTAGTTTGAAGTCTTGTCTTGTCATTCGTTTGTCAGTTTTGCCCAGTTTATTGTTTTGTTTATTTGGCCACGCTAATCTGTGCTTTTGCTGCCCAGGATTTACTCTGAGACTCTGTGTTTTCTGACGGCTCCCTGGACTTTTGTCATCTGTCGATCTGTTCGGACTGCTGCTCTATCTGCCTGCTATTTAGGACTGCTATTATTATCTGCAGCAGCGGACGCTCTCTGCGGCATTGCCGCTGTCCAGCAGGAGAGTGCTTCACCACTGGAGCTGTCCAGCCTCTCCTGTCAGCACCACTAACACTCTGTCTCTCTCTCTCTGCCCGTCGCAGGATCTTTCCTCCTCGTCTGCCACGGGTGCCGGTTTGCTGGACTGTCTACGGATTTCCCTGTTGTGTCATTGTGGTTATATATTTATTGTTGTAACATAATCTCTCCCACCGTTCGTTTGTCTGGCCGGAGCCCGAACGTGTGTGGTTCGTCGCCCCAGTGTCTGTGTGTGCTCCTCGCCCCAGCCGTCTGTCTCGGAGTGGCCTTTGCGCCCAGACGTGCTATTGTCTGTTTACATTCATTATCATTTAAATAAATTATCTGTTACCTGCACTGGGATCTTCTGTTTTCATTCCTGACAGTCTGGTTTCTATTATTTGATCTGAGCTGACTACTTCATATCCTGTGATAGTTTTGCCTGCACTATCTTTATAACACGAACCATCTATAAACCACACTTCTCCTTTTTCTAATGGTTTGTCTTTTAGATCTGGTCTGGCCAAAACCAATTGATCTGTTAGTTCAATACAACTATTAGGTTCTCCTAAAATTGCTGGGTTTAGTATATTACACCTCTTAATGGAAATTTGTGGTTATGAGATTAGCACGGTCATACAAGATATATATCGAGCAGGTGATAAGAACTTCAGTTTAGTTTTTAAAAGTAAAATATCTACACCATGTGTAATTAAAATTCTCAAATGGTGAAATTAAATAATTTCAGCTGATACTTCTACAGCCATTCTGCTGCACAAACTGCTTGTACACAGGGTGGTAGGGCTGATATAACATACCATATCTATCTTCTTAAAAATAAAAATCTACAGGTCTTAACTTTGTGCCATGTTTTTGTAAGAACACGGAAGCCATTAATTTCATTCTTCAATCTAACAAAGTGGAAGAAACTAATTCTTGTTTGATCTTATCGAAAGAACCATTCGCTTTCATTGTTCACTGAACTTCCTCTTTAAATGCAACTTTTTGCAAAAGATCTTGTGCTTCCTCTAGATTTCTCAAGTCTAGAGTGTAATAGTATTCTGACTGAGAGCTGTTATAGCTGTCTGGGTTTTTATTTGAAGAATAAGCTACTTGCATGTCTCCTTTCCCAGAAATTAAACTAATACATCAAATCTCTTAATAACAAATTAACAGGGTATTTTGCCGATATGACTACAGGGGCATAAATATCTTTGATTTTTGCTATCCCTGAAATGCAAATTATTTTAAGTTATTTTTCTTCTTTTTGTCATGTGAAATTTTTTCTACATGTCTCGCCCAGCTTTTTAAATATTTTAATCTGGCATTGTCAAAAGCTACAAATAGTTTTCTGATAAATCCAGATGTTTCTGAACGGTAACCCTGCATCAGAGCAATTTTTTTTTCATTGCTACTGATATGGACCCTCTGGATTATCAGCAAAACACAATGCCACTATGCACTTTTAATTATTTTTCAAAATGCACTGCAAAATCATCTACCAGTTCATTTTCTTTTTTGTTTAACTTCTGCTAAAGCTCAATAATTAGCCTTTCTCTTAAACATAGTTCTCATGTGTTCCTATTTAGGGGCTCAAAAGTTTTGTGAGTTGGCATCATTATAAGGTACTGCCTCTCCATTTACATTTCTCCCCGTTAAAATCATCTCTAATTTTTCCATTGTAATTTTAATGCTGCCTGTAAAGCCTGGATTATTTCATTTTCTTTTTGTTCTACCTGCGCATTGTATTCCTCTATGTCTTCCTTATATGGGGGTAACATCTCTACAGCTCCTGGCATTTTATAGCTATACACAAGGGCGAAAGGGTCCTAGCCTTCACCTATATTAAGGTCTGCTACTTGGATCATGGGAAAATTGTCTAAAGTAACAGTTTCTGCCGTTTATCTACGGAGGAAAAAGTTAAAGCCATCTCTAAAGATATTGATCATGTTACTCTTTGGCTCAGCCACGCTGTTATGGTATTATAATACTGGGTAGCTCTATTAATCATTTTGTCTAAATCTGCTCTTGCCCCTGCATATTGTTTGTGTGGAGGGGAACTGATCTGAGCAGATACAACATGTGCTAAGGCTTCAGGGGACGGGATTGGATCTGGCTCTAGAGCCGTTGTACGTACTACAGGGTCTGTTTTATTATTATCCTGTCTACACACCACCATTATTTTTATACTTTTATACATTATTATATAATTTTTATCTTTTTATACCTTCTTGTCTTCTAACACTTTCTTCAAACCATTCTCTTTCACTTAAAATTTCTTGTTTTACTTTGACTTTTTCCTTTTTTAAACATTGCTTTCATCTCTTAATTTTTCCAACAACTTTTTTCACTTTTCTACATTTAACTTCCCTAAGCATTGATATTTCTTTTTTCCACTTCTTCATATTCATCACATTCTGATTTTCTTTACTACGCATTATTCTATGCTATATATTATATATTAATATACTATACCAATTACTTATCATTCTTAAAACATCAACAACAATTTCTAATTTTCACAAACTATTATTCGATCCACGCAGTCACAAATTATTAGCAATCATAAATTCTTAGCAATCACAAATTATTACTCGATCTAAAATCATTAGCGATCCTAAATTATTCAGAATCATAACCTATTATTCGATCACAAATTATACAATTAGCGATCACAAATTATTCAATTACCGATCCCCGGGGATTCAAATTGCAATATTCAATGCAACAATACAACTTTCTAATCACAGATAAAGAAAAAAAAAACCACTCAATGTGCCTACTTCAGCGTACAACTGGTTTGTTAACACCGCTAGATTTCCCGCACACTGAGCACATCACAAACATATACACAGCAAATAACGCAGCAAAATTACAGTAGAATAAACACTTTAGGGTTTATTCTCAACAATTTCTCAGTAAACACTTCTGTTATTATTAACACTTAACTGTTATTATTGGTTTACAACACTTAGTAAATACTTCAGGATTTACTATCAACAGGGCAATACTTCAGGATTCCCTTAAAAAAACAACAGAATAAACACTTCAGGGTCTATTCTTTTAGTAAACACTTCACTTTAGTAATAAAAATTTCGGGATTTTAGCTCTTGGGGACTCTAGCCCTCTGGCTGTTCGACTGTTGTCTGGGACTTTAACCCAGAAACATTGGGGACTGTAACCACCAATTCAGCGTCTTGGGACTCTAACCCTCAACTGTTCAACAGTTCCCGGGGACTCTAACCCACGACCATTCGGGACTCTAACCACCAATGTAAAACTGATCAGCAACTCACCCAATTCACTGCGCCTGATTTGTGTCTTGCTTCGAATTCCGTCAATCCGGGATCATCAGCAGAGGAAACCTAAATGCCGGCCTGGCGAGGAATTCTCACCTCCCAGGGCTTTGCTTCGAACTCTTAGACGAATTCGGCCGACGTCGGGCTTCGGCTTGTCTCCTCCACTGCCGGGTATGTTGGAGGCTCGAAGGACCAAAATGTTAGGTTTATTCAATTTACCTTAACAACAATTAGGACACATCAGACCAAGAATAAAGGTTTAAAACTCGCGAGGGAAAGAACCAGAAGGATTTCTCTTCAAGAAATGCTCAAGCTTTCTCTCCCCGATTCTTTGTCTGCAAGCCCTTATTTATTAGATGGGTTAACACCCAAAAAAAAGATAAGTGCAAGACAACATACGTCATGAATGTAACACGCACATACACACACACACACACACACACACATCTAAAATCATCTTTAAACTAGACTATAGAAAAAACTGTGTTCTAAATAGGTGGGTGGGGGGGGGGTGTTAAAACTTAGCACACACTCTTTTTATGTTGCTATAAGGAAGAAGCAAAGTATTGGTTATAAAGAAACATCCATAAATGGTAATAAAATAATTTTCTCCAACACTTCATACTTTTTGTCTCTTCATACATTTGTTCAAAGTTTTTCTTCGCTAGTGTCAACTCATGTCTGAGATTTTTGTAAATTCATCAGATGTTCTCGGGTGTATTTTCTGAAACAAACTTTTCTTTTTCAATCTTAGGTAGTCTTCATACTTTTGTCTCTTCATACATCTGTTCAAAGTTTTTCTTCGCTAGTGTCAACTCATGTCTGAGATTTTGTAAATTCATCAGATGTTCTTACATGTGTATTTTCTGAAACAAACTTATGCTTTTCAAACTTAGGTAGTCTTCATACTTTTTCTCTCTTCATACATTTGTTCAAAGTTTTTCTTCGCTAGTGTCAGCTCATGTCTGAGATTTTTGTAAATTCATCAGATGTTCTCGGGTGTATTTTCTGAAACAAACTTTTGCTTTTCAAACTTAGGCAGTCTTCATACCTTTGTCTTTTCATACATTTGTGCAAAGTTTTTCTTCGCTGGTGTCAACTCATGTCTGAGATTTTTGTAAATTCAGCAGATGTTCTTACTTGCGTATTTTCTTAAACAAACATTTGCTTTTCAAACTTAGGCAGTCTTCATACGTTTGTCTTTTCATACTTTGTTCATAGTTTTTATTCGTTAGTGTCAACTTATGTGTGAGATTTTGTAAAATCATCAGATGTTCTTAGTTGTATCTGCTCAGACAATATTATATTTTCATCATTCGTCTTGTTTTCTTTTGTAAATGACAACATATATCCAGAGCCAGATTAAATAAATGGACTACACTAGGCAGGCTGCATTTTTTGGGGCCCCCCCATCGAGGTTATTTATGAATTGAAATCTGAAACTTACCAAAGTTACTAATAAAAGTAAATTCACATTTTACATAGCCTAGTCTTTGTACAAATTGTTTGTATGCCAAATTAAGTCATGTGTTGTATATTAACCAGTCTATCAGACTATTTTTTGCTAAATGTATTATTTATACGTCATTACACGGCTCTATTAAATGCTATTAAATTATCCTCACCTTATCCATTGGGAGTGTCATTGTTAAGGCAGTAGTACCAGTAAATAACCAATAGGTGTCAGTAATCCGCGGGAGAGCTTCGCTGCATATTTCTCTTCAAGATTGAGAATCGCAACAAAATCCTCGTCGAGCAACACGTCCACTGAGGTAAATGTCCTCAAAACACTGGTTATTTATGTTTCAGTTATATGAATTATATAATAACAGTTTTTATATTATGTATAACAGTTTTATCTCGAAGTAATGGTAGTGCTAAAGTCTAATGTATCGTTTCTGAGGCTGCTAGATTTTTCTATACGCTATTCACGTTTGTGAAGTGAATTTAAAGCACATATTGCTTGCATTTGACTTAGTTAGCCACTATACATTGGTTTTGTTATCATGTTTGGTGAGATATCTAACGTGATTTTCGTGGGGCTAAAAGAAAAAAAATCTTGATCCCGCTAGTTCTGCCATTGCAGTCATGAATTATTATGCAAGCTAACTGTTTTTTGCCTCATTATTATTCGTAAACATGCCTTATATAACGTAGGGAAATGATCGTTTGTCCTTTATTTATTTATTTTTTGCAGCAACCATGTCTGTGTCCTTAAGAAACTCTGTCAGGTACAGAATGGAACGATGAACTTGAAAATCAACCATTCTGATGACTGGCGTCCCCATCCGAGTCACCACCTCAGACAACAACAGTCCCAAACTCACAAACACAAATACACTCAGTAATGGGCTTAATAAAGAAAGACTTAACTATGATTTTATCTGTGTTAACCTATGATATCAGTTATTGATGTATTTATAATATTTACGTATTACTAGGCTTATCATACATGCATTGAAGTTTTAAAATGTATCTAATATAATACTTGAATTAAATTGAATGTTTTGGATACCAGCATTAAATTATTTTGTGCATGTAAAACACAAGTAGCAATGTTTTTATTGAATTCAATTTTGAATTAAATTGAATGTTTTGCATACCACCATTAAATTATTTTGTGCATGTTAAACACAAGTAAAGGTTTTATTTATTGGAGATAAAATGGCTGTTTAGTTAATATAATACTTCTGTTTGTTAGGCACTAACAAGTGAAAATAGTTAGGTTTAAGTACATTTATTAAAACTCGATAGCTGTAATGCTTCTGTGCAGAAGGAAGCCCGTGAGCCACTACGGTAAGTTTGCGAGCAGATTAATTTCCACTTATTAGACAGCATAGTCCGCTCATCGTGTTTTGTATTGCATCACTTATAGATCGTAAACCTTTAAAATCGAGTTTAGTAAGATTTTATGCAACTACAGTCGGCTTTGGTTAACTATTGAGGCATCGTCTCTTGTCACAAGGCTCAATGTGACCGCAGTATTTGTTCGTACCATTCTTATCAATGA
>JAIFKI010000023.1:9118638-9253638 GCA_025389145.1 Misgurnus mizolepis
GAGCAGCTTCTGTAAGTTTGAGGCTGATCAGAAAAATAGTTAAATAGATAATAGCAGATTTAAGTTTAACCAGTTACAACTAAAATATTTTATTCTTGCGTGACTTTAAAGAAGGCTCTTGACAAAACAAACGTACAGTCTTGTTCAAAATAATAGCAGTACAATGTGACTAACCAGAATAATCAAGTTTTTTAGTATATTTTTTATTGCTACGTGGCAAACAAGTTACCAGTAGGTTCAGTAGATTCTCAGAAAACAAATGAGACCCAGCATTCATGATATGCACGCTCTTAAGGCTGTGCAATTGGGCAATTAGTTGAATTAGTTGAAAGGGGTGTGTTCAAAAAAATAGCAGTGTGGCATTTAATCACTGAGGTCATCAATTTTGTGAAGAAACAGGTGTGAATCAGGTGGCCCCTATTTAAGGATGAAGCCAACACTTGTTGAACATGCATTTGAAAGCTGAGGAAAATGGGTCGTTCAAGACATTGTTCAGTAGAACAGCGTACTTTGATTAAAAAGTTGATTGGAGAGGGGAAAACCTATAAAGAGGTGCAAAAAATAGGCTGTTCAGCTAAAATGATCTCCAATGCCTTAAAATGGAGAGCAAAACCAGAGAGACGTGGAAGAAAACGGAAGACAACCATCAAAATGGATAGAAGAATAACCAGAATGGCAAAGGCTCAGCCAATGATCACCTCCAGGATGATCAAAGACAGTCTGGAGTTACCTGTAAGTACTGTGACAGTTAGAAGACGTCTGTGTGAAGCTAATCTATTTTCAAGAATCCCCCGCAAAGTCCCTCTGTTAAAAAAAGGGCATGTGCAGAAGAGGTTACAATTTGCCAAAGAACACATCAACTGGCCTAAAGAGAAATGGAGGAACATTTTGTGGACTGATGAGAGTAAAATTGTTCTTTTTGGGTCCAAGGGCCACAGGCAGTTTGTGAGACGACCCCCAAACTCTGAATTCAAGCCACAGTACACAGTGAAGACAGTGAAGCATGGAGCATGATATGGGCATGTTTCTCCTACTATGGTGTTGGGCCTATTTATCGCATACCAGGGATCATGGATCAGTTTGCATATGTTAAAATACTTGAAGAGGTCATGTTGCCCTATGCTGAAGAGGACATGCCCTTAAAATGGTTGTTTCAACAAGACAATGACCCAAAACACACTAGTAAACGGGCAAAGTCTTGGTTCCAAACCAACAAAATTAATGTTATGGAGTGGCCAGCCCAATCTCCAGACCTTAATCCAATTTAGAACTTGTGGGGTGATATCAAAAATGTTGTTTCTGAAGCAAAACCAAGAAATGTTAATGAATTGTGGAATGTTGTTAAAGAATCATGGAGTGGAATAACAGCTGAGAGGTGCCACAAGTTGGTTGACTCCATGCCACACAGATGTCAAGCATTTTAAAAAAAACTGTGGTCATACAACTTAATATTAGTTTAGTGATTCACAGGATTGCTAAATCCCAGAAAAAAAAAATGTTTGTACAAAATAGTTTGGAGTTTGTACAGTCAAAGGTAGACACTGCTATTTTTTTGAACACACCCCTTTCAACTAATTGCCCAATTGCACAGCCTTAAGAGCGTGCATATCATGAATGCTGGGTCTTGTTTGTTTTCTGAGAATCTACTGAACCTACTGGTAACTTGTTTGCCACGTAGCAATAAAAAATATACTAAAAACCTTGATTATTCTGGTTAGTCACATTGTACTGCTATTATTTTGAACAAGACTGTATATATTTTGGTGCTTTTGTGTGTCTTGTGAATAGTATGCCATACCGACCCGTTTGCCACTGAACCTGCATTAACGACGACAGTGGGGCCTCCAGCCTTAGTCAAACGGGTTGGCACGTATGGTCGGGTTGCGATTTTGGCGCTATCGTAAGTCTTGTGAATAGTATGCCATACAGACCCGTTTGCCACTGAACCTGCATTAACGACGACAGTGGGGCCTCCAGCCTTAGTCAAACGGGTTGGTATGTATGGTCGGGTTGCGTTTTTCGCGCTTTTGTGTGTCTTCTGAATAGTATGCCATACAGACCCGTTTGCCACTGAATCTGCATTAACGACGACAGTGGGGCCTCCAGCCTTAGTCAAACGGGTTGGCACGCATGGTCGGGTTGCGATTTTAGCGCTAACGTAAGTCTTATGAATAGTATGCCATACAGACCCGTTTGCCACTGAACCTGCATTAACGACGACAGTGGGGCCTCCAGCCTTAGTCAAACGGGTTGGTATGTATGGTTGGGTTGCGTTTTTCGTGCTTTCATGTGTCTTGTGAATAGTATGCCATACATACCCGTTTGCCACTGAACCTGCATTAACGACGACAGTGGGGCTTCCGGCCTTAGTCAAACAGGTTAGCACGTATGGTCGGGTTGCGATGTTTTGGCGTTTTCGCCTGGTCCTGTAAATTGCATACAATATAGACCCGTTTGCCACTGAACCTGCATTAACGACGACAGTGGGGCTTTAGGCCTTAGTCAAACGGGTCGTCTGGTTTCAGATCGGAAGGTGACCCTTATTTACCATATATACCCTCGCATTGGGCCCCCAATTTGCTAAATCCTAAACTGTAGATAATATAATTATGCCGCAATAGTTAGTCTGTCTGGAACGAAGCTGAGTTAAACCACATCACTGTGTGACACTTCAATACATATGAACGGCCGCTACGCTAATACGATTTTGTTTTTCTCTGCCTGTCTCGTCCTCGACCCGAGGACAACGAGACAAACAGACCCAGTCCCGGTAGATGTGAAAGTCGGCACACCTCTGATCTACTGGGCGTCCTTCAACGTGATGCCCAGCTGATGCCTGACCAACGATCACCGGCAGAACCCGCTTAATCTCTGCTAAATCTCCTTATCCGTTCTCCCAAGGGTTTTTCCCTCCTAGGACTTATTTTTCCTCGGATAAAAGCACTGGGTTTTTTTTCTCCTAGGGGGTTTTTCACCCCGGGGAGGCAGCCTTTTTGGGCTTTACTTAGCTTCCTCTTCTAGACGTTGCTTTAGTAATACGTGCACTTATAATATTGAGTCATAGCCGCAGCAAATTTATTTTGTATTTTGTTGTGCTATCTGTCGTTTTTCTGTGCTTTTCACTGCTTCTATTTATGTAAAGCTGCTTTGAAACAATTGACTTTTGTGAAAAGCGCTATATAAATAAAATTGAATTGAATTGAATTGAATATCAAGCTGTATTTGTCATAAAATACACGCAATTAACCTAAAATCTAAAATAATACTTTATTTTTGTCAGAGCAGACAAAATAAGACTCGTTGTATAATATACACATATTCACACATGGTTTTAAGAAGCATTTAATTAAAAATAAACCCCTAAGATGGGATGAAGACGCCTTAAAACATTTAAAAGTTTATTAACGGGATATATAAACGTGCACCCAGCGCAAGCTTCTGTAAGTTTGAGACTGATCAGAAAAATAGTTCAATAGATAATATCAGATTTCGGTTTAACCAGATACATGTAAAATATTTTATTCTTGAATGTCTATAAGAAACTTTTGACAAAACAAACGTTTATATTAAACAGTAGGCTATTTGTCATAAAATAAACGCTGACACTTAACCTAAAATCTAAAATAATACTTTATTTTTGTCAGAGCAGACAATATAAGACTCTGTCACGGGTGAGACAAGATGAGGCAAAAGGTATGGATCCAAGTGCAGTTTATTGCAAATAAAAGGTGAAAACAAGGCAAAACCAAAACCAGGGAAACACACGAAACTAGCGACATCTTACGACAAACCACAAACACAGAATGAACAGGCAGGGTATAAATGCTAGACAAAGACCAATCACAAATCAGATACAATCAGAGACTATGACAACAAACAAGGGGAGGAGCATGATAACAATGAATGTCCATGGTAACAAACAAGGGGGCGGAGACACTAATCAACACAGGGATAATGGCATACATGAGTACAAGTAAACACAGGTTACACAGAGACATAAACCAAAACACAAATGAACACAAGAACACAGGGAACCCACGTTACATAGCCCCCCCTCAAAGGGGCGGCTTCCAGACGCCCCCCAGAAAACCCCAAAGTACAACAGTCTAGGAGGGCGGTGGCATGGAGGTGGACCCGGGGGAGGGATGGTGGGCCAAGGCCACCAAGGGCCAGGGCGGAGCCGCAGGCGGAGACAGGAACCAAGGCGGCGCCGCAGGCGGAGACATGGACCAAGGTGGAGCAGTAGGTGGAGACAGGGACCAAGGCGGAGCCGCAGGCAGAGACAGGGACCAAGGCGGAGCCGCAGGCGGAGACAGGAACCAAGGCGGAGCAGCAGGCGGAGACAGGGACCAAGGAGGAGCCGCAGGCGGAGCAGGCAGCCAGGGCGGAGACTGGGACCAGGGTGGAGCCGCGGGCGGAGCAAGAACCCAGGGCGGAGCCGGCAGAGCAGGAACCCAGGGCGGAGCCGGCAGAGCAGGATCCCAGGGCGGAGCCGGCAGAGCAGGAACCCAGGGCGGAGCCGGCAGAACAGGAACCCCGGGCGGAGCCGGCAGAGCAGGAACCCCGGGCGGAGCCCGCAGAGCAGGAACCCAGGGCGGAGCCGACAGAGCAGGAACCCAGGGCGGAGCCGGCAGAGCAGGAACCCAGGGCGGAGCCGGCAGAGCAGGAACCCAGGGCGGAGCCGGCAGAGCAGGAACCCAGGGCGGAGCCGGCAGAGCCGGAACCCAGGGCGGAGCCGGCAGAGCAGGAACCCAGGGCGGAGCCGGCAGAGCAGGAACCCAGGGCGGAGCCGGCAGAGCAGGAACCCAGGGCGGAGCCGGCAGAGCAGGAACCCAGGGCGGAGCCGGCAGAGCAGGAACCCAGGGCGGAGCCAGAGGCCAAAGGAGGACTGGATACCAGGGTGGTGCTGGTGGTATCAGGAACCTGGGTACAGGAGAACAGAGAGAGGCCCTCTGGGCCTGGTTAGACAGAGCAGTGAGTTCAACTATTGTCATCATGGACCAGGCAGTGAGGGCAAGGAACTTGGGGATAGCCATCGTGGGACAGACAGAGAGTTCAGCACTGGCCATAGTCTTGGTGACAATAAAGAGTCTCTGGGGCATCTGGGTGACCACCCTAGCCAACCAATGTGGCTCAGATGACTCAGTGGGCTCAGATGACTCAGTGGGCTCAGATGACTCAGTGGGCTCAGATGACTCAGTCGGCACAGTGGGCTTAATTTGCACAGATGACTCAATGGGCACAGATGACTCAATGGGCACAGATGACTCAATGGGCACAGGAGATTCACTCGGCACAGGAGATTCACTCGGCACAGGAGATTCACTCGGCTCAGGAGATTCACTCGGCTCAGGAGATTCACTCGGCACAGGAGAATCAGATGACTCACTCGGCTCAGGGGAATCAGATGACTCACTCGGCTCAGGGGAATCAGATGACTCACTCGCCTCAGGGGAATCAGATGACTCACTCGGCTCAGGGGAATCAGATGACTCACTCGGCTCAGGGGAATCAGAAGACTCACTCGGCTCAGGGGAATCAGAAGACTCACTCGGCTCAGGGGAATCAGAAGACTCACTCGGCTCAGGGGAATCAGGGGACTCGGGGAACTCAGTAGATTCAGGAGACTCGGGGAACTCAGAAGATTCGGGGGACTCGGGGAACTCAGAAGATTCGGGGGACTCGGGGAACTCAGAAGATTCACTCAGCTCGGAGGACTCAGGAGATTCACTCGTCTCGGAGGACTCAGGAGATTCACTCGGCTCGGAGGACTCAGGAGATTCACTCGGCTCGGAGGACTCAGGAGATTCACTCGGCTCGGAGGACTCAGGAGATTCACTCGGCTCGGAGGACTCAGGAGATTCACTTGGCTCGGAGGACTCAGGAGATTCACTCGGCTCGGAGGACTCAGGAGATTCACTCGGCTCGGAGGACTCAGGAGATTCACTCGGCTCGGAGGACTCAATGGGTTTGGGTATGGGAGCCATTCTGAGAATGGGTGTAGGTGTTATTACGGCACCTTTAACAACTGGAACGATGATGATGGTGGCTTTCTGATAAATCGGAGCTGGTATGGATGTGGCAAACTCGAAAACTGGGGCAGGATTAATAGTAGCGAACTGAGGTATGAAGTGGGATGAAGTGGCGGCCATTTTAAGCACGGGCGCTGACACAGGGGAAACAGAACTGGGGAGAACAGCGTCCGCACTTACAGTGGCATTCTCGGGCATGGGTTTCCTCCTCCGTTGCCGGTGTCGTGAGCAACGTGAGAGATTAGCGTTCACTGGCACGGGAGACACAATTGTCGTATGCACGGAGGCAGCGGACCGGAACTCAGGCGTCTCTGGCGTGAATCGTGCATGCCTCCCGCTACGCTTCTCCAAGTAATGGACGAATTCGAAGAATTCCAGCTCTTCGAGCCCAGCCATTTGCCAAAGCGGCAGAGGGTCATTCAGACAGTTGTTAAAATCATAGTTGAGCTCCGTTTCAGTGTAGCCCAATCCATATGCCAATGTTAAAAATACATGGGCGAGACTACTCACAGACTGCCCCCGCTGACGGAGGGCATCTAACTCCACTGCCTTGTCCCATAACTCCTGCTCCGTGGAGGGAGGACAAGCCTGAATGGGAATGCTGCCAACACGCTGCATGCTACCGCTAGGAATAATCCAGGGGACTTGAAAAACACACGGGAGATGATGAATAGCTGCTGGATCCAGAGTGGTGGTTTGTTCTGTCACGGGTGAGACAAGATGAGGCAAAAGGTATGGATCCAAGTGCAGTTTATTGCAAATAAAAGGTGAAAACAAGGTAAAAACAAAACCAGGGAAACACAAGAAACTAGCGACATCTTACGACAAACCACAAACACAGAATGAACAGGCAGGGTATAAATGCTAGACAAAGACCAATCACAAATCAGATACAATCAGAGACTATGACAACAAACAAGGGGAGGAGCATGATAACAATGAATGTCCATGGTAACAAACAAGGGGGCGGAGACACTAATCAACACAGGGATAATGGCATACATGAGTACAAGTAAACACAGGTTACACAGAGACATAAACCAAAACACAAATGAACACAAGAACACAGGGAACCCACGTTACAGACTCGTTGTATAATATATACATATTCACACCTGGTTTTAAGAAGCATTTAATTAAAAATAAACCCCTTAGATGGGATGAAGACGTCTTAAAAACATTTAAAAGTTTATTAACGTCAGATATAAGTGCGCATCAGCGTATTCTGTCACCATCGGTGCGCGTATACACCTGTCTTAATCAGAGACTTGGTTAAAGAATCCCCTAAATCTAAAATAAACCCTTATTTTGCCATAGCAGACAGAATTACATTTATTAAGTTTATTTTAAAACGGCAAATATGAACGCACACCCGGTGCGTTCTCAGGCACCGCCGGAGAGTGATCTTTAATATACGCGTGAACCTAGAGAGCAGGTCATGAAAAGATTCACGGAACTCGTGAACCGTTTAACATTTTATTTAGTTTAAAATATACAGGCTTTCGTCTAAAGAAACAGACAGGCCCGTTGAACACCGGCCCCCGCTGTGTGACACTCTGGGGGCTGCGGGTTTGAGAAGCGCAGGGACGAGAAGGGAGGGGTGAACGAGCACACAGGACGGAGACCGCTCGTGACAACTGACAGAAACTGGACAGTCTAAAACAATAAAACTTTTTTGACAGCAATAAACATGACAGCACACGCTTGACAAAAAACACACACACAGGAAAAAACAACTCGTTGTTTGACACATCGTAAAACGATCACGGTCCGGTCAGACGCTGTCTAAAACGCCCATAAAATACGATTCTCAAAAACTAGACGGCATGTACACCGTTTGATTGATAGTCCCGCCCCCTGTCAAAGGGGTCATAAATCAATCACATTTTGACAGATGCAGGGCCACTATATACTACTTACATCAATTTACTTGTAGTCAATAATTCAGAGGCAGAATAAATGCAAACATAACAATTTATTAACCAGGTAGGAAAAACATAATTCAGAAGCCAATTTGCATTCCAATTACAATACAAAACAGATGAAGATGAAGGAGATGAAGATCTGGTTACAGATTCCTCAAAAAGAAATAAAAATACATGCATCAAAGATACAGCAGCAAGGGGGTTCCTTTCTGCATATACTGTAGAAAATCGCATCTGAATCTTTTACCATTTTCCTTAAATATCCAGAGAACAAAGTATTGTGATAATCAGGGTGCGATTTGTGAAAAAAACAGGGGGGGATGTTTCCATAGGCGTCGATTTCGGCGACGGTGGGTACCCACCAAATTTCGTCATTATCATTTTGTACCCACCACTAGGTTTAACTTTTTTGACTGTTTTTAGTGGTTATGAAGAGCAATATGAGAGAGAAATTTGGTAATCATTGTCCGACCTAACAAAAATCCATTATAATATTATTATTATTTCTAATTAAAATATTTCTAATATTCAGAAATGCGCTCTCCGCTCACGAGCTCTGATCGGAACAAACCTGAACCTCACTGTCTGCTGAACTTGCGCAGAAACATCAAAATATAACCCGCTTTTTAAAATGGTTTTAAACTAAACATTTAGACTATTTTAGCACAAATTATGAGCTTATTGACGATTTTTTTATAATTCTTGACATAATGCGTCTCTGTCCACAGCACATTTTAAAACATTTTGATTCATAAAAATAAATCATGAGAACATGAACTCATCACTGCATTTGCAGGAATTGTAAAATCTTTTTTCTTATTAACTCATGAAGCAGCCTAACGCAATATTTTTACTCTAATAGCTTTTCTTTCCCCACACATATGAACTGTGATCATGCACAACGAAAAAACACGCAAGAATTAAATCTTGAATGGCAAAACTATAGGCTATGGCACAACGTAGTGTCAACTTAAACATAAATATGAACAATGTATTGATTGCAAAGTTAAAACATTACAGTAGAAACAGCTTTACTGCTGCTTTTAAAGTAATAACATTAACTTTACACCGCGATGCTGAGCTACAGTGAAATTATAGAAAAGTCAGATGCATTATGTGTTAGTCACTTACAGTGGGTTCACACCAGCCGCGGAAGAGGCGGCAAAAACGCGTGAACCGCGTCCAGTTTGCCGCTTGAACATTTTGAGTTTACTCGCTTAATCCGCGCGTGAAATTCTAGTAATTCGAGAAATTCACGCGGAAATCCGCGTCATGGGAGGGGCTTCTGCGACTCCGCGGAGACTACAACACTCCGCTCGCTTCCTGTAATCACGTCACTACTACAGCAAGCTCCTGATTGGTTAACGCGGCGTGGAATTCCGCCAAAGTTCAGATTATTGAACTCGCGCGTTTCCCGCGGCAACGCTCAATTCGTGCGGAACGCCCCGCGCCTTCCGCGCGTTCCGCGACATCCGCGCCGCGGCTACCGCGTGTACCGCGCCGCAGGATGCCTAATCGCGTGTTTGCATTGACTTAACATGTAAATCATCCGCGCTTGCCGCCTCTTCCGCGGCTGGTGTGAATGCACAGTTAGCCTCCTTTGCGCAAACTGGACGCGCTCGCGCCTCGCTAAACGCCTCATCGGCATTTATCATGTCTTCGGCCATTCTTAGTGGTGTGACTGGGACACTAACTCTGCTTGTCATCATAAACAGATAATCAGATTGTTATGTTTATTCCCGCTTTATTAATATGCGGCTGAATATGCTGCCTTCCATTGTTTTGACACACAGCTCCATAACCATCTCGCAAGTGTTGATAGGCTATTACTCGTGAGGTGTAACTGGGTCTGTAACCAATCAGATAGCGCCGTGGGCGGGACATTGAGCAAGTCTGCAGAGTGGTGAATACAGAGAGGCTGCGCGGCAGCTGTATCAGAGCCAGCCAAAGTAGCGTATTTTAAAACAAAATTGACTTTAATCAAACCACGGATCCGTGATAAGTTTTGTGATCCGTCTCGCCACTAGTGTAGTAGCACTGATCACTTTGAGGGGGGGATAAATTTATCCCCACCGGGGATATAAATAATTAAGCAGAGGCAGGGATACATTGACCAGAAAGGGGGAAATCCCACGCATCCCCCCCTGGCAAATTGCACCCTGATAATGATATACTGATTAAACAGTAAAATTAAACATGTCGAGTAATTATCTGTCCACCCTGCCTGCCATAGAACGCGAAAGATACATTAACACATTTAATTTGGTCAATATAAACATGTCCCTTAATATAAAGACATAATATATAAATTCAAAGAAACTTTCAAATACGAAGTAAAATCATTCACTGGCTCCTAAATGAAAAAATACTATAGTGTATAATAATAATAATAATAATAATAATTCATTACATTTATATAGCGCTTTTCTGCAGCACTCAAAGCGCCTTATAGTAAAATTACCATAGAAAAATGTAGTAAAATTACTCTAGTAAATACTATAGTGTTTTTGAACCATTCTATAATAAAGTAAACTGTATTAAAATACTATAGCAATTTATGGTAAACTTACTATAGGAAATGTAAAATTTCAGAAAAACATTAGTAGCCTATAAAAATGACAGAAAAGGGTAAAATTATTACAGTTTATTGAACAATCATTTATTTTACAAACATTGTTTTAGACATAAAACAAAAGTGTGCTGTTCAGTCCAAATTCACATTAAAACTAATATTAGATTTACACATTCCTTATATCAAGTATTCCTTTATGACTTTAATTGACTCAGTGTATTGTACACTTTTAATAAATCAGTGTACTGTTCCTTAATTCAAACGACTTTTAAATTTTTTTAAGATGTACACTTTTCCCATGAAATTTCCAAATTACACAGGGTCACATTTGTCTATGCCAAGCTGTGAGAAAACACAAACATTATTTTTTTAAAGGTTTTATGAGTGAAGGGACATCCGTCAGTACTCACTGAGAGAGATACACATAAATACTACTTATTTTTCCACTTAAAGAACTGTGGTGTACTCACAACATAATAAATGAATTAAAAAGTCTGGTTACATTACCTTTTAAAAGGTTTTATGAGTAGGAATAACCATTTGGTCGAGAATAGACAGCCAGTCAGTTAGTCCTTTCTGAGTGAGATTCAAACTTGCGCAGGAAACATTTGTGCTAAACAGTGAGAAAACACATAAATATGAATTAATTTTCCACTTACAGAACTGTGGTGTACTCAACATAATAAATGAAGAAATAAATGTGTTAACGTTTTATGAGTGAAGGGCCGTATGTCAGTACTCACTGAGAGAGATTCAAACTCGTGCGGGAAACGTTTGTGCTAAACAGTAAGAAAACATAAACAAATATGAAAAAAATTTCCATTGAAAGAACTGTGGTGTACTTACAACATAATGAATGAAAAAATAAATGTGGTAACCTTACCTTTAAAAGGTTTTTACAAGTAGGAATGACCGTTTGGTCGAGAACAGAAAGCCAGTCAGTTAAGTTAGTCCTTACTGAGAGAGATTCAAACTTGCACGGGAAACGTTTGTGCTAAACAGTGAGAAAACACACAAATATTAATTATTTTTCCACAACTGTTGTGTACTCAAAACATAATAAATGAATGAATAAATGTGGTAACATTACCTTTAAAAGGTCTTGAATGACCGTTTGGTTGAGAACAGACAGACAGACAGACAGACAGTCAATTAACATTAGTCCTTACTGAGAAAGAAACACACATGAATTAATTTTCTACTTACAGAACTATGGTGTACATTAAGCTGCTGAAAAAATGAGTCTCACGCAATATTGCTGTGTCAATGTCGCGTTGTTTCGTCATATGTCCAAAATTACACAAATTACTGTAACCGAGTCAGCGGAGTAAAGTTAGTTTTGTTTTGGATATTCGTGACACATTCAGTAACGAACGGCAATGAGCTCAAAATGAAAAATATTTATAAAAAGAGCAAAGCTGATAATGTTTCACAACCTTCATCAACATAAGTTTCTGTCGATATAATAACCACTGACCCCACAGAGGGCAAGTGAGGGAACGTGGGGAAAGTGCAGGTTTTCTTGTTTTTTGTTATAACTTGATGAGCGGCGTTTTTGTAATAGCTTTTTTGTTAAAGGTCCTTTAAACAAACCATTAGTGGCGGCTGGTCACTAGGGGCGCCGCCCCCTTAAAGCTGGCCAGAGAGGAAAGCTACTTTAACATGTTACCAAAAAGTTAAATATATAGTGCAAATTAATACAAAATAAAATCATTTAGTTGTACTATTTCACTGTTAGTGATGTTATAATTTATTTAAAACAATTAAAAATCAAAACTGAGTTCGTTGTGTGTGTGTGTCATGTTTGTGTGTCTGGGGCGCACCCCTAATGAGTGTCTATGTAGGTCAGGAAAAAGGATAAAAACATGTGACCTGAGGCTGAGCTCTAAGTGGCTGCTTTCGGATCCGCCCTGGGGCGCAGGACTGTGTGCCCCAAACACTCCCACTTATGTTGTAAGCGAATCAATATTGCTTTTAATGTTTTTACCTCCTGTGATTGGATCGTTCTCAGAGTCTCATAACCGCGTTGGAGATTGCTGTGTTAACTGATAGCTACAGTACAGATCAGTGAAAGCAAGTGAAATATCTTGAGATGAAGGAAAATATGCTTTTATCCTTACAAAATCACCCTATACAAGGTATTTAATTGATGAATAAATAAAGGATTAAGAACCTTGGACCAGATCGACCAACGGAGTCAAATGATGGCAGTCTGGGTGCTCCACCACTTCTCATGGCAAACGGAGTTGGCTAGCTGGATATAGCATGTAAGTCTTCAGTTTTATTTTTTCCCTGTTTGCTGTTCTAAAGTCTGAATGCATGATAGACGTGCAAGACATGAACTTTTGTGGCGCGTTTGAGCTTGTGTTGCGTGGACATAATGAGAGCGAGAGCTCATATAATCCGGTATATTCCGTGGCTTGGTCAACTTTGTTGTAAGTTTTGTTGTTGTACACTTGTAGAGTTTAAAAAAGCACCCACGAGAAAACCACTGTTTTTAAGGAAACTTCACGAACCGTGCATATTGAGCTGATGGACTGTATACTCCCTGTTGTGAGGGAAAAATGTGCTTGTGCTATTGCTATAAAAGCAAAAAGAAACGTACGAGTCTGTGATTAGGCAACTTTAATGTCTCTTTTTGTGTGTGTTCGGTCGCGTTAAACGAAAAGTCTTTGACGGAGAAAATTGAAGCAGAATAAAGAAAAAATATTTATAATATTTTTTCTAAACATTCTCGCGATATTTTGATGTCATACACCAGTAATTCTCCGCCAACCCCCCCCAGTGGTCCGCCAAAAGATGACCTAAACTAGGCAAGTGTTTATATAAAATAGTCACTTATTCAAGTAGATTTTTAATGCACTTGCGAAACTGTGATATCAGTTTTTCCATTGTGTTTTAATAACGTAAAAATGGATCGGTGGCTAAACCAAAGAGGAGTCAAAAGAAAAGATCAAGTGTCAACTGAATACAGCTAAAATCCACAGATCTATTAGTTTTGTAATGTACCAGTTTTTGTTTCATGTGTAAAATCCCTGTAATTTCAGTGATTTTGGAAATTAAGGGGAATTTTTTTCAGCATTTTATTGTGACTTCATATACCCACCACCTCAGTTTTAAACTAATGGCTCTTTGGAATGACATTAAGTGGGACCTAGGCTGTTATTGTCACGGTAGGAAATCCACTGTTTCCTCCGTGTCATGTTTTGTGTTTGTGTTTATACTCACGTAGTCTCCATGTGCTCGTTAGTTGATTGTTGTCACCTGTGCGTTGATTGTCTCGCTCCAGCTGATCCTAATCTACACTCAGCTACAAATACTCACTCATCTCTCTCCCTGTTGTCAGATCCTCATTTATGTTCCAGCCACTGCACTTGGATTATCGTCTCTCGTCTTCGTGTGTTTGGATTAGTGTTTCGTGTCGTCGTCTCCGTGTGAGTGTTCGGGTCCATTTCTGGTTTCATCCACTGGCCATCATCACACTCATCACCGACTTCACTCTGCTACTTTCCTCAAACCACCGTAGACCTTCGATCACCATTGCCATCATCCTGGACAGTCATTTACTCTGTTGTTTCATTGTGTTTACCATCTTTTACAATAAACTTGTTCTGATCGCCTGCACTTGCTTCCTCCTCTCAATTGTATCGTAACAGTTATAGTATGTTTAATTGCAGGTTTTTTTTCACATGTGCAGTTTGTTGTTCATATTAAGTTGCAACTCATTTCACATTTACTTTTTCAAATGAAATAAAATTCATATAATAATTTCTGAACATAGCATTGCATTTGTTTAAAAAAAAAATGTTTTTGACATGTTTTTGCCCGAACCACGCCTCCCGATTCCGGAGAAATATGCGGGTGAGCCGAAATTTTGTCTATCATTTCTCTCTCATTGTTCTTTGCATTTCGCATTGCAGCCCCGCACGTTCACCACCGAGGAGATGAAGGTGGCGTTCATACTCTCCTTGCTTACGGGGATGGCTGCCCTCTGGGGGACGGTGGTGTGGGAAAACCAAGACAACTGCTGTGCTTCGTTCCACGCCCTTTCGGAGGAGATGAGATGGGTCTTCGACCGCTCCGTCGCCAGGAGGGAGGCGGCCAGACTGTTAGCGGACCTGCGTCAGGAAGAGAGGTCCGTGTCCGATTACTCCATCGAGTTCTGCACCCTGGCGGCGGAGTGTAAGTGGAACGAAGAGGCGCAGTGGGATCACTTCCTGCATGGGTTGGCTGACCGCATCCAACAGGAGATTCGCGCCATTGAACTCCCTACTTCACTTAATGGTTTAATCGACCTTACCATCCGTATTGACAACCGACTCGACCAAGCTGCCAGACGGAGGGGGAGAACTACTCGCACGACTGGTTCGGAGGTTCAGCACCTGCGGGCAGAGGTTGCGGTCAGCCCACCTGGAGATCTTGAACCCATGCAGGTGAGGCGAGTCCGGCTCTCCCGGGAGGAGAGGATCAGGCGGAGATCCCTGGGACTGTGTTTTTACTGTGGCAGCCCAGATCATCACATCCAGCGCTGTCCAGTAAAAGATCAAGCCCGATAGTAAATCTGAGGCTACTATCGGGTGGGATCTCTGCCAGGAAGACCTCATCAACATCGACACTCCTTCCGGTGAGACTACGGTGGTCCAACCACGCACTGGATCAGCACGCTTTGGTGGATTCTGGGGCCGAGGGTAGTTTTATGGACATCAACTTTGCAAGTAAGAGCAACATTCCTCTCACACCCCTCAGACACCCCATTGCACCTTTTGCACTTGATGGACACAAGTTACCAGTCATTACTCAGACCACCATTCCTGTTTCCCTCATCACATCTGGTAATCATACGGAGAAGATTTCATTTCTCATCACAGACTCACCTCAGACTCCCATTGTTCTCGGTCACACTTGGCTCCATAAACACAATCCCAGGATCGATTGGCGTCTCGGATCTGTTGTTAGCTGGAGCGAGGAGTGTCATTTGTCTAGTCTTTTGTCTGCTGGTGTTAATGTTTCTGAGTCTGTGTTTCAGGGGGAAGCAGTGGATTTGACTAACGTGCCCGCGGAGTACCACGACCTGAAGGAGGTGTTCAGTAAGTCTCGGGCTGATTCTCTTCCTCCTCATCGTCCCTATGACTGTGCGATTGAGTTATTGCCAGGTACCTCTCCACCTAAGGGCAAGTTATATTCCTTGTCTATTCCAGAGACGGCGGCCATGGAGAAATATATATCCAGTTCTCTAGCAACGGGGTTCATTCGCCCTTCCTCTTCTCCAGCGGGGGCGGGGTTCTTTTTTGTGGGGAAGAAGGACGGATCCTTGCGACCTTGTATTGACTACCGAGGGTTGAACAACATAACGGTAAAGAATACTTATCCTTTGCCGCTTATGTCTTCAGCTTTTGAGAGGTTGCAGGGAGCGTCCGTTTTCACTAAATTGGACTTACGTAACGCTTATCATTTGGTCCGCATCAGGGAGGGGGACGAATGGAAGACTGCTTTTAACACCCCTCGTGGCCATTTTGAGTACTGCGTGATGCCTTTCGGGCTCACAAACTCGCCAGCGGTCTTCCAAGCACTCGTTAATGACGTGTTGCGAGACATGGTCGATCTATTCATATATGTTTACCTGGATGACATATTGATTTTTTCTTCGTCTCTCCAGGAACACGTGCAACACGTACGACGAGTGCTTCTGCGGTTGCTAGAGAATGGATTGTTTGTCAAGGCGGATAAATGCGTTTTTCATGCACAGTCTGTTTCTTTTTTAGGACACATCATTTCGACTGAGGGTGTTCGCATGGATCCTGAGAAGGTTAAGGCTGTGGTAGATTGGCCATCCCCAGAGTCTCGCAAGGCCCTGCAGAGATTTCTGGGGTTCGCCAATTTTTACCGGCGTTTCATTCGCAATTTCAGCCAACTAGCCGCACCTCTGACCGCTTTGACCTCCCCTAGTTTGACGTTCAGGTGGTCAGACGCAGCCGAGGCTGCGTTTGCCAAACTGAAAAGCTGCTTTGTTTCTGCTCCTATTCTCGTAACCCCTGATCGCTCACGTCAATTCATAGTGGAGGTCGACGCGTCAGAGGTGGGGGTAGGAGCAGTGTTGTCCCAGCGTACATCCTCAGATGGAAAGGTGCATCCGTGCGCGTATTACTCTCATCGTTTATCTCCTGCGGAAGTTAATTATGACATTGGCAATCGAGAGTTGTTGGCAGTCAAACTGGCACTGGAGGAATGGCGTCACTGGCTTGAAGGGTCGGGTGTACCTTTCATTGTATAGACGGACCATAAGAATCTCGAATATATTAGAACCGGCAAAAGACTTAACTCCAGGCAGGCTCGGTGGGCATTGTTTTTCGGTCGTTTCGATTTTACACTTTCTTACCGGCCGGGTTCCAAAAACATCAAACCCGATGCTTTATCCCGTCTTTTTGAGCGTTCCGATCGCACTGCCACTCCCGAGCCCATTTTACCGGAGACTATCATTATCTCCGCGCTCAGATGGGAGGTCGAATCGAAGGTTTTGACTGCCTTAGAAGGGGTAACGCCCCCGGCTCGTTGCCCACCGAACCGATTATTTGTGCCGGAAGGGTTACGGTCAGACGTCCTCCAGTGGGGTCACTGTTCCAGTGTTGCTTGTCACCCAGGGGTTAGTAGAACTAGGTTTCTAGTCAAGCAACGATTTTGGTGGCCTGGCATGGCTCGTGACGTCCACGACTTCGTCTTGGCTTGTTCGGTTTGCGCTATTGGTAAGACTTCCAATCGACCTCCAGATGGGTTACTTTTACCGCTGTCTGTCCCTTCGAGACCCTGGTCCCACATTTCGCTAGATTTCATTATCGCCCTCCCACCCTCTAAGGGTAATACGGTGATTTTAACCGTAGTGGACCGGTTCTCGAAGGCGACTCATTTCATTCCCTCGCCCAAATTACCATCAGCCAAGGAAACAGCGGTAGCTGTCATTGACCTCGTCTTCCGTATACATGGCCTTCCGACGGACGTGGTCTCTGACAGGGGTCCCCAATTTGTGTCCAAATTTTGGCGAGAATTCTGTAAATTGTTAGGAGCGACTGTTAGTCTTTCATCCGGGTTCCATCCCCAGAGCAATGGTCAAACCGAACAAGCCAATCAGGATGTCGAGAGGGCTTTGCGATGTTTGGCTTCCAATAATCCTTCGTCCTGGTCAATTGTGGAGTACGCACACAATTCTCTGCCAGTGTCATCTACGGGCATGTCTCCATTTAAGTGTAGTTTAGGATACCAACCACCTAATTTTGTTAGTACGGAATCCGAGGTGTCGGTCCCCTCCGCACACGCACTAGTCCAGAGGTGTCACCGCACCTGGACCAGAGCTCGCAGAGCTCTGCTCCAGGCAAGGTCGCGCACCAAGGCTAAGGCCGATCGCCACCGGTCGAAGCCTCCCCGTTACGTCGTCGGTCAAAGAGTGTGGCTTTCTACCCTGAATATTCCGATGCGTTCCTTTTCGAATAAGCTTGCTCCCAAATTTATTGGCCCGTTTTCTGTTACCAAAATTATTAATCCGGTAACAGTGCGTCTTAGCCTTCCACCGGCGTACAGGAGGATTCATCCCGTGTTCCATGTGTCCAAAATTAAACCGGTGATTTTTCCCGTCTTAATCCGCCTGCCCCGGTTCCCCCCCCGCCTCGTATCGTTAATGGGGAAACCACATATTCGGTTAACCGTGTTCTGGACTCTAGACGGAGGGGACGCGGATTTCAGTACTTGGTGGATTGGGAAGGTTACGGTCCGGAGGAGAGAAGGTGGGTTCCTGCTCGGGACATACTGGATCACCGCCTTATTGATGATTACAATCTACAGGTAAAGCAGGCTGGGAACGTCAGGTGACGTCCTAGGGGAGGGGGTACTGTCACGGTAGGAAATCCACTGTTTCCTCCGTGTCATGTTTTGTGTTTGTGTTTGTACTCACGTAGTCTCCATGTGCTCGTTAGTTGATTGTTGTCACCTGTGCGTTGATTGTCTCGCTCCAGCTGATCCTCATCTACACTCAGCTACAAATACTCACTCATCTCTCTCCCTGTTGTCAGATCCTCATTTATGTTCCAGCCACTGCACTTGGATTATCGTCTCTCGTCTTCGTGTGTTTGGATTAGTGTTTCGTGTCGTCGTCTCCGTGTGAGTGTTCGGGTCCATTTCTGGTTTCATCCACTGGCCATCATCACACTCATCACCGACTTCACTCTGCTACTTTCCTCAAACCACCGTAGACCTTCGATCACCATTGCCATCATCCTGGACAGTCATTTACTCTGTTGTTTCATTGTGTTTACCATCTTTTACAATAAACCTGTTCTGATCGCCTGCACTTGCTTCCTCCTCTCAATTGTATCGTAACAGTTATAGTATGTTTAATTGCAGGTTTTTTTTCACATGTGCAGTTTGTTGTTCATATTAAGTTGCAACTCATTTCACATTTACTTTTTCAAATGAAATAAAATTCATATAATAATTTCTGAACATAGCATTGCATTTGTTTTAAAAAAAATGTTTTTGACATAAAAACAGTTGCATATTAAACTTAAATTTAGCTTATCCTTCCTATTTTGTTGTTTTTTGGGGGCGTGTTAGAGTGGGATTCTGTTAGGTGGTCCTCAGAAAAAAATTGGAAGATAAAGTGGTTTTTGGGCTGAAAAAGTTTGAGAAACATTGGTCTGCGCATGGCTGCTGAAGTTAAACACTACAGGAGTGCTGCAACAAGACGCCTGTCTAAGGTAAAGATACAAAATCTAATGACAAGAGTCTGCATTAATCTGCCTTCATGCGTTAATTACACAAGATGGTTTCAGATGAGTTTAGTTCCATTCAGATTTGTACATGTTTATTGATATTTTAATCGCACATGCAGAAGAATTTTGTTATTTGATTTGTTCATATTTGCCTGTTCAGCATAAGCTCTGTGTTTTATTCCCACTAAGCAAAAACACGTCCAAAAGACGTCATTATAACGTCTTTGTCTACCGTTTAAAAGACGTCCACTGAGTAGCCAGAATGAAAGTTTTTGCAACGTCTTTTTTAGACGTTTTTTATGTGTTGAAATTAGACGTCCTACCGACATGCTTGTTGAATGTTTAAAAGACGTCTACTGGAAAGCCAGAGACAACGTTCATTTAATGTCTTTTTTAGATGTCTTTTTTGTGTTGAAATTAGACGTCCTACTGACATACTTGTTGAACGTTTAAAAGACGTCCAGTGGAGAGCCAGAGACAACGTTCATTCAACATTTTTTTAGACGTGTGTTAAAATTAGACGTCCTTCTGACATGCTTGTTGAACGTTCAAAAGAAGTCCATGGAGTATCTGTCACGACTAGCACACACAAAATTAAGATCCAAAAGCAGTTTAATAGGGGTGATCCAAAATCATAATCCGTACAAGCAAAAGGTCAAAATCCATAGAAACAATCCAGAACATAAATACAAACACAAACACAGAAGGCGATGTAACTACAACAAGGAATCCACAACAAAGACTGAACAGACAGGGCTTAAATACACAGACACTAACAAGGTGAGTGGGAACAGCTGAGAACAATGATCAATGATGACAGATAGGATTATGGGATATGCAGTTCATGGCACATGTGACAGTGAAGACAAGAGACATCTGGTGGCTAACTCGGGAACAACACTAATACATATTACAAACACAGAACACAGTTTGACACTGTGACAGTACCCCCCTCTAAAGGAGTGGCTTCCAGACACTCCAAATGACAAAACACAAAAGTTCAGGTGGGTGGAGGAACGGAGGTGGATCTGGGGGAGGGATGGAGGGTCTAGAACCCAGGGCGGGGCCGGCAGAGCAGGAGGCCAGGGCGGGGCCGGCAGAGCAGGAGGCCAGGGCGGGGCCGGCAGAGCAGGAGGCCAGGGCGGGGCCGGCAGAGCAGGAGGCCAGGGCGGGGCCGGCAGAGCAGGAGGCCGGAGCCAGGGCGGAGCCGCAGGCGGAGGCCGGAGCCAGGGCGGAGCCGCGGGCGGAGGCCGGAACCAACACAGGGCAGGAAGCCAGGGCGGTGCCGGCTGGACCGGAACCCAGGGTGGTACTGGTGGTGTCAGGAACCTGGGTAGAGGGAGACAATAGAAAGAGGCCCTCTGGGCCAGGTTAAATAGGGCAGAGAGCTCGAAACTAGCCATCTTGGACCAGGCAGTGAGGGCAGGGAGCTTGGGAACAGCCATCTTAAGACAGGCATAAAGTTCAATACTGGCCATAGTCTTAGTGACAATAAAAAGTCTCTGGCCCTTCGGGGTGACCACCCTAACTGGCCAACGAGACACAGGGGCTCAGATGACTCACTCGGCTCAGATGACTCACTCGGCTCAGATGACTCACTCGGCTCAGATGACTCACTCGGCTCAGATGACTCACTCGGCTCAGATGACTCACTCGGCTCCACATCGTGCTGAACAAAAGAGCAAAAGAGCGACCACCCGCACCACAGAGCCATGGCCAACACGGGAAGCACTGAGTTAAAAGCACATACCTCTGGTGCCTCTTTGAGCACCGGTGCAGGTGTGATGATGGCTCTCCTGAGAGCAGGTGACTGTGAGGCTGTGGCCATCTGGAAAGTAAAGGCCGGTATAACCGTGGCTGTCTCAAACGTAGGTGTAGGCATTGTGACGGCCATCTTGAGAACAGCTGCTGGCTTAGTGGCGGCCATCTTGAGAACGGGTGCCGGCATGGACACAGCCCTGTTGAAAACAGTTCCCTCTACCACCTTGACCCTCTGATGAACAGGTGCGGGTATCGTTGTGGCAGTCTCCAAAACAGGTGCATCCCTGTAGACTGCCATCTTATGAACCGCTGCTGGCTTGGTGGCGGCCATCTTGTCTGGCATCGCGGGTGTGGCTGGATTATCCCACTGGCTGTGATGCTCTAAGTAACGGGTGAACCCCCAGAAATCCAAAATTTCCAGTCCATTCATCTCCCACCTAGGTAAAGGGTCATCCAGGCAGGAATTAAACAGGTCCTTCAGTGCTGCATCATTATAGTTCAGGCCCCGAGCCAAGGTCCAAAACATTTGGGCCAGACAACCCACCGGTTGACCCTGCTGGCGTAGGGCCCTTACGTTGCTTATCCGCTCGACTCTCTCCCTAGCAGTAGCGGGTGGACTGATCCGGATCCCCAATCCGCTAGATCTTTTCATGGTGGATTCCTTCTGTCACGACTCGCACACACAAAAGTAAGATCCAAAAGCAGTTTAATAGGGGTGATCCAAAATCATAATCCGTACAAGCAAAAGGTCAAAATCCATAGAAACAATCCAGAACATAAATACAAACACAAACACAGAAGGCGATGTAACTACAACAAGGAATCCACAACAAAGACTGAACAGACAGGGCTTAAATACACAGACACTAACAAGGTGAGTGGGAACAGCTGAGAACAATGATCAATGATGACAGATAGGATTATGGGATATGCAGTTCATGGCACATGTGACAGTGAAGACAAGAGACATCTGGTGGCTAACTCGGGGAACAACACTAATACATATTACAAACACAGAACACAGTTTGACACTGTGACAGTATCCAGAATGAAAGTTTTTGCAACGTCTTTTCTAGCCGTCTTTTTTGTGTTGAAATTAGACGTCCTACTGACATGCTTGCTAAACGTTTAAAAGACATCTTTTAAAGGATGCTTTTCAAATGTTCATTATTGAAATCCAAGTGACATCCTTACAGGGTTTTTCGATGTCTTTGCAGACCTCTAAAAGACATTCATAATTTTTTTATTATGTTTAATTTTAGACATCCCTGTTGACCTCCATTTAAACCAGGTGTACGATTTTACTTCTTAAGGCCACAGTTCAAAATGGTCTTACCACCAAATATGCTACACAAGGGTTTGGACATCAACACTTTTTCAGGTACTGGATGTTAACAGTGTGCACACCTACTGCTTTAAAATTTTAAATACCCATCCCCTTGGCTGACATGTACCTATCCAAAAACTATAGGTGTGCAGAGACATTTTGTAATATGGGTCACAGTATGTAGGAAGGATGAGGACGATGACAGGTAACACTAAACAGAACTTTATTTGACAGACTATGGGTAAATACCCATAACATAGACAAGAACCGACAATGAATAAAGACAATGGTAAGCGTGTGTGTGTGTGTATAAAAAAATTAAAGATGGTGGTTGAGGGGTGCAAAGGATTATGGGTAATGTAGTCCGGTGAGTGAGGGCAGACGATCCCTGTAAACTTGCGCCGTGGAGAGCAATGAAGAGTAGGAGGAGGTTCTGGAGGCAGATGGATTGCCAGGAGGAGGAAGAAAGATGCAGTCCAGGATGGGGCCTTGAGCAAGGCGACACATGAGCATGAGAAGCCATGGAGGAGTGGAAGGAGCAATCACGGAGGAGACCAGGGTGCCAACTGATGGACACAGAGCTGCAGACGGTGGCGGAAGAGCCTGAGATGTAACCAGACAGATACAGAGCCCGGCTGGAAACAAGGTGCTGGTGAGCCAAGGCTTTAATTGTGGCCAGCTTAAGTCACACCTGTGCAATAATCATGCTGTCTAATCAGCATGTTGATGTGCCACACCTGTGAGTTGGATTATCTTGTCAAAGGAGAAGTGCTCACTTTTCAGATTTACACAGATTTCTGAACAATATTTATATTTTACAATATTTATTAGGCCTTTTGTGTACATAGAAAAAGTATATTTTTCCTACGTGTCTTTGCAGAAAACTGAAACAAAAAAAGAAGGCAAAATACTTTGTTTCCCTTTAGCTTCCAGACAGACTGTAGCAGTCAGAAATGTCATCTGCATTTGTCCAGAGAACCCACTGAGCAAAAACACGTCTAAAGCCCGGGATACACTGCACGATTATTGGCTGTCCCAGACGAAAGATTGCCATCGTGAAACAATCGTCGCGATTTCTGTGATCGTGGCTCTTCATCGGTGGTCCTATGTCGTACAATGAGAGAGGTTCAAAGACGGCCGTTTTCCCGGTCTTGCGTCCAAAGATAGCCTACGATAGTTTTCTGACAGTGTCAGAAATTCAGCATGATCAACGCACAGTGTGTTTGCTGCTACGACCTGCGCGCCGGTATTTGTTTACCACGAGCGCATGCTGGTGACGTTGCGCAACGTGTGACGCTGCCGCCGAAGCTTCCGTGTCATCATCGTACAGTCTACATGCCTCTCGTACCTGAGTTTAAACTATCGAACGCCAAGAGGGTCAAATACACGCGTATTTTAACACGTACTTAACGTGTACTTAACGTGTACTTAATGTGTGAAAAATTAACGCGTACTTAACGTGTTGTTTCCACGTAAAGTATGCGTTAATTTTTCACGCATTTAGTACACGTAAAGTACATGTTAAGTACACGTTAAATACACTTTAAGTACACGTTAAATACGTGTAAAATACGCTTGATTCAGACACCAGTTTCCTGTCTAAACGCGTCAATATGATTGGTTGCCTAAGAATTGGGTCAAACCATTTCTGTAAACCTGAGGGGGTGTGTCTTAGATTCGGTGCCACCATTTAGCATGCTATGGATCCTCTATTTTATTTGTATTTTCTTGTTTTTTTACCAAACTCAATTGTTATATACAAGAATTATTCAGATATGTCCTATTGTTATATGAAAAACTGTATAAAAATAAAATTGTGTACTTTTAGTACACTCATGCAGTTTGGATAAATATGCACAGTAGTAGAAATTCTAGCTTTACCATTAATCAAACTTTAGTTAGCATCAAAGCATTTACATTTGTGTGGGGAAAGAAAATTACAGCAGATGTACTCAATTACTTGCATAGGTTTAGGATATAGAGATTCATGATAAATATCTGTCTTTGGAAAACAATGTAGCCTTTTTGTGCTTAAATTGATGGCCAGCAGATGGTGCTTGTTATACTTTCAGGATAAGGATAAAAGCTTGTGCCCAATTCTTATTAAACATTTACTTGTAAAATATTAAGCTAATTTGTAAAAGAACATTATAAAGTTTAAGTACTTAACAAAATAAAGAAGCTTGTTGTTTATTTCTAGAACCACACATATTATGTATTCCCTGGTTTAACAGACAAGGTTTAAAATGGCATTAAAAAGAGAACATAACTAATTGTGCTTCAAAGTGCTCAGAGGTTTATACTATGAATGTAGTTTAACAAACTACAAGTAACAGTGTTAGTTTAAGTTAAGTAAGTTGACAAAACCAAACCAATACAGAATTTCATGATATAGCTCATAATCTTTCTCTGTCATTACAGGCTTGATCTTAAAGCTTAAAGGATTAGTCCACATGTGGGTGTACATAAAAGATTGATGTCTGCACCTAACGACCAAATCCTAACTCAACGTGGTACTGTTAGCTGATCAAGACAAAATATAATATATACAAAATATTATCACAATGTTTATTATGGTAAAGCAAATAATGAAAATGTAAATCACTGGGCTATTCTTTATATCACAAATTTGAATGTGAACATAAATTACTGTTATTTATGCTTTTGTCTCTTTTATTGAGAGAACTTTTCACAACCTGTACCAGAAACTGAAGCCTCCACTACATCCAGTATTTCCTGTCTTAGAACAGGAAAGAGAAAATTGACTTTTTTTGCCACAATCCAAGTGTTCTGTTTTGTTTCCTACTTATTTTACTTTCCTCGCTGACAGAATTCGAGCACTGAGCCAGGGCAGTTCATCCAAGCTTGTGATCATACGTTCATACTGCACATTTCATTATTGCATTGTGTCTGTGTCCTCTCTGTCTTTAGTGTGCTTTGTTTCCTCTTGTTGCTCAGCCTCCTTGGTAGTTACCTTGGTTACTTATTGAAACCACACCTTGTTAATTCCATAGTTATTCATTAGCTCTTCGCCACTCTGTGAATTTGGTGTTTCAGTTGCTTGATGTCAGTTGTTGTATGTATATTCATTTGACGTTTTCTGTTGTCTCTATTTATTCTGTCATTAGATTATCTTGTTTCTTCAATAAACCACATGCTGCAATTGGATTTACTTTTGTCTTTTCCCTTGACTCCTTTTGTTACATGATGAACATTACTATTCATTTACATTTAAAATCATAACTGATGTCACTGAAAAGAGAGCTCACACGCACAGCAGACCTATTACAAACTTTGTATTCACAAAACCAGCCTCATGTTCTCCTAGTGCTGTTTGCAGCATATATGGAGCCTAAATTGCTTTATCACTGTAGGGCAGGGGTTCCGAAACTCGACCCTGGAGATAACAGCATATTATTGATAATTTTAACTAGGGATGCTTAACGATTAATTGCGATTAATCGATAGCAGAATAAAAGTTTTTGTTTACATCATATATGTGTGTGAACTGTGTATAATAATTATGTATATATAAATATGCACACATGCATGTATAATTATAAGAAAAAAATATATTTATATATGAGGTATTTATATTTTTTATATAATATAAATTATAAATAAATATACAAATGTATATACACATGTAAACATTTCTTAAATATATACATGCATGTGTGTGCATTTATTTATACAAAGTTATTATATACAGTTCACACATATATATGATGTAAACAAAAACTTTTATTCTGCTATCGATTAATCGCGATTAATCGTTAAGCATCGCTAATTTTAATATGTACTGTATTCTATTAACATTATTTACTAAAGCCTGCTTTTCTTTAAGTAAAACCTGCTTTTTGAACAAAATTAATATAAAGGGGTAAAGTAGCAGTGTAAAAGGGGAGTCAATTTAGTCAATGTCTCTTTCTTATTTTATTGAAACCTTTGATGGAGAAAATAGAATAATGTCCAGGTAACACAATTAAACTGAATGTAGCCTTGCAGTACAAGGACCACGTTGATATATGGCTCTATGCAAGACAAGTACTGCGTACAAGTACTTTGTTCATTGTAGTATTAAACACTTTGTAGTAAAATGATTTGAGTTGTCTTAACTGAAAACAGCTTCCACTGACATCTCTAAAGATACATCATTGCTACATCACTCAAGATGCACAACAGTAAGGCTTTTTTGTAAGGGATGATTGTAAAAACAACTTAAATGTCCTAAAATAACTAAGGCCTAGTCCTGGGACTCCTGGCTTACTCTAAACCCAGTCCGGGAAACTGCCCCTAAGTGTGTGCTAAGATTTCACAGAATTACAGTGGTTAAATAATTGAGTTGAGTAACTTTCATGGCACCTAAAACCCAGGGTTGTTTCAAATTAATCTTATCTAGCCAAAGTAATGTAACCTGGCTAGACACCTTAACAGTCACAGGTCTGACGTAAGTACACATGGCCAAGACTACTCATTTAAAACATTAAGGGTGAGTATCTTATCTCTTTAGAAACCACTGTGTTTTGAAGCCATTTAGAACGCCGAGCTTGATAGATCTTATCTTTAGATGTGACATTTCTGTAATATTGCCCTTGTGGAGCATCTTGGTTGCACCCTACTGGCCAAAGCTGTAAATTAAATCTTTTATTTTTATAATTTTAAGTTTATATTGTTGATCAAAAACGAAAATTCATTACTATGTTCTATATCCTCAATTTAAGAATCACACCTGTAACCTTTTTCATAAACAAATGTTAGAAAACTGAGGTGTGTTAAATTGTGTTACAATCAGAATGCTTACTTATGTGCAAAATTAGCCTTTTATTCAATAACTTTCAATTATAAATAACTACTATACCTTTTTAAAACTGCAATCTGCCTATTTATTTGTATGGGCTACACAAGAAAAGGACAACAACACTAAAATCTGTAATGGTGGTAGCATGTAGCCTATATGAGTGTCAGACATCCCCCAGGTTTAGAGAAATGGTTTGATCCAACTTTTAGGCAACCAATCACATTGACACGTTTAAACGGGAAACTGGGGCACGTTCAATCTCACACCGGTGCGCAACGTTTTGCTGCGGTTGTCACGGTGATCCGTGTCATGTTTTGTGTCTGTTCTATATTGTCATCACCTGGACACTTGTTAATTATTACATCATTCATTCCACCTGTGTGTCATTAGTCTTTGTGTATTTATACCAGTGTTTGTGTCACACTCATTGCCGGATCATTGTCATTACAACCCTGTCTGTTCCCTGTGTTGGATGTTCCTGTTTTACTTACCTGCCTGTTGTTTTACTCCTCGTGTTTTGTTTCCTGTTTTATATTAAATGTTATTTATTTCATGTGAACCCTGCGAGTGCGTCCTGATTCCTGTTCCCAGTCGTGACAGCGGTTTCCGGGTTGAACGACATGTTTCCTTGAAACGGTGTGCAACGGAATGCAACAGGTTTTAGAAGCGTTTTCTCTTGTTTGGTGGGTGTGTCAGAAATGTCAGCCCAATCAGCGGCAAGATGTATAAAACCACGCGATAGTAAAGAAACAGCTTGCTCAATTGGTTCAAGTTGGAATGTTGTCCTTCATTCTGGACGGCAGGGTCAGTGACTGTAACATCCAGGGTATTTTACAGTATTAAACACACATTTATAACGATTTCATCCGGCTTCAGAAACATTTAAAAAAGAACACAAAGAATGGCCTCTCAGCTACCGTAGTTGCAACTCTTGCGTCATCACAACAGAGTGTTCAATGCATCACCGTTTCAGTTTAATAAACGTCATACAACGTTTTGTCGAGGCTGAACGCAGCCCTGGTGTCTGAATCACGCTTTGTTTACGCGTATTTTACACGTATTTAACGTGTATTTTACGTGTACTTAACGTGTTGTTTACACGTAAAGTACGCGTTAATTTTTCTCGCATAAAGTACACGTAAAGTACACGTTAAATACACGTTAAGTACGTGTTAAAATACGCGTGTATTTGACCCTCTTGGCGTTCGATATTAAACGAGCCATGTCACACAGTGTGATAAGGTAATGATCTTATAGGAGGGAAAAAATCGTGCAGTGTATTCCGGGCTTAAAAGAAGTAATCAAGATCTTTGTCTAACGTTTAAAAGATGTTCTATGATGTTCCAAGGGGAGCTGGGAGGCAAAATTTGGAATTGACTGTAATAAGAGCCACACCTACAACAACAGGTAGTGGGAAGTACAACTGGTTCCAAAATCAGTTCTACAAGTAACTCTTTTTAAGGGAAAGGATATGAATCTAAAGATGTAGGCTCTATGCTAAAGCAAGCTGAAAAAATACAGTTGGTGAGCACAAAAACCCCTTGGTGTTTGGTGTCATATTCATTTATAAACAACATAAAGTTTTTACATGTATTTTAGGAACAATTGTACTTGATGGAATAACCTTATTTTTATCACATGTTTCATGTGTCATGCTCTCATTCTTTCATTGCTGTTAGTTTATGTCAGTCCTGAGGTTTGCTTGCCAACAGACAATGGACTAATATGGACACAAATGTAGAAATGATGATTAAATGCAAAAAATGCAAAAAATAAATACATTTTTCAGGGGCTGTATATTACATAAATGGTAGAGTATTGCATATATCCATGTGCCAATTTCATGTGATTTCTTGTTTTTATATAGCATGTAAATAGTTATAGTGGTACACCATTCGTGAAACTTTTATGACCCCCTCCCCCACCTGCTGACAGCTAGTGTCTGACAGCTCGTGTTTGACAGGGGGCGTGTTTGACTAGTGTCAACTAATGTCTGAGATTTTGTAAATTCATCAGATGGTCTTACATGTGTATTTCTTAAACAAACATGTTGCTTTTCAAACTTAGGCAGAGTTCATACGTTTGTCTTTTCATAAGTTGTTCATAGTTTTTCTTCGCTAGTGTCAACTAATGACTGAGATTTTGTAAATTCATCAGATGTTTCTTACATGTGTATTTCTTAAACAAACATTTTGCTTTTCAAACTTAGGCAGAGTTCATACGTTTGTCTTTTCATAAGTTGTTCATAGTTTTTCTTCGCTAGTGTCAACTAATGACTGAGATTTTGTAAATTTATCAGATGTTTCTTACATGTGTATTTCTTAAACAAACATTTGCTTTTCAAACTTAGCTAGGCTACACACTTTTGTCTATTCATACACTCGTTCAAAAAATTTTCTTCGCTAGTGTCAACTAATGACTGAGATTTTGTAAACTCATCAGATGTTCTTAGTTGTATCTGCACAGACAATATTATACTTATATCATTCGTCTTGTTTTCTTTTGTAAGTGACAACATATATCTGTGATTGTTTTATGAACACAGTTGGTTTCATTTCTGTAGTTTATGTAACACTTTGTCAAACTCTTAAAGGTAGTACTACCTGTTTAAAACAACAATGCAAAGTGTTTTAGATTTACTTGATAAATCTTTTACATCAAAACAAACTAGGATAGCAATATGTTTGAATCTGTAACAGGTAATACCAACAATAGCGTGTTGTACATAACAAAGTCTGCAAAATAATAAAGATTGATTAGGTTTTTTATTTAGTAAACCTTTTAACATAAAGTGGAGAGTCTGTTGTATGTAACAACAAAAATGCGATGAAACAACGCAAAACAAGAGAGGCTGCGTTTGTTAAATCACATATAAATTAAGATGCATACATCTACAAATGGGCAATGTTTGAAATAGTTTGGCCGTATAGCCTTTAAATTCGGGACCAATAGATTAAAAACATTGCCCATTTGTAGATGTATGCATCTTAATTTATATGTGATTTAACAAACGCAGCCTCTCTTGTTTGGCGTTGTTTCATCGCATTTTTGTTGTTACATACAACAGACTCTCCACTTTATGTTAAAAGGTTTACTAAAAATAAAAAACCTAATCAATCTTTATTATTTTGCAGACTTTGTTATGTACAACACGCTATTGTTGGTATTACCTGTTACAGATTCAAACATATTGCTATCCTAGTTTGTTTTGATGTAAAAGATTTATCAAGTAAATCTAAAACACTTTGCATTTTTGTTTTAAACAGGTAGTACTACCTTTAAGAGTTTGACAAAGTGTTACATAAACTACAGAAATGAAACCAACTGTGTTCATAAAACAATCATAGATATATGTTGTCACTTACAAAAGAAAACAAGACGAATGATATAAGTATAATATTGTCTGTGCAGATACAACTAAGAACATCTGATGAGTTTACAAAATCTCAGTCATTAGTTGACACTAGCAAAGAAATTTTTTTGAACGAGTGTATGAATAGACAAAAGTGTGTAGCCTAGCTAAGTTTGAAAAGCAAATGTTTGTTTAAGAAATACACATGTAAGAAACATCTGATGAATTTACAAAATCTCAGTCATTAGTTGACACTAGCGAAGAAAAACTATGAACAACTTATGAAAAGACAAACGTATGAACTCTGCCTAAGTTTGAAAAGCAACATGTTTGTTTAAGAAATACACATGTAAGAAACATCTGATGAATTTACAAAATCTCAGTCATTAGTTGACACTAGCGAAGAAAAACTATGATCAACTTATGAAAAGACAAACGTATGAACTCTGCCTAAGTTTGAAAAGCAAATGTTTGTTTAAGAAATACACACGTAAGACCATCTGATGAATTTACAAAATCTCAGACATTAGTTGACACTAGCGAAGAAAAAACTTTGAACAAGTGTATGAAGCGACAAAAGTGTGAATCCTAACTAAGTTTGAAAAACAAAAATGTTTGTTTAAGAAAATACACACGTAAGACCATCTGATGAAATTTACAAAATCTCAGACATAAGTTGACACTGCCAATAAAAAACTATGAACAACTTATCAAAAGACAAACGTATGAAGACTGCCTAAGTTTGAAAAACTAAAATGTTTGTTTAAGAAAATACACAAGTAAGACCATCTGATGAATTTACAAAATCTCAGACATTAGTTGACACTAGCGAAGAAAAAACTTTGAACAACTTATCGAAAGACAAACGTATGAAGACTGCCTAAGTTTGAAAAGCAAAATGTTTGTTTAAGAAAATACACACGTAAGACCATCTGATGAATTTACAAAATCTCAGACATAAGTTGACACTAACAAATAAAAACTATGAACAACTTATCGAAAGACAAACGTATGAAGACTACCTAAGTTTGAAAAACAAAAAAAATGTTTGTTTAACTCTTTCACCGCCAGCGTTTTTAAAAAAAGTTGCCAGCCAGCGCCAGCGTTTTTCATGATTTTCACCAAAGTTTAATGCCTTCCAGAAAATTTTCTTCTTTAAATATATAAACATACAATATACCAAATGAAAGAACAGACCCTCTGCTTTCAAACAAAAAAAAAACGTTTCATCCTACCTTTAGTGGTTCTTTTGCAATCAGCTTTTGAATATGGGTAGGTTTTTGCAAAAACATCATATTTTGAGCAAAAAGCAGAGATAATTCCATTTTTGTGACGGACTTTTCATAGAGATCCCATTCAGAGCGATCTTTAAAACAGACACGGACATGCAGCAGCTTGCCATAGGGCAATACTTCCGGGTTTAAAAAGTTGCGGAAGGGCGCCACCTGGTGGATAATAGCGGTATTGCGGAAAGACGGAAAATCTCGTCATTGGCGGGGAAGCGTTTTCTCTTAATTGACGAGATATCTCGTCAATGGCGGGGAAAGAGTTAAGAAAATACACAAGTAAGAAACATCTGATGAATTTACAAAAATCTCAGACATAAGTTGACACTAACAAATAAAAACTATGAACAACTTATCGAAAGACAAACGTAGGAAGACTGCCTAAGTTTGAAAAGCAAAATGTTTGTTTAAGAAAGTACACACATAAGACCATCTGATGAATTTACATAAGCTCACACATAAGTTGACACTAGTGAAGAAATCTATTTACAATGTATGAAAAAGGCTAATATATGAATGCTGCCTAAGTTTGAAAAGAAAAGTTTGTTTCAGAAAAATACGCGAAACTAGGAACATCAGTAACAAACCATAGGTAAAATATAATTTCATGTTTGCTTATTATGCACTGATAGATGTTAACCTAAGTTGAACCTACCCCTCAGGCAAACCAATGGTCTGCTCAACTTCATAAAGATCCTGTCATTGCTCCTGTCATTGAGGGGGTTTTGTGCTGTAAGTCGTAAAGCTAAAGACGCTGATTGACCTTAAAACCTAATCTAGCCTATATCAGGTTAGGATGTTCGAATAGTATATTTTTATTTTTTAAATAAGTGTTAAGGTTTACCTATTTAATATGTGTACATGATTTTACCGTTATGTAGAGGTACATCCTATCTGGTGTTGTTGATATAGATAGTTTAATGGAAGCACACACCATGTTTAACAAAACCACACACACACACACACACACAAAAAAAAAAGTCTAGTGTGTCTCTGTAAGCCATGGCAATTTTGTTACATTTTTTTGTCTTTAAAGAAATGTTTGTTGTCACGTTAGTGACAACCTGGCTTATAACATCGTCAACTTTGATAAATAATATATGCATACATTTTATTATTCCCCAAATGGATAACAGATGGGTTTAAGGCTACATTAATTAAAAATAAACACCAAAATGTGACATAAAATGTCTTAAACCTTTTAAGTTTCTTTAAATCGCAAATAATGGATAACATGATTTAATCAGTATCTGTGTAATGAAGACTAAGTCTAAAAACCCCTTTACTTATTGTCAATGAGGGCACAGACTTAATATCAATGCTTTAGTAACAAACAGAGACATCATAGACCCCCATGCAAACACACACACACACACACACACACACATACACACACACACACACACCCACCCACACACATGCACACACCTTGCATAGACACAGGCTCATAAACACGCACACACATAAACAGACTGTATGCACACACACACACACACACACGCACGCACGCACGCACACACACACACACACACACACACACACACACACACACACACGCACGTTCTGGTTTCCATGTTTTTTGGGGACATTCCATAGACGTAATGCATTTTATTCTGTACAAACTGTATATTCTATTCCCCTTACCTGCCCCATTCCCTAACCCCAACCATCACAGGAAACTGTCTGATACCTTAGATTTTCAAGAAACATCATTCTGTTTGATTTATTAGCTTGTTTCCTCATGGGGACATCAAAATGTCCCCATGAGGTCACAAAAACACTGGTATTCCTATCTTTGTGGGGACAATTGGTCCCCCCAACGTGATAATTACCCGGCCGCAGACACACACACACACACACACACACACACACACGCGACTCGTTGCTGCTCATGTGACTTTAGACATAAACTTACTCATACACACCTAGATGTTTAATTATGGATTGTGTATAAGAACGTTTGGATGTTAAAAACAAAAAAAAATAAGATCGAATAGCTTTTGTCATAAAAGTCACATGGCCGTTTCATTTAAAAAAAAACCATGTTTAAATCAGCGGCGTTCTAAAACTAGAAATGCTGACAGAATTGCATTTGTTGTATAATAAACATTTGGGAGGTTGGGATCCACAGCGGACACAAAACCAAAAAAATTGGGTCAAAATGTCTTAAACATTAAAAAGTTTTGTTTTTAAAACCATAGATATGATAGTGCATGTGTTTATTGCACTATGCAATAACATGCTTTAATCATTATCTTATGAGTATGGGATAATGATATGCCTAAAATAACTTTTATATAGCCAGAGCTCTCAGAATTACATTTATTGTGTAATAAAAACATATTCACAGTTGGTTTTAAGGTGTCATAAGATTAAAACAGACCCAGAATATGAGATGAAAATGTCTTTAATCGTTTAAAAGTTTCTTAATGGCCTATATGTGCACGCATCCGCGTATGTTCTATTGTGAACGCCGGAGCCCCGATCTTTAATGGCTTGAACAGAACCCACTGCTTGAAAAGCTTCACAGCTCTCGTGAAGCAAATCAGCTTTTATTTAGTTTTAAATAAATAGACTTTATGTCTAAAGAATAGTAGACCTACGGTGGTTTTGGTACAATTTATTGCTTAAATATAAACGTACTGAATATTTCATTAAATAATTTTGTAATGTTACAAACTTTTAGATCCTGCATTGCCTCCCCTAAATTAGTCTCTGGTGCTCTACCTAAAATCTAAAATAAACCTTTTAGTTATTGTCAATGGGGTCTGAATTACCCTTTATTTTACCAACACAGAGTTTTAGAATCAGTACGGACCGCTGAACAACACCGCTGTTCAGACACACTAGGGCCGCTGTGTGCTAACGGATGGTGTTAGAGAGAGAGAGAGAGACTGAAACTGATCTTCCAAAACAACAAACTTTTTTCCACATCACTAAATATGTCGAACACTCGCAAGACAAGAAACACACACTGGAATAACATGTTCAAGAAACCTTTTATTTTGACAATGCGTACCATGTTACATTTATCGTAAATACACATGTACACACGTGGATGTTAGATGACATTAATGAATTCAACTCAGAAGAGGTTGTGAAATGTCTTAAAACGTTTAAAAGGCTCTTAGCGCCAGATATATGAGCGCATCAGCGTACGTTTTCTGGCAACGTTGGTACACGCATTCACATGTTTCAATCAGAGACTTGGTTAAAGAAAGTCCCAAATCTAAAATAAAAACCCTTATTATACCGGAGCGGACAGAATTACATTTTATTGTGTAATAAACACATATTCACAGTTGATTTAAAGATGTCATTAATTTAAAACAAACTCAGAAAATGATATGAAAATGTTTTTAATCGTTTAAAAGTTTCTTAACGGTAGATATGAACACTCATCCTCGTATGTTCTCTATTGTAAACGCCGGAGCGCGATCTAATGGTGTGATCAGAATACTATGTCTGAAAAGATTAAACTTTTATTTAGTTTAAAATAAATAGCCTTTAGTCTAAAGAATGTGTTATTGGCGGCCCCCGGTGGTTTTGGCACAGTTCATTGCTATACCCGTGCTGAATATTTCATTAAATAATTTGTTACAAACAAATGCTTTATTTTGACAGAGTGACCATATTACATTTTACCACTACAGTTTTAAAAGACTCTACCTAGATTACAAACCGACCCTGCTGTGAAATATCTATCACACACAGTCATAAGTTCAGCATCAGAAACTTTGAGGCTGATCAGAAAAATATAGCTTATAGTTAAATAGATAATAGTACATTTAAGGTTAACCAGTTACTGTCACGGTGGGTAAATACACTGCTCTCTCTGTGTCTCGTGTATGGTGTTTACTCACCTGTGATGTCATGTGCTCGTTATCCCGATTCCCTTCACCTGTGTTGATTGTCTCACTCCAGCTGCTCATCATTACAGACTCTCCATATAAACTCACTCTGCTCTCTGTTCCTCGTCAGATCCTCACTCTTTGTTTGGCCTCCGTGTCTCTCTGGATTGTTTGTACAGCGTATGTGGATTGTATCGTGTCGTCTTCGTGTTGGATGTTCCGGTCTCTGTTCCTGGGTTTTACTCCACTTCAGACCTACACCACCAACGACCTTCACAACCACCATCACCCGCTTTACCACCGTAGTCCTTCGAGCACCATTACCATCATCCGGACATTGTGTTTGCTTACGTCCCTGTGTTTGTCTACATCTTTAAATAAACCTGTGTTATTTTCCTGCATCTGCTTCCAGCGTGTTCTATCGTTACAGAAGGATCTGACCAGAAATGGAAGCAGCGGGAAATCACTCCCCATCTCCTCTCGAGGAATTTCTCCAGCGGGCGGTTCAGAGGATGGACCGTCAGGATAAAGTTATAGAGGAGATGGGTCGAGCAGTCCAAGTAATGGTGACGAAGGTGTCCGAGCTGACCCTACAACAACAACAACAACAACAACTACCTTCCACTGCACCTTCCACACCCCAGCTACATCTTCTCCACCAGAGGGCGCCTCTCAGTCGGAGCCCAGACTTCCCATTCCGGACAAATACGCGGGTGAGCCGAGTTTTTGCCGCACATTTTTGTCTCACTGTTCTCTCCATTTTGCTTTACAACCCAGAACTTTTTCCAACGAACAAACCAAGGTGGCGTTCGTGCTCTCTCTCCTGACTGGGAAGGCTGCCCTCTGGGGGACGGCGGTGTGGGAGAACCGTGACGACTGCTGTTCTTCGTTCTCCGCCCTATCCGATGAAATGAAGAGGGTTTTTGATCGCTCCGTCGCCGGGAAGGAAGCCGCGAGACGCCTCTCAGAGCTCCGTCAGGAGGACAAGACCGTATCTGACTACGCGATCGAGTTTCGCACCCTGGCGGCGGAGTGTAGGTGGAACGAAGAAGCGCAGTGGGATCATTTCCTGCATGGGCTGGCTGACCGCATCCAACAAGAAATCCATGTGGTGGATCTACCCACGTCCCTGAATGCTCTCATCGACCTGGCCATAAGGGTCGACGCCCGACTCAGCCAAGCAGCACGCCGGAGAGCTACCACGCCGTTACCCGTAAGACTGGATCATCTCCAGACCAGCCACAGCGGTGCGGTCAGCCCCTCCAACGATCTCGAGCCCATGCAGGTGGGTCGAGCTCGGCTTTCCCGGGAGGAGAAGCTCCGGCGGAGGTCCCTGGGATTGTGCTTATACTGTGGTAAAGCCGGGCACCAGATCCATCAGTGCCCGGTAAAAGACCAAGCCCGATAGTAAATCTGAGGCTACTATCGGGCGGGATCTCCTCCATGAAGACCTCATCGACATCTACGCTCCTCCCGGTGAAACTACAGTGGTCCACTCATTCTCACGATTGTCACGCACTGTTGGATTCGGGAGCTGAGGGGAGTTTCATCGATCACGCCACTGCACGTAAGCTTCAAATACCACTCACACAGCTTACTCACCAGATTGCCCCGTTCGCACTTAATGGACACAAGCTTCCTACCATCACCCACATCACGGAACCTGTCTCCCTCATCACATCGGGCAATCACCACGAGAACATTTCTTTCTACGTCACAGACTCCCCTCTCTCACCCATTGTTCTTGGACACACCTGGCTTCACCAACATAACCCGAAGATCGACTGGCGTCTTGGGACTGTTATCAGCTGGAGTGAGGGGTGTCACAAGTCTTGTCTTTTGTCTGCGTGTCTAACTGTTTCTGAGTCTGTGTTTCAGGGGGAAGCAGTGGATTTATCTAACATGCCCGCAGAGTACCATGACCTGAAGGAGGTGTTCAGTAAGTCGCGGGCTGATTCTCTACCTCCTCACCGTCCCTATGACTGTGCTATAGAGTTACTTCCCGGTACTTTTCCGCCTAAAGGCAAGTTATACTCTTTATCTGTTCCAGAGATGAAGGCCATGGAGAAATACATTTCTGATTCTCTAGCAACGGGGTTCATTCGTCCTTCCTCTTCTCCAGCGGGGGCGGGGTTCTTTTTTGTGGGGAAGAAGGATGGATCCTTGCGACCTTGTATTGATTACCGAGGGTTGAACAACATTACGGTAAAGAATACGTATCCTTTGCCGTTAATGTCTTCAGCTTTCGAGAGGTTGCAAGGAGCGTCCGTCTTCACTAAATTGGACTTACGTAATGCTTATCATTTGGTCCGCATCAGGGAGGGGGATGAATGGAAGACTGCTTTTAACACCCCTCGTGGCCATTTTGAGTACTGCGTCATGCCTTTCGGATTGACGAACTCGCCAGCGGTCTTCCAAGCACTCGTTAATGACGTGTTGCGAGACATGATAGATCAGTTCATATATGTCTACCTGGATGACAGGGGTCCCCAATTTGTGTCCAAATTTTGGAGAGAATTTTGTAAGTTGTTAGGAGCGACTGTTAGTCTGTCCTCCGGGTTTCATCCCCAGAGCAATGGTCAGACCGAGCGAGCCAACCAAGATGTGGAAAGAGTGTTACGATGTTTGGCCTCCAAGAATCCTTCGTCCTGGAGCCAACATCTCTCTATGGTGGAGTACGCACATAATTCGTTGCCAGTGTCATCTACGGGCCTATCTCCGTTTGAATGTAGTCTAGGTTACCAGCCACCTAATTTTCCCAGTCTGGAATCCGAGATTGTGGTTCCCTCCGCTCACGCCTATGTCCAGAGGTGTCACCGCACCTGGACTAGAGCTCGTGAAGCTCTACTCCGGGTGGGGGCGCGCACCAAGGCTAAAGCCGATCGCCACCGGTCTAAGCCTCCCGTATACGTCGTCGGTCAAAAAGTGTGGCTTTCTACTCAGAACATTCCGATGCGTTCCGTCTCGAACAAACTTGCTCCCAAATTTATTGGCCCGTTTGCTGTTGCCAAGATTATTAACCCGGTGACAGTTCGCCTTAACCTCCCTCCTGCGTACAGGAGAATTCATCCTGCGTTTCACATCTCTAAAATTAAACCAGTTTTTCGTTCACGACTTAACCCGCTAGTCCCGGTTCCCCCCCCGCCTCGTCTCGTAGCAGGGGAACCCACCTATTCGGTGAATCGTATTCTGGACTCTAGGCGGAGGGGACGCGGATTACAGTACTTGGTGGACTGGGAAGGTTACGGTCCGGAGGAGAGAAGTTGGGTACCTGCTCGGGACATACTGGATCACTCCCTTATTGATGATTACCATCAACAGGTACAGCAGGCTAGGAACGTCAGGTGACGTCCTAGGGGAGGGGGTACTGTCACGGTGGGTAAATACACTGCTCTCTCTGTGTCTCGTGTATGGTGTTTACTCACCTGTGATGTCATGTGCTCGTTATCCCGCTTCCCTTCACCTGTGTTGATTGTCTCACTCCAGCTGCTCATCATTACAGACTCTCCATATAAACTCACTCTGCTCTCTGTTCCTCGTCAGATCCTCACTCTTTGTTTGGCCTCCGTGTCTCTCTGGATTGTTTGTACAGCGTATGTGGATTGTATCGTGTCGTCTTCGTGTTGGATGTTCCGGTCTCTGTTCCTGGGTTTTACTCCACTTCAGACCTACACCACCAACGACCTTCACAACCACCATCACCCGCTTTACCACCGTAGTCCTTCGAGCACCATTACCATCATCCGGACATTGTGTTTGCTTACGTCCCTGTGTTTGTCTACATCTTTAAATAAACCTGTGTTATTTTCCTGCATCTGCTTCCAGCGTGTTCTATCGTTACAGTTACAACTAAAATATTTTATTCTTGCGTGACTTTAAAGAAGTCTCTTGACAAAACAACCGTATTATCAAGTTGTATTTATAAGATACACGCAGTCAATTCACCTAAAATCTAAAATAATACTTTATTTTTGTCAGAGCAGACAATATAAGACTCATTGTATAATATACACGTATTCACACATGTTTTAAGATGCCTTTAATTAAAAATAAACCCCTAAAATGAGGTGAAGACGTCTTAAAACATTTAAAAGTTTATTAACGTCAGATATAAGTTCTCTGTCACCATCGGAGCACGTATACATATGTCTTAATCAGAGCCTTGGTTAAAGAATCCCCTAAATCTAAAATAAACCCCCTATTTTGCCATAGTGGACAGAATTACATTTATTAGGTTATTTTAAAACGGTATATGAACACTCACCCGGCGCTTTGTCAGGCACCGCCGGATCTTTAATACGCGTGAAACTATAGAGCATGTCATGAAAAGATTCACGGAGTTCCTGAATCCGTTTAAAATTTTATTTAGTTTAGACCAGTGGTTTTCAAACTTTTTTAGGAGCGACCCTAATTTAAAAAAATAAAAATTATGCGACCCACACTCTACCCCCCCCTTAGTAGCATGAAGCAGGGCGGGGTCGAAAGCCGTCATAGTGGAGTGAGCCCGGTGAAACGTGCACGCGCGCATCTGTATGTATTACCTAATGAGCAGACCCGACGCCAGACACAAATTCACAGATGGGCATTTCATTTTTTCAGGGGGCACAAATGAGATCAAACTCACTGCAATTCATAATATCATTAATTATGAAAATGGGCAAAAAACGAGGAAGAACTGACATACGCAACACAACGGAGGAGTCTTAAAGATTGGACCTAGCTTATACTGAAGCAGTCTAAAAACACGTCGCAGGGCTCGACATCAATGCTTGTCCGCTTATCAGGGACAAGTAACGTTAGATTAAAACGCCAATAACAATCACCAAAACACGCTAATGATTCTGCATCCTTTAGTCTCAATGACAACCGAAAGTGCATAATGTAATAACGCTAAGTTAAACAAATAAGTGCAGCAAACACAAAGTGAGTTAACACTGACAAAGTGGGTTAAACATACTGCGGTAAAAATGTGAAGTTTTTAATAACATGATACAGTTAAGCAGCATCACATCACGGTTGAAAATGTGACAGATTTCATGACAGTTCACTAAACAAGTAATTCATATTAAGCCACTTACATTTTAGACGCAATGTTGACTGTTTTTTTGGTTTCAGCAGCGAAAATAGTTCAAAGATAACAGCAGAACCATAACGTGTCAGTCTTACTGCAAAACTCAACCGTGTCGTAACGGTGGCGCTTTGCTTAGCAAACAACTAAACATTTCCGCGCTCACTTTCGACAAACCAATCAAATACATTAAAAATATATATTTTGTTAAATCAGACCAAACACATTTTTATTTTTATTTAGGAGTTTTTATTTCCCCTTGCATCTTTAAAAAATGGCTGTGACCCCGTGCGCAATTTAATCTGCTGTCTATGAATTTAAAGAGCACCTATTATGAGATACACGTTTTTAAACATCCTTTTGTGTGTAAGTGTGTATTAGTACATGCTAACGATATTTAAAAAGCACATACCTCAAAGAAAACAATGACGTGAGTTATCGTCTCTAACGTTCGAGGACTACAAAAAACACTCGGATTCTAGGCAACAGTTTACTTCCTGGGATTAGTGACGTAGATAAGACCAACATTATCATAGTTCAGCCCTCTCTGCTTTGCTTGGGTACGCCCTCAAAGACGAGGGTGGGGAGCGCCGAGTCAGAAGAGAGATAAAATGGCGGAGGTTGGGAGTCCCTGCTTTGACTCTGTTTGCAAACTCTTGTTTCATTGTTTAAGCGATTAAATCTCTCGAGTAGACGCTGTCTCTTTAGATGCGAGGGCAAAATAGCACTTTATGGACTTACACAGAGGACATCATGTTTAATACGGTTCCGGAAAAATCCAGTCAGAAGTTGTTCACGGAGTTTTCACAATAACTGCTTCTTATGAACCGAAGCTGGATTTACGCGACGTTTCCTCCTGAAAGTTGGATTACCGTGCACTTCTGGATCACAGGCTGTAAGTATTCATGTTTATTATTTGCCTTTACTGTAAGTTACGTTACCGGTAACCGGAGCTTAACATTATGTGCTTGTAGAGCTCAGATATATATCTATGTGTAGAGCTAGAGCTAAGCTTGCAAGCTAATTGTTTTGTGTTGTAATAATGTATTTCATAAACAACGTACCATATTTACACACGTGTATGTTGAATTATGCAGACTATCGTTTTTATCGATGTTTATTTAGACGTGTTTACAAACTTGCTAAGCTGTTCCAGCTAAACTGTTACCGGTAAAGTTTGTTCTCATGATCAAACTCAAGAAACTCTAAGTACAGATGATTTGTTTAACGTTATATGTATTTTACTGTTGTTTTTACTTGAAGCTTTCTTAGATTTTGAAACGAAGTAAGTAATACATTAACGTTTTAATGAATAGTCTAACGATTTATAATCGTTGTACTCTATTGTTATAATATGTCTTTTTGACTGAATACATGTTTGTTTTATTTGTCTATATCCTAGATTCGCAGCTGGACACATCCTTCTAACTAACACTGTATGCAAACATGCAACATCATTACACACAGTACAAGGAGTCAGACTGGCATATGAGGAGCAAAGGTGTGTAACACATATGATGTATTTAGCTAGTGATACCACTACCAGTCTTAAATGTATAACTGATGATGACAAAGTTTTTTTTCTCTGCATAATCATAGGAACCCAGGCAGTAGCATCTTTTCACAATGTTTCCATCACCATCATCAGTGGATGCCTTTGCCGTCCGTACCCTGAGATTTCAGATTTGCAGCAAAAAATTTGACTTTCCCATTTATTGGAATGCTGTGCAGGTATTTAAGTATTTTAGTAACTGTGTTAAATAAAGTAGTATTTACTTTTACAATAAATGTATTCCTTGTTTATATTATTAAAGGTTGTACCTTGCAGCCATCCATTACAATGTCACCAAGCCGTAACAAAAGCAAGAGAGGGAAAGTACAAGGCTATGTTCCCAAAACACACAAGTGACATACCGTAAGCAGTAATGATTTATTTCAAATACATTCATAATTAAAAACTTAATAAATGATCAAGACAAAAGATTTATTTATTGACTGCAATATTTGTACAGTTATGTGGATGATGTGATCAGGCTTGTGTTTGATGAGGTATTTGAAGATAAGCTGAAGGAAACCCCGATTCCAATGGACCTGGCATCACAGTTTGAGAGACCTTCAAAGGATGATGTGATTGCATGCCATCTTCAGTGCAGGAGTCGTCGGAAGCCAACATTCCGATCAGGAAGCTCCAAGCATATCTGGAGAACAACACACGACAGGATGATAACCCTAAAGTGTCGTCTTAGATAGCACCAGCTGACAAAGCTTTGATATGCCATTTATCTGAATAGATGGCTGTAAGAAGTGAATTGAACAATTTTTGAAAGAAGAGCACAATATGGTTACTAAAGTATGTTTATTTGTATGTTGTTTAACATTTAAATATATATTTGTAATAAATAAACTTTTGACTGACTACTATATTTTCTTTAAAGTTACATCTTTTGTTCTTTTGGGTACTTTGTTACTATAATAATACTTTAGTGTTATTGGTTTAAAAATGTAATAAAACTAACTCTAGTCCTGCGCCTCAAAGGCTTATAGTCGGTACAATAAATGTTCTGTGTGTAGGGATTTAGACAATTTGTGCAAAACCTGGATGATGAATCACGCAGGTAAGAAGCCCTGGAACCTGTTGCATTCTCCTTAAACCTAATAAGTACAAAAAAATAGCACTTATAAGTAAGCAGTTTTTCATAATAAAGTTTCCCAGCAAACATTTGGACGTGTGATGACCGTTGAAAAGACGTCCGTTCGTCACGTCCCGTCATGGTTGAAAAATAGTTCCAAAATGAAAATCCAACCGACGTCTTTGACGTCATCTGACCGTGAATCACATGTCTTTTCTGCACGGTCCGTGCACGTCTAAAAATGTCGTCTTCTGGACGGTAATATGAGTCTCTGCTTAATGTAGGCGTTATACTCACTTAAAACGTGCATATAAAACAGGCTAGTTTGTACAATTGTAATAGGCAATTATTAAGGTTTTAAAAATACACAAATTTAGTCCAGTCAAACCTGAACGTCTTTATAACGTTGTAATCACGTGTATTTCAAACACATTAAAGAACACATTATTTGTGGACATAAGCAATAAAAAGAAGCATGTTCTGATTTGGCACTTTTTATTTTTTTAAACTGTTTAACTATAATAACAATTTCAAAATACTTTACTATATAAAAGGATAGTTCACCCAAAATTGATTATTTAGCAATTTACTCTCTCTTATGTTTCAAACCTGTATACTTTTCTATGTTCTGCTGAACACAAAGATATTTGAAAGAATAGAAAGCAGAAAGCAGATCTCACAACCCATTACTACAGTTGTAAAAAAAAATTATTGACAGTTAGCTTGGTTACAAACATTTTTCAATCTTTGTGTTCAGCAGAAAATAGAAATGTATACAGGTTTGAAACATGTGGGTAAGAAAATTATAACAATTTTCATTTTTGGGTGAACTCTCTCTTTTACACATTACAGCTGTTTGGCTTATTTAGTGTATTCACAACCCCCAGCTCTTCCTGGAGCGTGCTTGAGGTGGTCTGCCATAGCTGCATCTATTTCCGAGTCTGTGGCATTTGGGCTCCACCTCTTCACAGCATCTGAGGGAAGAGAAGAATATGTTTCTTTTTAAAATAAATACAATTAAAATACAATACAATATATAGTATAAAAGATGTTCTGCATTAAATAAGTGTTAGATCAGTTGTGGGGGAAACAGCATTTGTCCTCTCCCTCTACAAAACCACTGTGGTGCCCTTGAGAAAGACCCTGAACTAGGTTTGTAATCGTCAAAAAATGAAAAGGATATTTCTGATAAAGACAGGTGAGCTGTGATGTCCCCTAAATACATAAATCATAGCAATGAAAATTACATCAATATACAAAAACAAGTTTTTTAGATCAACATATTCCCCAAATTACCTTGAATAACATAATACAAAGGTGTGCCTTTAAAAGCCTTCTTTTCCAGATGTCCACCACCGCTCATATTGAACTTGGCCATAAGACAATTAGACATCATTCTGTGAAAGAAATGTCTGATTACTTCACCTTAGACAAATTACCTAAATGGTCAATAAATCACAATTAACAGTAATGTGCAACATAGCAATTGCATGCAATGTTCAAACATAAACTATGTTTTAACATTTCACAACTACTCATCTATCATGTAACAAGTGCTATAAACTATATCCTCATCCATAAGTTTTGATGACAAGTAATGGCTTACACTGAAATTATGTTTTGATTTCTTGTTTGACTGTTTGAACCACTACGAACATTAAAACTTCTGACAAGTAATGTGTGACAGATTTAATCCTGAAATGAAGTAATATAAATAGCTGGGTTAATGGTGGTAATCAACATATATTCCTGAAATATTATGCAGGATTACACAATTCAAGAGAAATACATACCTGTTCATAACGTTGTTCACGCAGTCTCTGACAGAATATCCACCAACTCAGACAGTTGCTGGACCTACATGTGAAAACAATTGAAATAATGTTATAGAAAGATAGCTGGAAATATATATACATATTCTTTATGTCACAATTTACGCAGATCAACTTGTTATCAACATCTTTGATGTATTCATAATGCATTCATAATGCAAAATACACAGTCATATAGCATTTCTTGCTTCTTGCATTTGAAGCTGAGGCCATAGGTGAAGAATCAGGTAGTCTCCATCCTGTTATTTTTTCGTTGTGTTACCTCACCTGGACAAATAGAGTTAATTATATGGTAGTGTAATATTTTAACAGTATATATAAATAACTTCACAGTGTAATACTGCATTAGTTATGAAATTAGCTGTCTGTACTTTTAGGTCTTTGTGGTTGAGCAATGACAGACATTATAAGCTCTGTATTTGTAACTATTAACTCAGATTCAGAGAAATGTACATGTTTATTTTCTAAGATGAGTTGTCACTAATGTAAAATCTAGGGCTGCACGATAAATCGCATGCGATATCATGCGCATCTCGTCAGTAAAGCCAGTTCCTTGATTAGTAGTAAATTCATCACCTGCTTTCAGATGGATGCTCTCTGGGATTGGCGTGCTCTCTGGGATTGGGGTGCCCTCTGGTACTGGGGCGTCAATCCAGAATTTGGGATTGTAGAGAATACTATGAATGAATAACACCATAATTGTATGATTAAAAAAAATCCTCTTTAGGTGTATGACAATACACAAGAAAACAATACTACCGTATGCCTCTTTCGGTTGTCTGTAAGATGCCTGTTCATTATGTGACCCTGCGAAACAAACACCTTGCATGTAATTTCATTAAGTACAATACACATACACATGCACAATGTATTTTAAAAAATACATAGTAGTGTAAAATATTAAAATAAATCACTTTTTATATCAAAGTTTTTGGATATTATGTTGACATTCAGGCAAAACCCTGACTCATGGAATAAATTTTTACCTAAAAATAAGAATGACATTATAAAGGCAAAAGTGTATGCACTTTGGAGCAAAGCAACGTGTTTGTATAGTGTGGGAATGCACCAAAAAAATAACAAAAGTATCAGTAGCACATACGTCTCATAGTGTCACAGCTTATTCTAGGCCAGGGTATAGATCAATCACACCAGCTTGATACCGATGTTTACTGTCATGAAGTGTGCCTGTGTAAACAAAATACACCAAAACAATTTATATACATTTTTGAGTTTCATATCAAAATATATAAAAGTCCTTTTTGAAAGAATCACGCTTTTTCGTAGTATTAAGCAAAGAATTCAAAAACTTACAACTTAATGTAGGGTAGACAAAGTCAGGGATCGGGCACGCCTCATCTAAGTGTGTTTGACACAAAACTTGATCTTTAGCACAAAAAAGGACATATGACAAATTAGAACATTAACAAATGTGTAGACTGTTTAAGCCATATCTACAAAAATTCATATCTACAGTTTTCCATACCTTTTGTTATTGTTTGTAGAATGCACATCTTTATTTGGTTTGTGTTGATCTTCAACTGTAAATAAAACGAAATGATAATTAATTATATTAACTCCGCAATAACAACTCAAATTTGTTGATGTATTTTCAAACTGAGGCATTTACCTGACTTGGGTTTTGGGTGGTTGTATTTTGGAGGGTCTGTGTAGGACACAGTGCCTTTAGTTTGTTTATTTTTATTTGGATGAGATTCTACTTTTCCTTTGTACAAAACAAAAGCAAAGGAAGTTAATCAAACAAACACTTATGCTGAACTTTTAATGCAAAACAGTATTTAATATTTTGCATGTGCAATGTTTAGGCAATCAAATCATTGTAATTCCATTAATGCCAAATAACTTTTATTTTTCAGATAATTTACCTTCTGAAAGAGACTTTCAAGAGGCTACATTAATTAGTTACAGTAATAACTTTGACTGTATCCTTAAACATACTTTATACCATGTAACGTTATAACTTCAAAGTACGTTAGCTTTTAGCCTTATAGCTAATTTTCGCCATATTCAGTGGACAATTCTGGCAACGTTAATTTCGGAGCCTTCGTGTCAAACAAGTAAAACTTAAGCACGTTAATTAAATAATACACAATGTACTTACCCAACAGTAGATTTTGCATAATATATAGACAAAACTCCCTCGTAATCGCTCCTCGTGTTTGAATGTGAACTTCCGGAAGAACGCGTGACGTGACCACTATCTCGCGAGATAATCTGTCCTATCGCGGGATTTTGTAATATATCACAGTTTTTGAAATTCCATCCAACTCACACCTAAATGGTGACCGGATATGTATCTGTTTTACATTTATATGCATACATTCAATAATAAAACTGGTTGAAATAATGACTAAAATGCAGCGTGGCTTTGCAATCACACTGGGCACTTTGTGATTATAATTTATTTAAACAAGATAAAGTTAATATATTTACTTTGCATACAAATCGTGTATTTTATAAAGATTATTATGTTTTTTTTCCTACGAGTCTAGTCTAGACGTGTAAAAGACGTGAGTGGACGTCTATTCATAACCTCTTAAAAATGTACTTTGTTCACTTAAATTAATTATTGCAGTATTAACCAAGGTGTACGCACAGCACAGCATATTTCACAAGGACTACATAAATGCATTTTAGGACATGTTGTGCATTTGTGCCGTCCAGCACCGACTAATTTTGGACGGGGAGACGACGTTGATTTCGGACCAATAGTACACCATTTGTGGCGTCCTGCCGCGACCTCTTTTGGCCAGGGAGACGACGTTGCCGTCCGACCAATGTTTGCTGGGTTACCATAGTAAAATAATGTAGAACTAACATTCATTGCAATTAATACTTTTTTTGTGCTACATTTGGTGTTTCCATATAGTTTGCACAGTAAAATAGCATGTAAACAGTCTTTTATAATAAAGTTTACTATAGTAAAATAATGTAGAAATTACCAAGTGAAATCGTTTAATAATCATTTTAACAAACACTTTCTATGTGCTACATTTGGTGTTTCCATATAGTTTGCACAGTAATATAGTATGTAAGCAGTCTTTTATAAAAATTTTACTATAGTAAAATAATGTTAACAAGTGAAATAGTTTTATAATCATTTCAACAAATATTTTCTATGTGCTACATTTGGTGTTTCCATATAGTTATGTAGTACGTTATAATTACCTTTTGGATTTTCGTCTTCGTTTAGCATTCTGGTAGAGCTAAGGACACCTAAAAAAGTTATATCCAATCGCATTCATTGACGGAGATCGTTTATATCGTAACGGCCTTCTGAACTCTCTGGATCGAGCTCGAAGTGGTAAGGCAGTACAGACACCATCGTTTATAGAGAAATATAATGCTTGTTTACGTTGCCTCTGAGGCTGTGACTCTCCCACGCGTAGTCAGGGGCGTAACCTTTCAAACACACGCCGAACCCAGCTGACCAATAACAGTTGAGTAGTCATCTGACCAATCCGATTACACTAGACATTTTGGGAGGCGGAGACAGGAACTAAACCGAGCGTTTTCCAGACAGTGGGAAATCGGTGAGGTATGTAAGCAATTTATAAGACTCACAATGCAGTAGTTCAAGTTTTAATAACATGTATGTACTATGGGATATTGCAATAACGTGCTAACGTGCCAATTTATTAGCATAATTGGTGCTCTTTAATACAGTAAGCTGCGCACGCACATGGGTCATGTGACACAGTGGTGGAGTATTTTTTTTATTTAGTGTATTTAAAAGATATTTTACTGTGCTTTTATTCAAGTGTGTTGTAATTATTATAGTTTTTATAATAAAATTGAATAAATTATTTTAGTAACATTTTTTTGAAATCTTTCTGGCGAGTGGCGACCCAGTTTTTAATTTCCACGACCCACCAGAGGGTCGCGACCCAGGGTTTGAAAACCACTGGTTTAGACTATCGTCTAAAGATTGTAGTATTGACGGCGCCGAAGGATATGGCTCAGGTCATTGCTTAAACTATACACGTATACGGAATATTTAATTAAATAACTTGTGATGTTACAAACAAAAGTTTTAATCATAGCATTGTTCATGATTTGTCTAAATCTAAAATAAACATTTACTTTTTTGACACCGTAATGGGGAATTATTTTACCAACATTGAGTTTTAGAAATCTTTACTCGCTTTACAACACGCACCCCTGTGAAAGAATGCAGGGCTTGTGAGAAAGGAGGGAGGAAGGGTGAGAGCTGACATCAAATGTCAAAACACGAGCTGTCACATACGAGCCGTCATTAAACATAACAGCATAGGCTTGACATAAAACACACACACAGGAAAAACAAACCACTAAATGACATGTCATAAAACGATTAAACACTCGCTGTCTAAAGTTGACAGCTTGTACAGCTTTTGATTGATGGTCCCGCCCCCTGTCAAACACGAGCTGTCAGACACTAGCTGTCAGCGGGTGGGTGAGGGAGTTATAAAAGTTTGACGAATGGTGTACCACTATAACTACTCATGTAGTTCTCCAGACTATTTGACAATAAATTATTTTACAAAAAAATCCATATGAAGTCATATCAGTCTCTGGTCAGGTGTTCAGATATTTAATATTTTTGGCACAGCCATAGACATCTACTATCTTCATATAAGAAAGAATTGGCCTGGTAAATGTTTTAGGAAAACATCATAGCTTTTCATCTTCTCTAATTGCCATAGTTAAATTCCATAACATGCCAATTATGTGATACCAATTTCACGTGTTTGCTCATACATAAGTTCTTACATATTTTTTTAGTTAGTTCCTAGTTATTGTCTTGATAATAGAAAATATGAGCTAGGCATCATGTATGACAGATGCCAATGTGAGGTATTAGCTACAAAATGAACGGATCCTCCCATGAGCAATATAGGAGACATATCTTGTATGTATAGGGCTTATGTGGATATTTATAAGCAATACATGAGACCAATATGGCCCGTATATGCACATTTATGCACCTCAATTTTGCCTATATGCAGCATATACTGTAAGTGCATACAAGCTGCAGGTTTCAAATATATGTGCATATATCCTCATATAGGTTCTTTCCATGTGGGTTTGCACATCCACAGACATCCATAAGGGGTCATAGTCTGACGTTTATACACTGAACCTTTTTGGTACGTTCACAGACATCCAAAAGGGGTGCAAGAGTGACGTCCAGACAATGACCCTGTTTTGCACGTCCACAGACATCCATAAGGAGTCATAGGCTGAATCCGAAATCGCATACTTACTGTGTAGGTACTGAATTTCACTGGGTACCTACTTAACGTGCGCTAAAGCAGTATGTACGTTCGCGTTAAGTATGGACAGCATTCGCCATGTTGACGTTATCATGTGACATCTGACGTAGTAGACTTGTTCCAGTTCATGCGGAACCACAAGAACCGACAGGAGATTGACATTACAATACCGCGAGAGCAACTCGAAATCAGACTTCTCCGTATGATTTCTGGAATCGCTCTCACGGTACTTTGATGTCATCCAGCTGTTGGTTCTTACAGCGGTGCATAAACTCGAACAAACCTAATAACAGCCATGAAAACGTATGCGTGTGTATGAGGGACAGGTGCACTAACACCTGATTGCATCAGTAACTTGATCTGTAACAGTGTTACAGATATATTACACATTATTTTGTAGTGGACAAAATAAGTAAAACAAGCAGATTGTAATTTAATATCGATTGTCAGATGACAGCTGTGCTTGAATACAAACTAGACAATGCAGGCAATGTGATTATATACATTTTAGTGAAGCAATCTCTTGTATTTACTTAAAACAACAGGAGACATGAATAAAAAATTAATGAATAAAACCATCACAATAAATGAAAACGTATAGAAGTGAATCCCATATGAAACAAAACTTTATTCAAATGTATTTTTCTAACAAACCATCATATATTTATCAGCTCAACACAGCTGTGACAATTCTACAGCTTTATTTTCATGAATCAGCTGAGCACTTTAATTGTGGTATATCCAGGGTCTGTGCGTGAAGTCTGGGTGATGAGGAACAGCCCTGTGTGTGTATCGAAATCACCCGATTGGCTGGTCTCCGGTCGATTGCTTTGCTTTCCCGTGGCATCATGGGAAAGCTGGGATAGAAGTGTCCATCCGATGCACGCTTCTGAATCTGGGCGGACTCAGTAGGGCATCCGGGGATTTCTCGCCTACTGATTTTATGGATACTGAGGATTCGGACGTACTACTCTGTTCACGTGCTGTTTCCCCTACTACATTTTCAGTAAGTAGGCGGTTTCGGACAATACTTAAGTACACGTTCCTCTGAATCTCACGAGAAATAGTCCAAAATCCCGTTAATTCTCGCCTACCCTTTTACGTATACTGAGGTTTCGGACATACTATTCGTTCGCCTACTGCTTTTTGCCTACTATATACTACGGCAGTATGCGGTTTCGGATTCAGCCATAGTCTGACGTTCATATGTCACACGGTGACGATTTCCGGGGGCGGAACCAAAAACTCCGAAGATTGGTTCCGACCGGAATGTTTCCCACCCGGAGGTAAAAACGGAAACACCTGATATAAGTTCATTACAGATTCATAGTACATTTATTTTGTGCGTTTGATTTCAACTGTAACGTTTTCAGCATTTTAGCTAAGTAGTAGCCTAATAATACTCATCACCTGATAAATGGATTTTAAGAGTACTGCATTACTACAGTAAAAGTTTGATTTTGAGTGTTTGCGCCCCCCCCCCAAATTTTTCACAACCTCTATTTTAGCCCCTACTCATGATAAAGGGAACTTTATGTTTAAAATTAACACTCTTTTTTTAATAGCGTTGTCCATCGGGGAGACAGACACATTAAACCAGTGTCGTTCAGTACAGAGGGACAGGGGAAAGCTTTCACAACTTTTATTTTAGCCCCTACTGGTGAAAAAGGAAACGTCATGTTTAAAAATAACACTTTTTAATAGCTTTGTCCATCGGCGAGACAGACACATCAAACCAGTTTCATTCTGTACAGGGGGACAGGGGACAATTATACAAATATCAGAACTAAACCCATTTTATTATTTTTGTTCAATTTATTAATTATTTTTAAGTTTAAAAACAGACAGTAATAGTACTATTTAGTAAAAAAAGATCTATATAAAAATATACTAGGTATGTTACTGTGAGAATATTTTACCACTGTTAATCGACGTGTGATCCTAAATTAAAAACGAAAGTAAAATATGTTTGTACGCATGGACATTGAAAATTGTGAAGTTTAATTAATATTATATGTTGTTATAATATTATATGTTGTATGTAAATATTTTGTATGTATATCTGAAGTTGTAACGAAAGTAATTCCCCCTGGGATTATTTAAAGTATTTCTGCTTCTGATTAATAGCGCATACTGTATATTCATCTAAGAACTGATGATGTCTGTGCGTGTCAGACCCTGGCTGTGTGCACTGAAGTGTATATGACAATAAAGTGGTGAAACTCAATGTATTTATTTTTCAAATGTATTTTAAAAAGGCCTATAGGCTCATCGTTTTTTTTTTTTGTAAAATAAATTCACAGCACCCCCTGTTCAAAATAAAAGAACACACGCACAAAATAACACTTTCTGTCTCCATCTCCAACCTTTTTACATAAACCACAAGGAAATAATCTCCAGCTATTTAAATTTTATTTAACAGTTATCCAGATCCATTAGTGTACTTACAATTGCTTGGCTAGTCAAAACAAACCCGCGTTGTCATCCGGTTAATATACTGCATGCGCATATTAGGCTATAGCTATACTAACGCACTCTTTACTTTAGCAAAAGACACTCGCGTGGCATATTGCATTGCGCCGGTTGTAAAATAGAGTCCAAAGTCTCTCATGAGGGGACGAATGTCCAGGGAGTTCAGAATTTTTGTGTGGGTATGCATCAGCGAAAGGTGTGTGAGAGTCTTTTCTGGGTCATGGTGCTGCGTACCCATGTCAAGACGCAAGGCGGAGAAAGTACGCTCGGATGAAGCCACGGAGATGGGTAGGCACAGACTATACAGTAATGACATTAAAATCCAAAATACACGTAACCTAGCAAGCAATTTTGCGGCTAATAGACGTCTAGTAGCCGTCTAAACACACCCCTGACGTCTAGGCTTAAACAAGGCTAATTTTGGGCTGTCAGTGAAAATCTAGTAGACGTCTATCATAGCCCAAGAATAGACTAGTCATCAAATAGACGGCTATTAAACGTCTACATATATACGTCTAATAGACGGTGAATGTGGGTCTAGGCTAAAACAAGGCTAATTTTGGGCTGTCAGTGAAAATCTAGTAGACGTCTATCATAGCCCAAGAATAGACTAGCCGTTAAATAGACGGCTATTAAACGACTACACGTGTGTGTCTAATAAACAACAAAAGAATGGCTAAAGAATTATTTTTAATCCATTAAAAAAGGTTCTCATAAACATGCAAACATGCAATTTATTACAAAAATATTGTTAATACAATAGAAATTCAGATAAGACAAAATGAAGAAAAACTACTTTTAACAAAAAGAATAAAAACAGTAACAAAATAAAAGCATAAATAACAAAATACAATTTAAAAAATAAAATAACATCTAAACATTAACAAACTATCTTTAGTTCACTTCAACTTATTAATTGTACTAATTTCTATATACCCCCCCCCCCCCGTGCTCCCTGGTGACTGTTTGAAATGCCCCCATTGCATCCTTCACGTCCAGTTCTGTTGCTGCTGGGAAGTTGTTCAACACAGAATCTGCCAAATATGAAAAGAATGCATGAGACAAGTATTTTTGCTTTATGTTAAATGTGATAGTCATTCTCTTTTGAAAAAGTTATATATAAATATTGACAGGCAACAGTAATCATACCGTTCTCATTACAAACAGAAGTGCATGTTTCTCTGCGTGTGTTTAATGATATTTTGGAACTAGCAAAAGAGGCTTAAAGGCACTTTATAGAATTTGCCTGTCCAGCATTCTTCCGGCACAGTCTCTCAAGTTTCTCCCTCCAGTTTCGCACAGCTTTGACACCTGAATAGCACATGTTTTTGCTCTTTGCTCATACCTTTCCAAAAGAAACACTGCAACGACCCTTTCAGTAATTGTACAGTATTGTATGCTTCAGTGTACAAGTGTTTACCAACCACTGACCTGCAAGTTTTCCCTCACTAACACAATAAAACTCTTTTTTCCAACAAACTGAAGGCCTGTAAGTTAAATCCATATGGAAAAATAGCTTTCCCCCACAATCTATCTCTGCATGCATAATTGTAAACTGCCTACATTACTGTAAGCAACACAGTAATAACTTAGCTAAATTACTGCTGTTACTAAAAAGCAGCCTACAAATCACTCATGTTAATCTTCAGTGTTACATAGACTCATTTACCTCCACTATTTTAAACCATTGCAGGTTGTACTCAGAGGTGTCAAGTAACGAAGTACAAATACTTCGTTACCTTACTTAAGTAGCTATTTTGGGTATCTATACTTTACTGGAGTAATTATTTTTCAGACGACTTTTTACTTCTACTCCTTACATTTTCACGCAATTATCTGTACTTTCTACTCCTTACATTTTAAAAATCGCCTCGTTACTTCTATTATTTCGGCTTGTTTGCTTTTTTTCATTCCGGCTTGTCATCGTTAAAAAAACCTATCTTGATAAATTGCATCATCCAGATAAATGCGATTGTGGTTGGATGAGAAGCATAAACATACACCATTCCGACACCCTATTGGTTTGTACGCAATCCCCGCCCCCCAGCTGACTGCAGATGATCAAAAGTTTGTTCGATGCTGCTGCACAGAGAAACATAAAAGAACCGCGAGAGCGATTAGAAAGCATGCAGAGCAGTTTGCTCTCGCGATGCTTTGATATCATCCGCCATCTGTTTGTACAGTAACAGAACGCGGCATTCTGTCTTCAAATGGAAAAGTACGAAATAAAACTCGCGCATCACTTTCAGGTCAGTTCACATTCACAAGCCTGTGTAAATATATAGCTGTCTGCTGACACCAACTCATCTGTGTGATTTAAAGGTGACATAGAATGATTGAACGGGGTATTTATCCTTGTTCTGTGATGTGACATGTAGACAAAAATGTTTTTGTTTGGGTCTGTAATGCCTTAGAAGCTTCCTAAAAACCTCTCTCAGATAGCTCTATTAGGGTGGGGGATTTTAAACAAGTGGTTTTGCACCTATTTGGCTCCCCCTACTGGCTTAACTTGCAATCTCATTACTGATTGGCTGACTTTGCTGCCACTCAAAAAATGTAGCCAATTATTTTAAAGTGGAGGGGCAGTTAGATGCCTGTGATGTCATAAGCATCAGTTTTTCAGACTGGGCCGTTTCTGGCTGACATTTCTAAGAGAGGAATTTCTATGAGACTGAGATGTTTAGCATGTCAAGCAATTTTTGTATGTTTGTGAATGTGGGTAGACTACCATTATTCAACAAAGACAAGGTAAAAATGGTTTCTCATTCTCTGTCCCCTTTAAATAGTGTAACAATACCAATTTATATCATATAACTTCAGTTGTTCAACTTAAATGACATTGTGCTGCGTTGCGTTTTAAAGCATGGCAAAGATATCTATGCTAAAGACATCTGTTGTTTTGTATATGCTTATAACTACCCTAAATTTTATTTGCATTAACAAAACCTACTTAGCTGAATGCTTGAGTGTTAAATCAATCAAACACATAACCATACATACCAACTTTTGCTTTTGTTAATAGACATCAGCTGTTTCCTTAAACCTGACTTTTTGAATTTACTTACAAGAAAGACATTTAGTAATTCTCCTTAATTGCTTGGATTTATACTGACTAAAGTAAAGTATACTAAAGTCCATTAGCTACACAAGTACAGATACAGGAATATAGGCTATAATATATAATTGCATATTTGTATAATTGTAGTTTGTGTTGCTGTCAAAATAAAATTTTAAATGAAAACAATAATAGCATATTTCTATTCTCACACATATTATAGTTGTGTGTGATTTTGTTGTATTTTAACTAAAGAGGGCACCACTGTAGAAGTTTTGCCAGCAGCGCCCCTGCTCTGAAGTTTAACTTTTTGCACCATTACAATATTTATAGGCAACTAGTCATCATATCTTCCTCTCTATTGAACACGTGTTAATGCTCAGTAGTACACATATGTGGTTCTTTAATGCAGTGGTTATCAAACCTTTTTTTTCGCGCCTCCCTTGTGTACAGTGGATTCCTTCACGACCCCCCAAAGAAAATGTATGACATAAACATTCTAAAACTTACAATTTGAATTAAACAAAACATATTAAATTATACAATGTATTGCTTTTGTTTAGTAGCCTTATTTTTTGAGGTTTAATTACACAGAATTTATAATAAAGTAATGTATTTCATAAAATATTATAAAACTGGGGCCTCTGGCACCATCTGGCGGCCCCCAGTTTGAGAACCACTGCTTTAATGTATTTGTTCGCATTGTATTGAAATGCGTTCATTTTTAATGGGCATGTACCGTATGTGGTTGAAACAGATAGTCTAGTGCAGGGGTAGGGAACATGGAGTGCCGATGTCCTGCAGTGTTTAGCTCCAGGTCTAAACAAGCAGACCTGAACAAACTAATAAAGGTCTATAAAGTCACCTGAAACTACAGGTAGCCAAGGTTTTATAAGGGTTGGAGCTAAAATCTGCAGGACATCGGCACTCCAGGACTGATGTTGCCTACCCCTGGCCCTAGTGCATCCCAAATTGTTTAACATTTTTAATATAACACTATAGTTATTATGGCCTTTAGAAACATGTTTTAGAGGAGATAGGGTAGTGCACAAAAGGCTTTTTTCCATAATGAAATTTTTTCCTTACATTACTTTTATACTTTAATTAGTTTTGAAACCAGTACTTTTTCACTTTTACTTGAGTAAAAAGCTTGAGTTGATACTTCAACTTCTACAAAAGTCTTTTTTAACCCTAGTATCTATACTTCTACTTGAGTAATGAATATGAATACTTTTGACACCACTGGTTGTACTGTTTAGGTTTTATAAAACATGGGTTACTTACTACGTTATACTGTAAAGTTACCCGCAAGAATGTCGCGATTCCAACAACAAATAAAGTAAATAAATTTTAAACACATGTAAAATAAAATAATAAAAAACCACTTACAAGACCAAACGAGTGTGGTAGATTGCTTTCCTCCTGGCTGCTCGCTGATGTTGTTGATTTTCAAACAGCGGAACTCTTTCTCGCGAGATTTGGCCTCGTGTATGTGTACTGCTGCCATCTAGCGGTTCGGAGTTGTAACTGGATTTTGTTTATCTTTGAAATACGGTCAAATAATGAATGTTATGCGTGACAGCAGATATTCAGATAAAACCAAACATCTTAAATTCATTGGTGTCTTTGCATGCCTGATGAAATATCATAAATCTTGCAAGTTATTTTGACAAAAACAAAATTTTATTAAATTGAAGGTTATTCTGGGCTAAACATGGTTTGTTCGTAGTGTATTTTTATTTTTTTATTAACTTGAAATCACATTACAGCAATACTCTTAATAACATACAAAATAGAAATTACAATCAGACAATACAAACAAACAAATAAAAAAGTAAAAACATATAAATTAAGTATAAAAAAAGAAAATAAAATAAGGGCATGAGATCATCATACAATTAACGTAAAAGCTTCACATAAGGACCTAGTGCGTTTTGCTTTATTATTTTTCAATCCAAGAAGTAACTCTACAAAATGTTTCATATCTATCTGAAATAACAAAAAGTTAGGTTTTCCTTTAGCCCATTTTTGTTTATGTATATGGTATTTTCCCATAATCAATAAAAGATTAACAACAAAAGTCTCATTTGGTGGCAATTTTTCTCTATTAAAATAAAAAAATACATCTTTCTCAAAAAGGTAAACTTTAATACCAAAACACTTATAAAGGAGGCCTTCCAATTCTATCCAAAACTTTTTGCTATATATACAATTGAAAAATAAGTGTACAACATCCTCCTTTTCTGTCCCACAAAAATCACATCTGACATCAGCATCATCATTAAACCTAAGAAAAAGTGTTTTAACAGGCTACACCAAATGAAGTATTTTAAAATGTACTTCTCTCACCTTATTTGTTATACAATATTTTTTCGGCAGCAACCATGCATATTTCCATTCAATGCACTCAAATTTAGAATGCCAAAATGTTCTAGATGGTTTGTTCGTAGTCGGTCTATTCACCTTATTTTCCACGACAACAAGGGCGGCGCCATTGCGCTCATTTTGTCAACGTACTTCCGGCTGCATATGATGAGCAGCTGAGGCAGTGGCTGAAGGCGACGTGTTAAACCTAAAAAGCTCACTCAAGCGCCTTTATGTTTGTTTCTTACCAATTTTAACGGACGGGAAGCTGACTGAGGAACACCCTAATCCCAAGTAATGGTTTGACTACGATGTTCCGGTAACTTGAAGCCATGCCGGGTGTTGAAAAGGTGGTCAGTTTCAGGTAAGCTATCTTAGCTAAATGTGCTCTTTCGCCTAACGTTAGATTTGTGATGTCCGTTCTACGAATAAACTTTAGATCAGTAACGTTAGTTTATAAAATGCTATTATTTTGAATGATTTTCATTGCCCACCTATATTTTTATATTTAAGATAAGACAACAATATATTACATTACATTCTTACAGTAGCTCACGTAATTCATACAAGTTACCGAGATTTCAGATGCTAGAAGGTCAGCTTATTTCTCATTCAGATATTGATAATGACATATTAAACACATATTATTTAACACTGAAGTTAGAGGTTGTGTGTATAACGTTACTGTCTCTTTTAAATGCATCTCTCTCTCTCTCACACACACTGTTCTGTTTAAGTATGGATGTCATTTGTATATTAACACTCTGGGGTCGGCTGCGGCGCGGGCGCCGCAAACTCTTTATTTTTAAATCACTCCCCAAAGAGACTTAGATAACTCTGCTGATTTTGGACATACAGATATGATTTATACATCATTTAAAACGTTAAATTGTCTAGTTTTTTTCTGTCCACTCCCAATAAAAACAGCATGTAGTGCTTTTCGCAAAATTAAGAAAATAAACATGATGCGCGTTTTGTTCTCTCTCCCTCAGTGAAGTCCTTTCAGAAACACGTCAGAAAAATTAACTCTAACTTAACGAATATTTTTCATAGAAACAAAATATAAATGTCTACATTATCCTTGGAATGTCTGCTTTTGGAAGATGTAAGTGAAATCGAAAACAAATATTGTAATTCGTTGTTAACTGTATTAGAAGAGAGAGATGTACCGTCTTTCTTCTGTTGCTTCATTATCTATAATGAGCCACGCCCCGCTCCATTGAAGAGAAGAGCAGAGATCATCCATATTCATTAGTCAACCCCACAGTCAATGGACATTCCATCTCTGCAGCCATTCACTGCTGTGTTGAGTTTTAATCCGAGTGCTGGAAACATGACATCTACTTGTTTACTTGTGACTGTAACTAAAGTTATCTCCAGACGCGAGTGTGACTCCATCGACGTCCAAACGCACACACAAACACACAATGCCTCATATTTGAAGCGCTTTGTGGTATCATTATAAAAGATGCGATTGCACACATCACATACTTGTTTACTCGCGCCTAAATCTCCAGACAGACGCGAGTGTGTGTGCTTCGTCAGTGTGACGGGATCGATGTCCGACATCTAAATCCTTATTTACTTGCGGATGTGTGTCAGTTTCTCCAGACGCGAGTGTTTTCTTTGTCTTCCGTCAGTTGACGCGACTGGAACACACATATACAAACACGCGAGTCAGGAAACTCGACGCGCTTTTTGGTATTCTTAAATACGCGATTGCATACAGTACAATCCTTATTTAGTTGTGTCTAAGCGCATATCTCCGCACAGCAAGTTTATTAAACACAGGATCACTCGCATGTGCACACGTTTACATTCATGATCAACACGTGAGGTAATGGCGGCGGCTGTAAACAAACATTGATAAGTTTATCACGCGTGTCCCTGGTTGTGTTTCTACTATAATGATTACAAAAACACAAATAGGAGTCCAGACAATGATAGGCAGTTGTTCTTTTGAGCTTTTTACTGCACAAAAGTAAACCTCTCGCTGGCCAACCAAACACAAACCCTGTGTTCACTTTATGATGGCCAAACAGTACCTTTACCATGATTAGGCTACTATGGTTTTTAAAGGGTAACTTATACTTGTGATATTAATAGAAAATATTTCTCTCTCTCTCTCTCTCTCTTTCTATATATATATATATATATATATATATATATATATATATATATATATATATATATATATATATATATATATATATATATATATATATATATAGTGTGTGTGTGTGTGTGTGTGTGTGTGTGTTTATATATATATATATATATAATGTGTGTGTGTGTGTGTTTACATTGTATTGAAAAGTAAACCTTATCATGGTTTTACTGAGGGTTACATTCCTGTTGAACATCCCCACAAGGCTCATTAGTGGCTCATTATTAAACTCTTTTGTCTCTCAGCTGTCAATCACTGATTATTCAGGAGCTTTCCCGCCTCCACGCATACAGCCTTTCCCAAGCAAAAGTGTCTTAGAAATTGTAAATCAATATCTTGCTTTATGTGAATAAGTAGGCCATATGATTTTCACATCATTTTGAAGAAAAAACTCTAGACTACTAGATGTTTTTTTGAAAAGTCTTGGGAAAACATGTTAAGAATGAATTTTGTGGAGTTATATCAGTGAGTTAAAAATTTTGCTTTTTCAAAAACCACGCATAAACATTTTTCTCTCAAAAATACAAACATGTACATACATGTTGATTATATGATATTGTAGCCCAGTTTGTGATGAACACAGTGTTATGAGACTTTTGCCATTAATATGTTTTCAAGCAATTGAAAAAAGCACAAATGTCAGTGCATGTCAAAACTTCCCCAGGGCCCTAAAAACCCCTTAGACCCCAGAGGGTTAATTATCATGATGCAAGTTTCTTTTAAATACTAACATAAAAATTTTAGGGTTATATTATTTTCACAGATGCATTGATGTTTAGTGATGCAATGGACAACTGTGAGGATGATATACAATCAACGTGTTCCTAAACTGTGATGCAGAAACACAATGGGAGGATCCATCCGTCTCTGAACACAACTACACTTTAAAATCACAACTCAACCTGAAGCAACCTACATTTGATATGGCAGTGGTTCTTAACATTATTACTGGAGGCCCACTGCCTTGCACAGTTTGTATGCCTCTCTTATTTAACACACCTGATTCAAATCATCAGCTCATTATAAGAGATCTCAATGAACTGAACTGAGTCTGTCAGATAAAAGAGACATACAAAATGTGCAAAGCAGTTAGTGATGGGCAGTCCGGCTCTTTCCATTGATTCGGCTCTTTCGGCTCAAGCTCTGGCTCTACATTTTAGTGATGGCAGTCCAGCTCTTTTCATAGATTCGGCTCTTCTGGCTCGGCTCCCTTAGAAGAGCCGGCTCCCCTGCCTGCGTCTGAAGATTCGGCTCTGCTCGTTCGCTACAAAGAATCAGCTCTTAGAGCCGCTCGTTCGCGAACGACCCATCACTAAAAGCAGTGGGCCTCGAGGAATAACGTTAAGAACCACTGTGATATGGGAAAACAACCTTGCGGTTTCCCGGACAGGGCTTATGCTGGTCCCAGGCTAAAATGCATATTTGAGCTACGAAAATTTAAAAACGCCTTTTACTGACATACCTCAACATATATGAGTGCCATTGTTTTGTCACAAGATGTGGTTTGTTTGTAAAAACTAAAATGTCCTAATATAATTAAGGCCTAGTCCTGTAAACCCTGTCCGAGAAACTGCTTCAATGCTTCTGCTTCATGTGTTGAGCTGGCACAAATGTACATAACTCTGCTGAGAAACAACCATCTTTGTCAGCTTTAAACAGGGTTGATATTGCATGCATTACATTCAGTCGCTAAGCACATCACCAGTACATACACCAACAGCTTCAAGATAAACACTTGGGATCAGCTCCTGATGACTCTGATAAAGCTGCATCTTAATTCATTGCAGGGTGGTCTTATTGAAAAGTTTCTTAGTCCATAGTTATTTTTATAAACCTTTACAATGTGACCTGATTTTACCTGTTGTAAAGTTACATTAAACCTTCATATGTGATCAGATGTCATGCAGTGAAATTAAATCTTTACAATGTGATCAGATGTTACCTGTCATGCATTTATATTAAACCTTTACAATGTGATCAGATATTGTGCAGTTATATTTAATCTTTACAACGTGATCAGATGTTACCTGTCATGCAGTTATATAAACCTTTACAATGTGATCAGATATTGTGCAGTTATATTAAATCTTTACAATGTGATCAGATGTTACCTGTCATACAGTTATATTAACCTTTACAGTGTGATCAGATATTATCTGTAAGGAATTTCTTAAACCATATGTGAGCTTTGTAGATTCCACTTAAAAGGATTTAAGTCTCCTGATTTGAAGGAATAAGTGTTGGCAAGTTTGCAAATGAATTCTATCATGGTACATTACCACATAAAAACGAAATAGTTATTGGACTGGCTAAGGTGCACATTTGCTTTAAAAAAGACGAAATCACTGAAATATTGGTAGGCATAAGTACTTTAATAATTTTCAATGCTGCTCCTTCTGACAGGACGAGGTAATTAAATATGTCCAATAGGTTACTTGCCGCGGCTGCTTATCGTCTAACCACGAGACAATTGACGGGACATTATAAGACTATCCAAGCGTCGTATGAAGTTTTCTCCGTGCTCCTAATTTAAAACATTTACAGCAGGTGCGATATTTGTCATTTTACTAAAGTTATAGTGAACTACAAACAATCTTCTAACCACCAAACTAGCTACCGAATGCACTGTGCCATATTAGCAGCGGAAGTCGGTTGACAAAATGCGGAAGAGCGAAGAATTGAAAAGAGGCGTGGCGGAATAAGGTGAATTCAGTTCAGTTCATTGAGATCTCTTCTATTGAGTTGATGATTTGAATCAGGTGTGTTAAATAAGGGAGACATACAAAATGTGCAGGGCAGTGGGACTCGAGGAATAATGTTAAGAACCACTGCCATATCAGATGTAGGTTGCTTCAGGTTGAGTTGTGATTTTAAAGTGTGTGTTCAGAGACGGATGGATCCTCCCATTGTGTTTCTGCATCACAGTTTAGGAACACGTTGATTGTATATCATCCTCACAGTTGTCCATTGCATCACTAAACATCAATGCATCTGTGAAAATAATATAACCATAAACATTTTTATGTTAGTATTTAAAAGAAACTTGCATCATGAGAATTAATATATAAATGACATCCATACTTAAACAGAACAGCGTGTGTTGTGGTTTTCCTTTTCCTCAAATGAAACAATCTTCAGTCTTAGGTTTTGATTTCAAGAGATAGACTTTTATTATCTGGACACATAAAAAGCCGAGCCTGCCCTGATGAATCCCCCCAGAACCAGAGTCCTGGGAGGACTCTCCAAAACCAGTCTGACCTTCTGAGCCAGGCTTGGTAAATATATATGGTCTTTGTTCCCTCCCCTCCATATGCTTAAACAATGTAGGATTTGTGAAAGGAAGAAACACATGACATCCCTCAGACCAGTGACTCCCTCCCATGACCTATTTGACCCTTGGCTGAAAACCCTTTGTGCCTGTCCAGATGGCTCTTTAAACTACCATAAAACCTGAATACACACAGCTGTTCTTAAATCCACACAGATGGCTTTTAAAACTTCTAACACATAAGACACCACACAGATGGCTTTTATAAGGCATAGTAAACTACTTCATACTATAAGGCATAGTTGGATTATAATGGTAAACTCATGATGCACATTTAAAGATTAAAATAAACTACTTCATAATCCCCGCTCTGAGGCTTACCTAGCCTCAGTTTTCCTGTTTATTTATTTTAATCCGGAGTGCTGTTTCATAATTCAGTATCTCCCTTATTACTACTATCTTGTGGCTAAAGAAAGCCACTATACATTACCAATTACCCAATTATGCCACAGCACTTCGAACTATGGACATTAAGAACAAACGTCTTTCCATTCTCATTTTGTCTTGAATGTAAAAGTAAAAGTACTTAAGCCCTAAACAGTTTGTGCGCAATTGGTTCTGCGCTGCTTTTGGTTGTCACCATTATGTTAATATATAATACAATAAAGTAAAAGTAACCAAAATAAAAGCAAAGAAAACCCAAAAAGCAATAAAACAAAAATTACTAAAAATAAAAAAAAAATTAAATCATTCATAATACGAAATATTTGTTTCAATACAAATACAGCTTATTCCTTTTCTTCATCATCATCATTATCATCAATATTGTCGGTACCTCAGTATTATCTACCAGTTGTAATTCAATACTGTTTTGTAACATAAGTCCTGATAACATTCTTGTTGATTTCAAGTAAATTTTTCTATCATCCTGATATTTTAACTTCCATTTGGTTCTCTAACCAGACACCTACGCCTCATTTACCCACTAACCTCTAATTAAAATTGATTCAGTATATGTTATCATGTATTTCAATGGCTGCATCTAGTTCTTATCCTAAGATAAATTAATGCCTTATTTGTCAACTTAATAATCTACTTTTTGATTGTAGTACTGTACATAATTTATTTATTCTGTATTTTTATTCTGACAAAACTTTATTAAATTCCTTGTTTAGCTTAATCCCATCCCTTTATCTAATTTGTTACCCATTTGGTTGATCAACAGAATCTACATATAATTTATGATTAATTGTTTTGTTCATCCTTTTATAAGGACTCTAAATACCCTTCTTTTGTAGTGATTTCCTGTCTCCATCATATTTAAGTACTTTTTCTATCCCTCCTAATGATAACGAGGTCAAACATTTTCTTTTTCTACAAATCCAAAATAATTCTCCAATCGATATTATTTGATCTTCAAATATCCTTAATGTATATGTTTCTCTGATTTGATTATATTATTCTTCTAATAGCATTTCTCTTCTCACTTTTACACCTTAAGTAATACTTTTTGATGTCTTCATAATAGATCTAGAGGTTTTTTAGTTGATTCATTCAAAATTCCTGTTATAAAGCATTTCCTATTTAATTTTCTTAAGTCTATAATTCCATAAGGCTTATATTTTCTTGATTGTAATCTTACTGTACCATTCAGAATTTTTTACTGTACCATTCTGAAATATCTATCCTTCCTTTTTTATTTTTAGTGTTTTGTTATTTACTACCATTGACACAAATTTCCAAATTGTGGCCTACAAGATGTATTTTTAACCTCAGATTTTCCCAAATGACCTTAAATATTATCAAGATAAGTTGACCATATCTTTTTCTCTTAATCCATAAGTATTCTTGGTGAATTTATCACCCTAATTATGTGGACTTGAAAATGTTATTGCATTATTGAAATCTGGTTTAGTTTAAAGCATAAAAAGCAACTTTGCGAACATATTTCCTTAACTGTAAATATTCCCCATTTGTATAATTTGTTATCTTTGGGATGTTTCCCATAAAATGTCCACCTTATGTTCTCTGTTCAATGTCTCTATGTTTTCAGTCTTTCTTTCAGAGTCTGTTTCTTTGAGATTATTGCAGATCTTTCACTGGGCCTCGTTTAAGGCAAAAGTCCATCGCCAGGAAGTTTAATTGACTGTAGCAATGCAAATCTTCTGTAGTAATCGGTTTAGTTCTTTAATTGACTGTAGCAATGCAAATCTTCTGTAGTAATCGGTTTCGTTCTTTAATTCAATTTCTTTTGACAATTTCTCTTTTTCACTTCTTCCTCACGGTGCTCACAACTTTGCTCTCCATCCGTCGGTATACTTGAATTGCTTTTACTTTGATTTGGTTTTGATGTTTCTTCTTTCATATCATGGCATTCTTTTCTCCTTCTTTCTTTCTACGAGCTCTGCTACATTGGCTGCTCCTCCCACTCGGACATTTCTGGGGCTGGTCTCATCCTTCTGTCTCCCCCAGTTAGGCCCCCTGTGGCCGTGTTTAGGGTCCTCCGACCTCTCGACCCTCAGATAAGCTAGATCATCTCGCACAATGAGTCATGTTGTCTCATCTTCTCCTTAACTCCTTTCAGCTTTTTCTGTACACAAATAACTCAATACATAGACAATTAGTTTCTTCATATAACACTTAATTCCAGATGTTACAATACGCATAGGTCTATCGGCGAATATTTCATGCAGTGTTAAAGGTGTACGTTTGTTAGTTTACATGCTCATTAATACAAGGTAAAACATAACTTCTGTTACGATTAGTATTTTCACACATTTTGTTAAGTATGGCTTTGATGATTATTCCTTTTCTATACCTTTTTATCTACCATCCTTTGTAATTATAGATGATAGTCAAATTTTTCTTCTCTCTTATCCGTCACATCAATTTTTCCCTTCTTATCTCAACTCAAAATCTTTATTCTTCTCATGAATCAAATGATTTATTTTCATTCCACTTATTTCCCCCATGTACATCTATGATAATAATATTTATGACTGAGATTTTTCACTTCTTATACAATCTAAAAAGATCTTCTGACACTCTGAGGCCCTTTTTATCTTCCACATCTGTTTGCCCGTGCCGGCAACATCAACTGTTTTCCTGTGAGCCTATTATATTCAATGACAACCAATCATTTGATCAACCATTTAGCGTTAATCAATCAGACTAACTTTTCAGCATGTTGGATTGGCGGTTCATCCATTCTATACCTGTATAATGTTTTCCCTTATAATTAAATAAGTAAATGCAAGTATTTCCTTCTTATGCAAATCATATTTCACAGTGAAAATGTTTATCAAATGGAGAACACTTGTCAGCAAAGTATGTAGTTTCTGGAACATCAATCTTTTCTTGTCATTAATTGCTCTTAAATCGTAGACTAGATACAATTTAGATTTATTTGCTTGATATGCTAAGTTTGTTACAATAATTAATTACTTCTTTTCTCTATTCTCACAGCTTTTTCTTGTTTACCTATGGTGTTATTTCAATTTACTTATTTTATCTATTTTATTTCCCTTTCTGCCATAGCTGTTCTATGTCATTTATATTTGCTTTTTAGCTTAGTACCATCATTGGAGTTCTAACTTCCTCTTGTAGAATACCAAATTTAAAAAACCCAAATTTTCATTATGCATTTCTTCCTGTCAGATTAATAGGAGTCTGATTTGATTTCAGAACAGGTAGTCACACCTAACAACATAAGTTCTTGATCAGCCTTTAAATTTGTCTAGCTGATTTTCTCATAAAGATTTTCTGTGTCCCTATAGTAATAGGGTCTTTTGCTAAACATTGAACGGCTGTTTACTCTTTCCCCTTTTTCACTCAAAGGCTCGTATGAAGATGAAAAAGTATAGTCCAGTTTTTCTCTTGTCTCCAAGAACAATATTGTCTTTGTGGGTCTCCTTCTGGATTCCACTCAGTCTTTTTGTTGTTTGTTTGTAATTGTCTCTTGAACATATGCGCAGTGCCCCCTTCACTGCTTGAGATCAGTTATAGTCCCATTCATGTACAGTAGGATGTGTCCACAGCTTAGTTTATGAGTTCTCCTCTTTTTGCAACTCCAACACTTTGATGTCACACAGTTTTTGCCATTGTCTTTGCATCGCCAGCTTTTATTCACTTTCTTGAATGTCAAAGGATCAGAGCTTTCAGCCTTTCAAGGTTTAACTTAACCCATTGCAAAATATTGCCTTTATTTTGCGTTACATTCTCACACAAATAAAATAAAATAAAACAACTCTATCTAGACAACCTGGCCAAGTTCATCTTTCAAACAATATCTCTCATCAGCCCGGGCCTTCCAAAACAACAAGACAAATAACACATAGATTGTACCTGACCTACAGGATTTCAGTACTCTTCTCTCCGAACCCCAACGTGTCTGCCCCGACACGGTAACACTCAGGTTCCTCACGACTCTTGCATGAAACTTCTTAGGCATTTTCTCAACTTAACATTAAATCTTTATCCAAGCCACTCAACGACAAAAAAAATAAAACTCATTCACACAATAAACCATCACCTGTCCTAGCACACATTCCTTTTGAAAATGAAACCCTTTATTCTTATCATTTAAGCTAATAATCTTTAATTTCCCCTTTTTATTCTTAAATTTGGAAGAACATTTTGATTTGACCACACCGAGCCCTCTCAGGTGAACAATACAATCTTTAAACAAGCTAAATTGATTGATTAATAGGTGGCCACCTGATTGCATTGCCCATCGAGAAAGTTAGCTGTGGTCTCAGGTTCTGTGCTCCTTTTGATGTCCCATCTGGTGTCAATTGTTTTTACCAAACCTTAAATTTCAAATGTATGTTTGATAACCTATAAACCAAATTGTTAACCCAACCATTTTTCAGTAATAACCCATTGGCATTTATGTACAACCCTTTATGTATTTAATTGGGCTCTATTTATTTTATTTATTTATTTCCTTAGGGCTCATTCTTCCGCACTATAACACAGTAGTTATTTACCCTACACTCAAAGGATACACTTGCACCCCCCTTAACAACCCGCAGAGACTGCCTAAGGGAAACTCTCTCCCTGCCTGCCAGATGCACGTTCACATTTCTCTCACTAACACACAAACTGCAGCTGCATACACACTCAAAATTCAAACACACAGAGTACATATATTTTCATACATGAAACCTTGTATGCCACCCCTTGATATCACCTTATATACAATCAAATGACCATTACACCTCCATCAACACGGTCGTTAATTAAAACAATAAAATATACCACTTTTACATGGTATACTGTCAATATCGATAAACACTTCCAACCACACGACATTGACCTCTATACCATGCACCTCCAACCACTGGTATAAACTTCTGTATCATACACTTACAACGACAGATACACTGTAAAAAATCCAACTTTAAAATGTTCATTAAACAAAGAACATTAAGTAACTTGAACAAAGATTTCTTTGTTGAAGGGCGTCAGTTGATTATTTTGTGTTCACTGAATGAAAAGAGCATAATCATTCAGCTAACAAATATTATTTTGTTGACTGGACTTAGATGTAAAAGGTTTTGTCCAATTCGTTCACCCAACTTGCCAAACTGAGTAATCTGAACAAGCAATAAAAAAAACAATGGTCGGAATGGTTCCCAGCATGCATTGCGACATGTTTACTTCTTTGGTTAATATTTACTAAAAAAGATGACTGTTCTAATGTTTGCTGGATTTATTTATGTTGTTATGTTGTTATTGTTAGTTATATGTTGTATTTAGAGTATTTTTTAAAGAATTATGTTTGTTCATTGTTACCATGATTGAGAAGTGTGTGTTCAGTGTAGAGGGCAGCACAGTGAGTTAGCGCGCATCATTGTTGCCTCACAGCAAAAAGGTCTCTGGTTGAAGCAAGGGCTAAGTCTGACAAAGACTTTGTTTAGGAGACCTTTCTTTGTGGAGTTTGCATGTTCTCTCTGTGACATTGTGGGTTCACTCCCACTAGTGATGGTCAACCCGGATCTTTTTAAGGATTCGGGTTATTCTGAGTCACTCACTAATATGATCCGGGTTGTGCGAGTCACTCGAGTCTCTTGAGTCACTTGGTCAAAATCTCCCAATTCCAATCGCTAAGTCATACTAATGCCAACCAAGCAACTCGGATCACGCGTGCAGCTACGAGTTTAAGACTCCTCTGCTCACAAGAAAGGGCTTATGTGACCTGAGGAACTCGTAAAAAACATGCATGCCCGTGGTAACATTATCAATAACATAATTGTAAAAGTTTGGTGTGTTTAGTTTCATTTCATAACGACAAATATATCAACACCACATTTAGAAGATGTCAGGCTTGGTTGACTTGGACGTGAGAGGAACGTGTCCTGTTTCAGATTGACTTAAAAGATCCACGATAGGCTTCGGTTAATCTTGTGAGTGAGTCCCAGACAGAGCCGCTCGCCCGCTCCTGCACGGGTCCTGTGAGTGAACCACTCACGTCACTCTGAGTGACTCAGTCAACAAGAGGAGCCGTGTACGTCCGTCGGTGGCGGGTCTTTCCAGCAGCACTGCTGCAGCAGTCCTCGTATTTAAAAATGTTAAACATTTGCAGCTTCTACCCAAAACATTGTGCCAGTCAAATATTTCAACAGATTAGCCTACATGAGTCAGTGGGTTAACAACACGAGCAAGGCTTGTTTCTCCTAGCCCAGGATTCAAGCTCCATGAGTTGAGTCACTCTCTGTGTGAATCCCCGAGCCGCAGACCAACTCATTGTCGCGCGCACGCATCCCTTTGTACTCGGACTCGGAGCTGCAAGAAATAATGATCCGGAATAGCAGCTTTTGGTTCACTCGGTACCCCCAGTCGACATTTGGTGATGTAAATTAACTCGTTGTTGCAAGTTATAGAACCTATGGCAGCTTATGTAGAGTTATTTGTTGTAATTCTGTTGTAAACATTTGAAGAGCTTTGTGTTTGATACAATTTCTCATTTTTAATGCAAAATCTAAGAGGACTCAACTAACTCGGGTTAATGGTCACTAAGGACTCATGGTTCTCGAGTCATTTTAGGGATCGGGTTAAATGATCCGAGTTTCGGGTGACTCGCTCATCACTAACTCCCACGGTCCAAAACATGCAGATGCTTTTATCCAAAGCGACTTACACTGCATTAAAAGCTAGACATTTTATCAGTACTTGTTTTCCTAGGTTTGAACCCATGACCTTTTGCGCTGCAAACACAATGTTCTACCACTGAGCTATATAGAAACACAAGAGATTGTGTGTTAACCAACTTGTGTCTGGTGTTTAGGAATAGATGCTGGAATGGTGTTTATACAGTTGTAATAGTTGAGAGGACTTAAGTCACTAGTTGAGTAAGCTTAGAAATTTGCTAATAGCCTAATCAGTTTAAGTTGGTTCAACTTGTTGGTGTAAGTTGACATTACTCAGTAAATTAAGTTAGGTGAACTACATCATCCAAGAGTTGAGTAAACTCAAAAAAGCTGTGCAGCAAGTTGCCTCGAAAATTTAAGTTAAGTCAACTTTTTATTTTTTACAGTGTACAGGAAACTCTTACGCGTTTTTTTCAATTAAAATCTGTTTCAATTCACCTCGATCATCAAAGCCAAAGTAACTTAATACAGATTCATGCATGCATGCCTTAATTAGATTGTACCCTTGAAATCAAAACCCAGTTCACCTATATGGTTCTTAACACTCTGGTGTCGGCTGCGGCGCGGGCGCCGCAAACTCTTTATTTTTCGATCACTCCCCAAAGAGACTTAGATAACTCTGCTGATTTTTGACATACAGATATGATTTATACATCATTTAAAACGTTAAATTGTCTAGTTTTTTTCTGTCCACTCCCAATAAAAACAGCATGTTGTGCTTTTCGCAAAATTAAGAAAATAAACATGATGCGCGTTTTGTTCTCTCTCCCTCAGTGAAGTCCTTTCAGAAACACGTCAGAAAAATTAACTGTAACTTAACGAATATTTGTCATATAAACAAAAGATAAATGTCTACATAATGCTTGGAATGTCTGCTTTTGGAAGATGTAAGTGAAATCGAAAACAAATATTGTAATTCGTTGTTAACTGTATTAGAAGAGAGAGATGTACCGTCTTTCTTCTGTTACTTCATTATCTATAATGAGCCACGCCCCGCTCCATTGAAGAAAAGAGCAGAGATCATCCATATTCATTAGTCAACCCCACAGTCAATGGACATTCCGTCTCTGCAGCCATTCACTGCTGTGTTGAGTTTTAATCCGAGTGCTGGAAACATGAAATCTACTTGTTTACTCGTGACTGTAACTAAAGTTATCTCCAGACGCGAGTGTGACTCCATCGACGTCCAAACGCACACACAAACACACAATGCCTCATATTTGAAGCGCTTTGTGGTATCATTATAAAAGATGCGATTGCACACATCACATACTTGTTTACTCGCGCCTAAATCTCCAGACAGACGCGAGTGTGTGTGCTTCGTCAGTGTGACGGGATCGATGTCCGACATATAAATCCTTATTTACTTGCGGATGTGTGTCAGTATCTCCAGACGCGAGTGTTTTCTTTGTCTTCCGTCAAACAGCTGAGGCGACGGGAACGCACATACACAAACACGCGAGTCAGGAAACTCGACGCGCTTTTTGGTATTCTTATAAAATACGCGATTGCAAACAGTACAATCCTTATTTAGTTGCGTCTAAGCGCATATCTCCGCACAGCAAGTTTATTAAACACAGGATCACTCGCATGTGCACACATTCACTGCTTTCATGATCAACACGTGAGGTAATGGCGGCGGCTGTAAACAAACATTGATAAGTTTATCACGCGTGCCCCTGGTTGTGTTTCTACTATAATGATTACAAAAACACAAATAGGAGTCCAGACAACGATAGGCAGTTGTTCTTTTGAGCTTTTTACTGCACAAAAGTAAACCTCTCGCTGGCCAACCAAACACAAACCCTGTGTTCACTTTATGATGGCCAAACAGTACCTTTACCATGATTAGGCTACTATGGTTTTTAGAAGGTAACTTATACTTGTGATATTAATAGAAAATATTTCAATAGAAATATATATATATATATATATATATATATATATATATATATATATATATATATATATATATATATATATATAAACAAACAAACAAACAAACATATATATATATATATATAAATAAATAAATAAATAAATATATATAATGTGTGTGTGTGTGTTTACATTATATTGAAAAGTAAACCTTATCATGGTTTTACTACAGAGAAAGTTACATTCCTGTTGAACATCCCCACAAGGCTTATTATGTGGCTCATTATTCAACTCTTTTGTCTCTCAGCTGTCAATCACTGATTATTCAGGAGCTTTCCCGCCTCCACGCATACAGCCTTTCCCAAGCAAAAGTGTCTTAGAAATTGTAAATCAATGTATTGCTTTATGTGATTGAGTAGGCCATATGATTTTCACATCATTTTGAAGAAAAAACTCTAGACTACTAGATCCTATTTTGAAAAGTCTTGGGAAAACATGTTTAGAATGAGTTTTGTGGTGTTATATCAGTGACTTAAAAATTTTGCTTTTTCAAAAACCACGCATAAACATTTTTCTCTCAAAAATACAAACATGTACATACATGTTGATTATATGATATTGTAGACCAGTTTGTGATGAACACAGTGTTATGAGACTTTTGCCATTAATATGTTTTCAAGCAACTGAAAAAAGCACAAATGTCAGTGCATGTCAAAACTTCCCCAGGGCCCTAAAAACCCCTTAGACCCCAGAGGGTTAAATTTAGAAGAGCTTAAATTTCTCACCACTTGGAGCAAATTCTGGCAAACAACACAAACCTAATAAATAAGCAAAAAGTGCTTACCTTATGGCCATACGTTGTTTGTGTTGCTCGTCAGGTTCGCCCAGGCGGTGTGACTGTCCAGCTCTTTTCTATCCCGGGTTTCGGCACCAAATGTTGTGGTTTTCCTTTTCCTCAAATGAAACAATCTTCAGTCTTAGGTTTTGATTTCAAGAGATAGACTTTTATTTTCCGGTCAAATAAAAAGCCGAGCCTGCCCTGATGAATCCCCCCAGAACCAGAGTCCTGGGAGGACTCTCCAAAACCAGTCTGACCTTCTGAGCCAGGCTTGGTAAATATATATGGTCTTTGTTCCCTCCCCTCCTTATGCTTAAACAATATAGGATTTGTGAAAGGAAGAAACACATGACATCCCTCAGACCAGTGACTCCCTCCCATGACCTATTTGACCCTTGGCTGAAAACCCTTTGTGCCTGTCCAGATGGCTCTTTAAACTACCATAAAACCTGAATACACACAGCTGTTCTTAAATCCACACAGATGGCTTTTAAAACTTCTAACACATAAGACACCACACAGATGGCTTTTATAAGGCATAGTAAACTACTTCATACTATAAGGCATAGTTGGATTATAATGGTAAACTCATGATGCACATTTAAAGATTAAAATAAACTACTTCACGTGTGAGAGAGAGATGCATTAAAAAGAGACAGTACGTTATACACACAATCTCTAACTTCAGTGTTAAATAATATGTCGTTTAATATGTCATTATCAATATCTGAATGAGAAATGAACTGACCTTCTAGCATCTGAAATCTCGGTAACTTGTATGAATCACGTGAGCTACTGTAAGAATGTAATGTACTATATTGTTATCTTAAATATAAAAATATAGGTGGGCAATCAAAATCATTCAAAATAATTGCATTTTATAAACTAACGTTACTTAAGTGTATTCGTAGAACGGACATCACAAATATAACGTTAGGCGAAAGAGCACAGCTTACCTGAAACTGACCACCTTTTCAACACCCGGCATGGCTTCAAGTTACCGGAACATCGTAGTCAAACCATTACTTGGGATAAGGGTGTTCCTCATTCGGCTTCCCGTCCGTTAAAATTGGTGAGAAACAAACATAAAGTACGCTTTTTAAGTTTAACGCGTCGCCTTCAGCCACTGCCTCAGCTGCTCATCATATGCAGCCGGAAGTACGTTGACAAAATGAGCGCAATGGCGCCGCCCTTGTTGTCGTGGAAAATAAGGTGAATAGGGAATGTGGAGTTGACGTCACGCCGTGAGTAATCCGCCATATTTGCAGGATCGCCTCCTATCCCGCTGTATTTGAGTTAGTGTGTTGGAGGTTGTTTTTGTATTTTCTGTCGAGATTTTAATAAACTTCGATATGTTTGGTCAGAACTGCTCGATCAAGAACTGCCACAGCAGGTCACACGATCGTTCAGGGAGGAAACTGAACAACGGAATACGTTTTTTCTAGTGATGGGCAGTCCGGCTCTTTCCATTGATTCGGCTCTTTCGGCTCAAGCTCTGGCTCTACATTTTAGTGATGGCAGTCCGGCTCTTTTCATAGATTCGGCTCTTCTGGCTCGGCTCCCTTAGAAGAGCCGGCTCCCCTGCCTGCGTCTGAAGATTCGGCTCTGCTCGTTCGCTACAAAGAATCAGCTCTTAGAGCCGCTCGTTCGCGAACGACCCATCACTAGTTTTTTCAGCTTTTATTTGGGGGAAGCCGGTGGAGGAGCTGACGAAAAGACGCCGGATCGCATGGTTTGCCTGCCGCAATCAGGAGAAAAACTTTTACTTTTCAAAAAAATCCCTGCATCAGCGAGAGTGTGTTTGCTGCATTTTCAGTCATTCAGTAATTTGTGATTAATAAAAGCAGAACCACTTAAATTGTCTTGTTTTTATGCTAACACTGTCAAACTAACTTGTAAATGTAAATTATGTAACGTTATTTATTCATTTCTGATTAACCTCACCACATGAGTTATAAAAATAAATCTTTAGACAAATTTGACGATTATAACAAATATTTTTTATTAAATGCAACTGCTCAAACCCACTGCTTGTGACTCTTTAAAATGACATAACGTTAGCTAAATATTTAGCATTTTGTTTGTTTTAATAACTTGGCCAAGAACAGAAGTGCCATCTTATCAACATGTGTTGATTCATTGCACAGAATACAACAGATTTTTTTATAGAATCATTAAGATACTTAGGTATTAATACATTGTAAGTAAATGGCATATTTCTTTTAGCTGGTTTGCCAACCGTCATAAGACTCCGAAAGAAGAATGTCATCTTACTATGAGCTTGAAGGGATTTATAGCTCTTAAACTCCTGCAAAGTGTATGCACTCAATCCAAAAACAAGGTAATAATAACAGATATGTGAGTGGAGGTAGTGCGTCTGGATCCGTAATCCAGTCATGGGCTGCTAAATCATCTGTTGTTTATTTGTCCAATAAAGTTTTTTGGCAGTAGCACTTAGTTTCTCCCGATAGGGTCCCTTCTCTTTTTCTTTTAATATATAATAATACAAATTAAATTAGGGGAAAAAAAATATTAATAATAATAAATAAATAAATAACCTATATCCTATCATATATCCCTATATTCTTCAGATATTCCACGACAGCATCTTTAATCCCTTCTCCTGTTGTTCCCAAAGCACCTTCAAGATTCCATTTTCTTCCTGCCTGGCTTATCTTTTGCTTTAATAAAATCCTCTCTTCTCTATATTTCCGGCAATGCAACAATATATGTTCTGCATTTTCTGTAGTTTTACATTCTATACATTCATCTGATTTAGTTACCTAATAAAAATAATGTTTTATTTAATCCTGTATGGTCAAACCTCAGTCTGGTTAAAACAGACTCCTCTTTTCTATTCCATCTATTAACACCCTGTGCATTAATACATTTCTGTATACTATAATATTTCCTTCCACTTTTGTCCATATCCCATATGTCCTGCCATTTCTTCATCATTTCTTTTTTAATTATTGCTTTAGCTTCTCCTTTACCAAATGGAATATTTATAATGTCATTTATACTAGTAGATTTCTTTGCTATTTGGTCTGCTTTCTCATTTCCTTTTATATTTACATCAGGCAGGTACCCAGCAGAATCTCACATCTATCTGAAGCTTCCGTATTCTAAATAGACTTTGATGTATTTCTAACATTAGATCTTCTCTGTTAGATCTCATATTTTGAATACTGTAAAGGGCTGCTACAGAGTCAACACAATATACCACTCTATCTGGTTTTACTTCCTCCACCCACTGTAACCCTACAATAATTGCCATCATCTCTGCCGTGTAAACTGATATCTGATCAGGCAATCTTTTCCCAATACTTACATTCAATGTTGGTAAACTCCTATGCCTACCCTGTTTTCTTCATCTTTGGATCCATCTGTATAAATATCCAAGTAACTGTAAAATTTGTTTTTTATGTATTGACTTGCCATATGGCCTTTCTTACTCTCTTCCCATTGATCTTTTAGTTCCATTATATCCAAATCTACCTCAGGTTTTGGAAACAACCAAATGGGAGTATTACTAATAGGAGTAGGATTATTAAAACAAATATTATCTATTCTATATTCTTCTGATTTAGTCTTTGTTACCCATCCAAATCCATTACCTTTAAAAGAATTATATTCCCAACATTCCTTAATAACACTATTGGTAGGGTTTTCATTACCACATCCACGTAATCGACACCAGTATGTAAGCATGAGTTTATCTCTTCTTAAGTCTGAGGGCACTTCTCCTACTTCTACCTGAATTGCCTTAGTTGGTGTTGATCTCATAGCCCCATAACAAATTCTCAAAGCTTTGTTAATAACCCTCTCCAATTTCATTAAATGCATTTTAGCTGCTGCTCCATACACAAAACATCCATAATCTATTGTTGACCTCATTAAAGCCCTATAAATATACATTAGTGATTGTTTATCTGCTACCCATTCTTTCCCAGCTAATGCCCTCATCAGATTTATAACTTTTTTACATTTTGATTCCACCTTTTCCATATGTACTCTCCATGTACCTTTTTGATCTAACCACATACCCAAATATTTAAAGCATTCTACTTTTTCCATATTATGGCCATATAACTTCAAGTTTTGTTTATCTATCCCCTTCTTCCTGGTAAATAACATATGACAAGATTTGCTTGAAGAGAGCTTAAAGCCCCAATTATATGACCATTGTTCTACTTTTTTAATTGCTTCATTAATTTTACTACACCTATAGGATCCCGTCCTCTGACCCAAATGGCCCCATCGTCTGCATACAGGGCTGACCCAACTCTTCTATCCAAATTCATAAAAATATCATTAATCATTACATTAAATAAAACTGGACTTATAACGCTTCCTTGTGGAATTCCATTAGTAATTTCATATTCCTCAGACACTTCTGATCCCTGCGGTGACGTACATTAACATTCCCTATTTATGAGCTAAATAGTGGCTATGTACGACGGTGCATAAAACACTTTAAAGAAATTAAACAAACCTTGTAATCGCTGTTAACTTTGCTTACACAATGAAATACCATACATCTCACAAGTTATTTGGCAAAAACCACATGTAATTAAATTAATGGTTATTTCTGGGCTTAACGTGGGTTATTCGTAGTCGGTCTAAAAGACGTCTTTTCAACGTCTTTGTCGGACGTTGAAAAGACGTCCCCATCAAGGTGCAGAATGAAAGGTTTTCCGACGTCTTTTTCTGACGTCTTTTGGACGTCCAATAAAGACGTTGAAAAGACGTCCCCATCAGGGTGCAGAATGAAAGGTTTTCCGACGTCTTTTTCTGACGTCTTTTGGACGTCCAATAATGACGTCTATAGGACGTCTTTTTAAGGTCCAAATTTAGTTGAAATGTGGTCATTGTGGACATATTTTCAACGTCTTATAACGTCAACTGCAGATTTATTTTAGACATCATTTAGCTAAATAAAGACTCACACTTTGCACTCCATTAAACGTATTTATTCAAAACTTATTTTGTATAAATGTGGTTGTGTGTGTGTTTGTGTGTGTACAAATGCATAAAAGCTAAATACAACAAATAAAAACAATACAATTATAACATTTAAAAACAACATAAATAAACAATATATACACTTTAAAAAAATTTAAAAGTGCATCTATTCAAAAAGTAATGTTAAAAAATGTTTATTGTGTACCCCTCCCTTTCTTGATGGTGCACGTTTAAGATGGTCTTAAGCATGTTTTCTTATCAGCTGCTCCGTTGCATCTTTACTCCATTACTCCACCTGTAAAAATGGAAAGACAAAAAATATAAATATGCAAAAGCAGCCTGTAGTCATACACCAAGTACACATACATGTTATAAGAAAACAGCAAGGTTTAAATCCTTTGTACACCCTTACTTCATAGCTTTTGCAGCACTGTACCAACTGTCCTCTAGGTGTAAATTTTCACCTCATGATTTATCATCTGTTAACAATTTCCCTGTATTTTTACAATCCTGGCAGCACGTCTATTTCTTGTTTATTTTTAGTGTATTTTACTGTAATACCTATATTGACAGATTAATTTTTTTACTTACTACAGTAATTACAAATAATATTACATACTATATAGTTAATTTAGATATAAATCTATAGTTATTAATATTGTAAAAACGCTATTCTTGACATGACATTATGAATTAAAAGGCAATTCAAGCCATGTTTATATAAAAAAAAGTTTTTTAATCATTTCATTGAAACAAAAAATATTTAAAACATTTTAAACATTAAGTATTATAGTAAAGAGCCAGTAAGATGACAATTTTAAGCGTCCTATCACTTTTTATTAGTCACGGACAACAGGTTTAAATTAGCCTGGTTAGCCAGACCTACATCAAGATATAAGGTCTGGCAACTCTTCACACAAACGGCTCAATGCAAGGGGCGGGATATAAGGTTGTCCCTCAAAATGCCTCTGCACGCAATAGGATAGCGCTATGACCAATCAGAGCAACGAAGAAGGTGACGTAATTACCGTAACCAGTCGGCAAAACTCCAAACACATCTTTCTTGCTTAAAAAGGACTTCAGTAGGGTTATTTGCTCTTCTCTCAAAGAAAAACATAAGTCTAATTCCTCCAGAGTCGCGGCCAAAGCCGCTTCAAAAGAAAGCTGTTCGCCAGCAGCAGCAGCCATTCTTTGTTTTCAAGTAGGAACCGTTGCAGCTCTGTCGTCATCATGTTAAGCCCGCCCCACAGACGCTACACACGATGTGATTGGCCTGACCAAATTTTGGTTTTTGGAGCTGTTAAGTGTATTGTGAGTGCCTAGACTAAACCCTGGCAGCAAATATATTTTGCGGCCGCTAGGGTGCGTCTAGATTTCTAGGCTAGGTTTAAATGCATGCAAGGTCAAAAAACACTGTAATTTTCCCAAAATATACATTTAAAATTAACCCATTTCTCAGAGATCCCCAAACTATTCGTGTGAAGCCATTAAGTCTTCTTAAACCCCACCTTTCAGTAGCCTACACTGCTTTGATTGGACAACTGCAGACCACAGATCAGTGGCACAGACCAACAATAGTGCAACATGTATTGACCTAGTGCTAACATGATTTACTGAGAAGACCTTATCGACATTAGGGATGCAGCAATTATAGATTTTGATGGTACGGTTATAGTCTGATAAATAATCACGGTTGTACGGTTATTACGGTTATTAAGGATTCATTTATTTTACAACATTAATGTATAAAATCACATGAATAAATGTTTTAACAATTGCTAAATTCTTCTGTATTTTCAGTTTGTGTATTTTTCTACAATTCTTGGACAAATGATAATAATAATAATAATAACTTAGCTGGCTTTGACTTAAACATTATGGGTGTCTTTTGAAACCTGTAGGCTGTTCATTTTAATGATCTTTTGAATAAATGTAATTTTACATTTGGACTGAATAAATGTATATTATTTTGGTTTGTTTGAAGTAAAACGAATTCATTCATTCGTCTCAAAACGAATAATAACACAGGGTCATCCTGGACCAGGTACATTTTGACAGGTGTAGCTTAATATTACACAAAAATCTAATATAAATATTAGGGGTGGCAAGATTAACATGTTAACTCAAGCTATTCATTAATTAATCATAAACGCATTAAAATAATTCAACCTAAGGAAATGCAGTCAGACCACCAGGAGCCCCGCCCGGGTTTGATCCGCGAGCAGGAGGTTTTTAATGCTGTACAGACATGGAGTGTGGCTCTTTCACGTACTCATGTAGGTGCGCACGCGCACACACACACACACACACACACACACACACGCACACACACGCACACACCAGATGCACGAACAACTAAGAGACACGTCACGCGGCCACATATTCTTTTGAACACGGAGCTTTGTCATACAGTGCATCATGACGCACGCGCCTCTTGGTGGTTCGTGGATCTGGTTCGTGTGTGTGTGCTTAACCGTGACATTTTAAAGCGCGGTCAATAGTGAAACCGGTTAATCGCTGCATCTCTAATCGACATTAATACACATCATTCATCATTAATCCAAGCAATAAAAACGACAACAGAAACTAACATTCTACACCCATTTAAGCATTTATGTAAACTAACCGGGTCATATCAAAACCTAAGTGAGCATGCCCTAGCCGCTTGCTAACGTGACTCTCTGACAGTATATAGAGTTTAAACAACTTCATCATTCATCATTAATCCAAGCAGTAAAAACGACGATAGAAACTAACAATTTTACACTCATTTAAGCATTTATGTAAACTAACCGGGTGATAGCAAAACAATAAGTGAGCATGTGTTAACCGCTTGCTAACGTGACTCTCAGAGTTTAAACAACGATATAATTCATCATTAATCCAAGCAATAAAAACGACGATAGACATTTTACACTCATTTAAGCAAGTATGTAGCTATAATCATACTTACAGGTTGTGGTTAGGAGACGCATGTTGTTCCAAATAAAGTGGGTACTGAACCATCTTTCATTGCCAAACGTCTAAGTTAATAAATCCCTCTGTTAAAAATTAATTTTAACTAGAGGTCGACCGATATGTGTTTTTCAGAGGCAATGCCAATACCGATTATTACTAATCAAGTAGACCCACAACTGATATTCTGAACTGATATGGCTGGTGTAAAAATGAATATTAATGTCAAAATTAAGACTCAGGGTCTGACAAAAACTCTCAATACTTTGAAACATTTTTAATTCTTCTGACTCTAAGAAATGTTATTTATAACAATCATATTAATAATAACAAAAAAGAGCAGGAAGCACCAATAAACTATATATACATAAAAATGTATTGAATTAAATATATTAATTATTTTCTGATGATTTTATCATTGCATACAATAGTAGAACTATTTAGTTAATCATGTTGCACATAAATGGATGAACTATCATATGTAGAGATGCTCCGATCAATCGGCCAACAATGGCATTAAATGACTCGAGTTTTGAGCGTTTAAACGTTCATTTTCCTCACAGCTGCTCTTGTCTGCGTTCAGCCGCCGCACGCACACACAGCAGCCTGTCATCAGTGCATGTGAACAGAGCGATCTCTCTCACGTCTTAAAGCTACAGTATCATAATTCATCTCTCAATACAATCACTCTCTGCTCTTGACTAAGGAACTGTTATACTTCATACGAATGTGTGTATATTTAATACATACAGTAAAGACTGTGAAGAGTTTTATTTTCAGTACTCTTAGGAGACAAACGTTTTTAAAGAGATATTAAATATCTCTTTGAAGAAGAGTGCTAATTTATTTGATTCACTATTAACTCTTTCACCGCCAGCGTTTTTAAAAAAAGTTGCCAGCCAGCGCCAGCGTTTTTCATGATTTTCACCAAAGTTTAAGGCCTTCCAGAAAATGTTCTTCTTTAAATTAATAAACATACAATATACCAAATGAAAGAACAGACCCTCTGCTTTCAAACAAAAAAAAAACGTTTCATCCTACCTTTAGTGGTTCTTTTGCAATCAGCTTTTGAATATGGGTAGGTTTTTGCAAAAACACCATATTTTGAGCAAAAAGCAAAAATAATTCCATATTTGTGACGGACTTTTCATAGAGATCCGATTCAGAGCGATCTTTAGAACAGACACGGACATGCAGCAGCTTGCCATAGGGCAATACTTCCGGTTTTAAAAAGTTGCGGAAGGGCGCCACCTGGTGGATAATAGCGGTATTGCGGAAAGACGGAAAATCTCGTCATTGGCGGGGAAGCGTTTTCTCTTAATTGACGAGATATCTCGTCAATGGCGGGGAAAGAGTTAAAACAATAATATACCCAATTACTGTAAGTAATATAACAAAGGCAATATCTGTGGTATTACTTTATCTAGAAAAAATGTAACAGTTTACAGTCATCAAATAGCTTGCATGTCAGCTAAAAAAATTGGAATTGGTATCGGCCGATCGCGAAGATAACAGATCGGTAATTTGTATCGGCTGCAAAAATCCAGATCGGAGCATCCCTAATCATATGGATATAATGATTAACTAAACAATTTGTATTATGTAATAGGTGTAATTAATGTAATTGCCTTCATAGCTTCATTCTGTATGTTTTTAAAAAGACTACAAATGTTTTCATAAAACTATAACATTAATACCATATCATAGGCACAATTAGTTGGTTCAACAGCCTATTCCTTAAGTATATATGTCCTCAAGACAGGCATTTAAGCATACCCGTGTGTATATGAACATTTCTGTGTAATAAATAAGTCGCAAAAAATAACTTGATCTGTTACTTGTTGCAAGCAGGCGGCTGTGGGCGCGTGCATAAGAGCACACTGAGTGAAGACCAAAGTGGTCAAGTTCTTTATGCTTTAAAGTGGCTTGTATTTTTAAAATTACATGACTTACAATGACGTGCAAATGCCAGCTCGGTCAAGTGCCTGAAATGCGTGCTAAACTCTTGTATTGCAGTGTCAACTCACAGAGCGAAATCATTGCAAAGCAGCTCGAGTTAGCAATCGCTTTCTGCGGTGTCTTCAGCCTCCTGCACTGATTGGCCGGACTCATGACTCCCAACAAATCAGATGGGCAGTAGGCGGGCATTGCTGTAGGCAACTGAATACGGACTACGGGCACATCCGGGAACTTGACTGTAAATTTCGTCACCGCCCCTTTTTGGGGGATAAAAAAGCAGACCTTCCGTTAGGGATGCTCCGATCAGGGTTTTTGCAGGCCGATACCAATCACCGATTTGTTGTCTTCGTGATCGGCCGATACCAATGCCGATACCAATTTTTCAAGCTGATGTGCAAGCTTTTTGATGACTGTTACTGGTAACATTTTTTCTAGATAAAGTAATAACACAGATGTTGCCTTTGTTATATTACTTGCAGTAATTAGGTTTATTATTGTTTTAATAGAGAATCAAAAAATTAGCACAACAAATATTTCTTCTGCAAAGAGAAATTGAATATGCCTTTAAAAAGTCTTATGTCTGTTAAAAGTGATAAAAATAAAACACTTCAAAGTCTAAACTGTATGAATTAAACATACACGCATTCGTATGAAGTATAACAGTTCTTTAGTGAAGAGCAGAAAGTGATTTTATTGAGAGATGAATTAGGATACTGTAGCTTTAAGACGTGAGAGAGATCACTCTGTTCACGTGCACTGATGACTGAGGCTTCTGTGTGTGCATGCGCCGGATGTACATGGACAAGAGCAGCTGTGAGGAAAATGAAAGTTTAAACGCTCAAACTTTAAAACGCATGCAAATAATAAACTTTTGGCATGAGGATGCAATTATCCGCGATAGATGTGTGTTGTATACGCTGTTTGATGGGAATGTGAAAACGCGTCGCGCTGTTGATCAGATCGCGTCCTCATAGAAAATACACTTATCTCTGCAAACACAAAGAGAGAAATGCAAATCTTCATGTCACACACGAGCGATGGGTTATAAAAATGCTCGCATTGCGTAAAAATGGTCTCTAACTGCAGCCGCATTCAGGAGCCCTATGTTGACAAAGGTAAACAGAAAGATCGGTTTATGAGATCGGCAAATTTAGCGAGGACCGATCGAGTCATTTAATGACGTTATCGGCTGATACCGATCGGCGGCCGATCGATCGGAGCATCCCTACCTTCCATTGGCTTCCATTCAAAATAGCGAAACAAAGCAACGTTTTTACACAGCCGGCAGGCGTAAATAACTTATGAAATCACTCAGATTAAACATGTCGAGTATTTATCTGTCCACCCTGCCTGCCATAGAGCCCGAAAGATACATTAACACATTTAATTTGGTCAATATAAAAACTTGTCTCTTTCATTCTCACAGCGTCAAATTTGTGTAACAACGCCATCCAGTGATTGCTGGAAATATCGCCAGTTAGTTGTATGGCTGGACGGAAAAGTGCACTCATTACTCTAAATATAAAGACATAATAAATAAATACGAAGTAACTTTCAAATATGAAGTAAAATCATTCACTTGCTTCCCTGTTGACTCGATGAGGTACGAGTAAATGTCCGGGTAAGACACCTCTGGCCAATAGGGAGCGTTGTTACACAAATTTGACACTGTTGATGTATCTTTCGCGCTCTATGGCAGGCAGGGTGGACAGATAATTACTCAACATGTTTAATCTGAGTGATTTCATAAGTTATTTACGCCTGCCGGCTGTGTACGAAGTTTGCTTTGTTCCGCTATTTAGAATGGAAGCCAATGGAAGGTCTAGTCTGATTTCCCCCAAAAGTGGGGTGAACCTGTTCAGAGACATTCTATGACGCTGCGCCGGTTGTGCGTATAGAGTGCCCTGTTCCGTGTTCCGACAGCTCTCACTAAATCCATGGCTGCGTCAGAGCAGAAATAGTGCATTTCAAAATCAAATTACATTATCGGCAAATAGGCTTTTAAAATGTCCGATGTCGATAGTCGGCAAAATGCTTAATATCGACCTCTATAATCGGCCAGATTGATAATCGGTCGACCCCTAATTTTAACCACAGATTCTTCACAGCCAAATATTTAGTATACCCTCCTTGAAAATGTCTCCTTTGGTAGTGAAAACAGCACAAACTGAAAACACAGCATGATGTTTACACACTAACTAGCTGTGGGCAGGTCATAGTTTTCGTTTCTCCCGCAGGCAAGGCTGTAGGCGGAGATTAGTATCTCGTGTGACGTGGAAGTGTTCGTGTGACGTGGAAAATATCAGGCAGGAGAATCAGTCCATATAACGACTCGTTTCAGTGAGTCAGAGTCGACTCCCTGCTTTAGAAGCCAATAACTTTATTAATTGTGCACTTTTTGGTTCAACTACTTTGCACATTGTTTACATTGATGGACAGCTACATGACACACTGCAATACAGGTCAGTTTCGATTTTGGATCTGTGTGGCTCTTCAATAATAACTAAATGATGACTATGTATATCAGGGTAACCCTGATGTATATATAACATCTGTAAAAAAAAAAACTCTACGTTACAATCACACTTGTGTGTTTGTGTGTGCTTAAGAAAGTATGTACGTTTGTTCTCTAGAACCGGGGATTTGTACATGTACATTATTTTCACATTAATATTGGATGCATTTATTTTTTCGACAAATTAAACTATTAAGAAATTGTAACTTGTCTTATTCACATTGTAGGGTCGTTTAGACCCAGAGGATCAAAAACAGTAAATCTTTTAAACACCTTCAGAAAAACCAAATCAAGCCCAGATTTTTGTATTCAAATTTAGAATATTTAGGAAGTCAGGGTTCAGGGTTTATACAGAAATCCTTAAGTTAAATTTACTACTTTTTACTACCTTTTTTACTACCTTCAGAATATTTTTTAAAACCATCACGACACTGAATTGCAAGTGTTAATCAGCGACCTTTCTATTATTTACAAAGATTTTGACATATATTACATACAAAAAAGAATAAAAATTGAAAAAAATTCTTCTGACTGAATTATTTTTCAGGCCAAGTCATATTCCTTTACCTAACACTTTATGTAGGCGAGACCAATAGCATTTTAAGGGGAGATTTTTTTGCCATAAATTCCATATTGAAGTCTCCTGTGGCATATATAGGTAGCTGTAGTTTGCAGGGCATTTCAGATTAAGGCGAAACAGCTAAATAACTCACTATACTGCATAAAAAGAAAACATGAATATCACCACCTTTAATGAATATTTTATTAATTATTTATTAATTGTAAATGTATTTATTTTAGCATTTACTAATAATTTTTTAATCAAAGTTGAAACTGTTAACATTAGTGAATGAACCACCGTCAATTACTGTAATGACATAAACAAGAATTAATTAATACTTATATACTCTATATTTTTCATTGTTTGTTTATGTTATATAATGCATTTACTAATGTGAACAAATACAACTTTTTCATATCATATTATTCAGTGCACATAAACGAATAATCCAGGGTCTGTTCTGTTCACACAACAGTTTACAGTCACAGCTCTAATACAGTAACGTTATGTATGAATATAAACCCTGAACGAGTAACTCGAATAAAACTAGTGTAGAATTCGCACAGGATGTCTGTAACTATAGTGACAGTTGTTAATTGAATGACTGTACCTTTATCAATTTTAATACAGTTTTTGGATCTGATTAAGTCCCTGAGTGCGGTCTCTTTTCTACCACTGTACCTTTATCAACAAATTATTATGTTACAATAGAGGCAGCGCTGATGTGCTAGTTTATGCGCAATGTTTCTGCTGTTTACTTTCTCCTAAAACCTAAATGGTCGTGTTTATATGAGGATATTTGCAAAGACGGGATTTTTGAGGCATATGTGTTATTTAAGGCCAATAAAGCGGCAAAAATACGTACAACACAAGCTCAATGAGAATGAGAAACGAATGCGCGGCTAGCGTGCTCCTCTGACACAGAAACAGCGGACGCACTTTTGTTTGAGTTTGAATGGCTTAAAATCACTTGTTTTTAAACGGCTGTGCTTAAATATATGTACAAATGTTACGTTTTTGTGACCACACGCAAATGCAACTGCAAGAACCGACAGGTGGATGACATCAAAGTCCCGCGAGAGCGTTTCGGAAGCAGTCTCCTCTTATGATTCCTCGTCAATCGCTCTCAAGGGATTTGGATGTCATCTGCCTTTTGGTTGTTGTGGCGCCACATGAAGTTTACCCACGAGTTAAACAAACCCGTTGTACCAGCCACTGGCTATATCAGCATAGCATTAAAAAGCATGCCGCGGATGATCAGTAACGTGAGAAATCATTTACCCCCAAAATACAGGACCCCTTACGTTAGTCATACTGTGCAAAGACACGCAATTACCTGTTTGGTTTTCTTAGCCCACGAACTGAAAGGCTTGCCAATCTTCATCATTTCGCTAAGCCAAGTCAATCGTCTTTTACACCTTTATCGACCTTCAAAACATCGGAGCCTTCCTGCATTATAAGTTTGAGCATCAGCATTTTGAGCATTTTACCTCAGCTTAACGTGATACAGTCAGAAAACCCGGAGTGGATCCGGTCCGTAGTGATTACAGAACGCTTACAGTGGAGAGAGGAACGTGATTTGGCTCCACTCCAGGCTTTGATCACATCCCAGAGACGAAAGATCTTTGATTATTTGCCCAGATATGCAGGTGATTTGAACTCATTTCCAGGCATCATAACATTACAAAAGGCAATCGAAAATTTACTACCTCGTCAGATGACGCTTACTACTTTTTACTACTTTTTACTGGCCTTAATTTGGCATAATTTAATTTACTACTTTTACTACCTTTTACAACCCCGCGGAAACCCTGGGGTTGAGACAAATGGCACTGAAAACTAAAAAAAAATGACTAACCTTAAAACCAGGAATTACTGGAGGCAGTGGAGGACGAGGTAAAATCTAATAAATGAAAGAAAGAACATTAATATGTTATTTGCAATTGTTGACACACAATTACAGTACAGTCATTACCAAATGTTGAGAATTATGTTATTATTAAAGTCAATCTCCAAGAATGTGCCAGGCAGTTATAAAATATCTTAGGATGCCAATAATTAAGACAAGCAAATAGGTGAAAGTTATTACATGCGTGTGTATAGATATGCAGTCTTAAACATGGGACATTATGGAGTGGTTTCCCAGACAGGGATTATCTGAAGCTAAGACTAGGCCTTAGTTTAATTAGGAAATATAACTAGTTTCAACAAACATTCCTTACTAAAAACATTACGGGGCGGTTTCCCGGACAGGGATTAGATTAGTCCTAGACTAAAATAAATGTGCACTGATATATCTTAAAATACCAGGGATGTAACGATTCAATCGCGGTCCCCATTAAAAATGCCTGTCTGAAATCGATTCTGAATCGCAAGGCTGCGATTCTTTGTTTTATGCACAGCTTGTGTGTGTACTACGGCATTTGGTCAGTAGGAAGTCCTTATCAATCTAAAATCATTATGAGTCGGAGTCGTTTATAGCGTGTATTTAAAAAAGCAACACTCGTTAAGCAAAATCATTCGAAATATTCTTTATTATCATGAAAATACCTGAAACAATTTGAAGAACAGCGTATAAATATTCCTGTGTAGACATTTCCTGGAAAAGTGTTTGCAATGATACTTCTTGTGTGGCACACAGGGAGTTTCTGCATGAGATAGCCCCCTGGCGTTCGGATGTGCCGGATTTCACCGTAATTCATTCAAATTCATTCATTGAGAAAACGCGCATTTGCACGGTTAATCGTTACACCCCTATAAAATACATTAGTGTCCTTTGTTTAGACTCAAAATGGACACCAGTAATGTTTTAGTAAGGCATGTTTGTTGAAAACTAGTTATAATTCCTAATTATACTAAGGCCTAATCCCGGCATAAAATAATACCCGTTCGGGAAACCACCCCTACTTGTGTGCATTTTGAGCCAAAACAAAGAGCACTGATGTGTTTTAAGATGTCACTGCAAGTTGTTTTCAGTTTGGACAGCTCTGTCTAATCCCTGTTCGGGAAACCGCACCTATAAATAACAAAGAATCAACAAATCAAAATGATTCGTAGGCTACATAGTTCTGAAAGGTTCAGATGTTCATAGTGCTTTTCAGCATCCTTGCATGTTAACATACAGCCAATTATTGTTGTGCATTTAACGTTAAAAGTTAGCCTATACGATCTCTAGCTCTCACTCACACACCTGTTTATTAGGAGTAAAATACAGGTATATTATTATTAATAATATAAATAGATAAAATCAGACATTGTTGAATTTATTAATAACTAATTAGATATTTGTATTATCCCAAAACAATTTAAATATACACTGTAAATGTGCATTTTGCATGTGGTGAGTGAGGGGCATAGCTGTATATGTAAACGAGTTATGTTGTCATTTTACTATTGTTATTCAGTAGCTGCTAGTGTTTAATTGCTAGCTATAGTATAGTGCATTAACTGTGGTAGTTAAAGAACTAAATGCTGATCAAATTGAATCAAAATGTTGATTAAATGTTTTGGACAGTTTTTGGAGTAGAAACCATCAACTCTGGCAACACTGCATTTGAGCTTATCTGGCGACTGATATATTCCTGTGGGTGGAGGTTAGGAAAAAACACCTCTAATATTGACATCATTCAACCAGGAAGTAGGGGGCTGTAGTACAAACCGGCAGGTCACTGAAGGCTTTGAAAGGTGAATTGTATTAGAGAAAATATACCTTTATCATTTTGCAGGTATTATTTATGCTCTAACAGCAACATTACATGGTAACTAAAGTTTGGAATATGGGATCCGGAAAACGGGACCTTTACATGAAATTGAACAAAATGGTTAATTAAAAAGATCTTAAATTACCTCAGGAAAACTGGCACTACTGAAGGAAAACCGGCACTACTGAAACATAATTGAAAAAGAGCAAGATATTACAAACGTCAGCATATATTAAAATGTATTTTGTTTTCTTTGAGGTTAATCAAAACAAATACTTACTGTACAAAGATGCAAAGATGCTTGGTAAAATGGCTCTGAAAAGAGCCTTTGGGGTGTATGTAGGTCCTGTTTACAAAAACAGAAAGGAGAAAAAGAAGTCAAATATATTGCAACTACCTTTGTAAATTAATATGCATTCAGTTTTCATTGATCTTTATTGACTAAACAGTATGTTAAGAACATGACAAATCAGTATGACTTCTAGATTGATCACTTACAAAAATCAGATGACAATCGATCACTGAAAAAACAGAAAAGACAATTATTCTATTTTGTTTAAATTCCAAAGGTTAGAAACCAGTCTAACGTTAAGGGAGACCGGGGCTGGTTGTCTCACGGGTTGGTTGTCACACTGCTTATTCCAGACATACTACATGGCACTGTGGTACAATTTTGATATCAATTTGTTAGCCTTTAATAGCTTACTCATTTGCACTTGAAATTTTGCTGAGCAGACACATTGAGGTTAGGAGACAATTTTTAATTTTTATGGGTCAGAGTAAATTTTCATGTTGGTGTTGTTTTTGTGTTGAGATCTTGTAGGATGTTAGTCATTCAAAAACAAAACACTCATTAAAAAGCCAAAAGTAGTAGCTTTATTTTGAGTCATCTTTTAGCGATCAAGTTAAAGCCGTGTGGCAGCTAGCTTAGCATGTTTGTCAAGAAGTCAGTTGGGGATGGTTGTCACATAGCTTGCGGGATTGGTTGTCACATAAGAATATTGGACATGTAGACCTTTTAAGACTGTTTGTCTGTTTGTTTGTTTGTTTGTTTGTTTTTGTTTGCTGTTAAAATAAAATAAAGCATTAAATAAAGAGGGTTTAACACAAAAAAAAATATTTTTATTTCTTAACACAGTAGACAATAGGCTTTATGCCCAGCTGCACTACTTCCTGAACTTGAGCCAGCTTCTTGTTTCCTGTCTGCCATTATTGGACAAACTGATTAATCCAGGTGTGCCTGACCTCAGTAGTCACAACAACAATAATCAGACAGACCTGGATTAATCAGTTTGTCCAATAATGTCAGACAGGAAACAATGAGCTGGCTGAAGTTCAGGAAGTAGTGCAGCTGGGCATAAAGCCTATTCAAGTAACTGATCACCCACTTTAATCCCATTGTTTAAACATAAGGGGCATTAATAACAACTATCATAGGGGTGGATTCATATTAAAACTTATTTGCAGTTTCTAGCTTAAAAAAAATAAAAAGTTACACATTATCTTTTCAGATCCCAATTTATCACTGAAATCCTATAGAACCTCTATAGAGACAACCAACCCCATACCCTGTGACAACCAACCCCGTGATGGGGTTGGTTGTCACATTGTGTCAGTGTCTTTGATGGTTAATTACTTCCTGTTACAATACAATCGAAAAGTAGAAAGTATACACATTTAAAGCCAAGACTCCAAAGTTTCATTTCATGTAGGAATTACTGCTGAAAGATTTTTGAAGATGAGCAATTCATGCATGAGTAAAAATTGTGACAACCAACCCCGGTCTCCCCTACTACAGTGCCTGTGCGCTTGTATTGAACTGAGCTCTTTGATTGACAGGTGAACTTTTACCATAGAAGCCCACTTTTAAGCATGTCACTTAGACAAAATCATTAAAAATGCATTCAAATGGTTAATATTATAAAAGGACGGATGTCATTTTTTGTGTGGGAAGAAAAAGTCAATTTTACGACCGTGTATTTAGTTTCACATGGCTGTCATTAAGGAACGAGATCCCCTCGGACTGAAAGAGATAAACGAGTTCCCCAAGACGGTCTAAAATAACTCACTGAAAAATATTTAATACGCGAACATATTAACAGTCAGTTAATAACAACTAACCAAGTCTGAAAATAGCCTACGGAACGTTATCCTCCGCGGTGTCAAATTCTGTCATCCGTTTATCGAAAACAATTCTCGAAAAACTCGACGTTTTCTAACAAAAATATTTTTGACAATAAAATAAGTACACAAAACAAAATAAACACACACTGTTTGGAATGGATAAACATAACTTACCTGTTCACAGCAGGTTGAATCCGTGGAGTACGTTTACTTCTTCTTCTTCTGGTGTTTTATGGCGGTTTGGCAAACCAACGAAAAAGGTGCATTACCGCCACCTACTGATCTGGAGTGTGGAGTGGGCATAGATTTGGAAGAAAGAAATACAAAAAAAAAAAAAAATTATTTAAAACCTAAATTCTGTTTATTATTCCTATGTTTTTCAAATATTTAAATAATACTTCTTGAATTCTTGATTGCCTACCCTCTTTTCCTAACAATACTTTTAATGAAATATTTTCAACTCCCATACATCTTAATTCTTGTATTAACTGAAATCTCTCCCTTTCATATGCAGAACACTCATTAATAATATGAATTACTGTTTCTAATTCTCCACATTTGTCACATTCTCCCGATTCATGTTTACCTATTTTAAATAGACTATAGTTTAATGCTGTATGTCCAATTCTTAGTCTTGAGATAATGACATCCTTCTTTCTATTTCCATTCCACTTCCTCCCATTTCCAACCTTCTCCTGTATCTGAAAGAGATGTCTTCCTTTAGTTTCATTATTCCACATCTTTTGCCATTTCTTATTTACTTCAAACGAAATCACGCTCTTGAATTCTGTTTTACTCAAAGCTACCTTAATATCTATTTGTGTATGATCTAAAGCTTTCTTTGCTAGCAAATCTACTATTTCATTACCATCCACACCCACATGTGCAGGCACCCAAAGGAAATGTACCTCCATCCTTAACTGCCTGATTCTAAACAGACTTTGTAATATTTCAAATATTAAATCTTGCCTTGATTCTGATTTTCCACTTTTTAGACTAGTGAGAGCAGCCATTGAGTCACTACATATCACAGTTCTTTCTGGTTGGACTTCTTCAATCCACTGTAGAGCTATTATAATAGCTAAAAGTTCGGTAGTAAAAACTGACACTTGATCTGATAGTCTTTTTGCAATGTTTGTCTTAAAAGCAGGAATATATACTGCTGCTGCCGTTCTTTCAGACTCTGGATCCTTAGATCCATCAGTGAATACCTGTAGTACAGCATAGTACTCTTGTGTAATATACTGTTGAACTACCAGATCAGTTGGTAAGCTCATCTCCAAATTTTCCAATATTTTGTGAATTTGTAAATCTATTGAAGGCATTTTAAACAGCCAAGGGGGAATTGCTGGTATAGCCACAGAAGGAGCTATTACATGATCTTTCAACTCCAAATTGTTTATCTCTTTCCTTACTACCCAACCGAAGCTAGTTATTTCTTTATATTCATACTCCCAACAATCTTTCAAAAGTGCTCTAACTGGATGATTTTCCTGATGTCCCTTTACACCGTACAAATATCTTTGTCTCAGCTGGAGCCTACGCATTTCTATAGGCAGTTCTCCCATTTCAACTTGTAGTGAAACTATCGGGGATGATCTAAATGCACCACAACATATTCGCAAAGCTTGATTTTGAACAACCTCAATCTTTTTAAGTATTGTTTTGTTTGCAGAACTGTATACTAAACATCCATAATCAATGTTTGACCTAACCACAGCATAGTAAATTCTTTTTAATGACTGACACGTTGCCCCCCAATCAGCTCCTGACAAGCACCTTAACACATTTATTCCTTTTTTGCATTTTTCTATCAGTTTCTGAATGTGAATTCTAAAATTTAATTTAGAATCCATCCACATACCCAAAAACCTTATAACATTTACTTGTTCCAGCTTATACCCATACATTTTAATATTCAGTCTTGGACTATTCTTCTTTTTCGAAAAACAAACCACTTGTGTTTTTGCCACAGAAAACCGGAAACCCCAGTTATTTGCCCATTCTTCCACCTCATTCACTGCTTTTTGCATTTTATTTTCTACAAACGGAACATTTCGCCCCCTTTTCCATAGTGCTCCGTCATCAGCATACAGAGACCTTCCAATTCCAGAATCTACATTATGATAAATGTCATTAATCATTAAATTAAAAAGAATAGGACTACTCACACTTCCCTGGGGAGTTCCATTCTCAATTGGAAGGATCTGAGAAAAAGCAGTCCCTACTTGTACTTGAATCGTTCTTCCAAATAAAAAACCCATAATCCAGTTATACATTCTTCCGTCAATTCTCAAGCTTTCCAGTTTCATTAAGAGCCCCTCTTTCCACAGCATATCATAGGCTTTTTCTACATCAAAAAACACTCCCACTAACACTTCTTTATTAACTTGAGCTTTTCGAATTTCAGTTTCCAAACATAATATTGAATCCATCATATTTCTCCCTTTTCTAAATCCACTTTGACATGCAGAGAAAACATTCCTACTTTCAGTTACATAGGTCAATCTGTTCATAACCATCCGTTCCATAACTTTACATAAATTTGACTGCAGCCCAATAGGTCTATAATTAATTGGCTGAGAGTGGTCTTTTCCTGGTTTGGCTATTGGTATTACCACCCCATGTTTCCAATCTGCAGGTAAATTCCCAGTTTCCCATATTTTGTTAAAAAGTCTTAGAATCATATTTAAGCATAAATCAGATAAATGCGTTATCATCTCATAACATATGTCGTCCTTGCCTGGAGAAGTACGCTTGACCCCCACAAGTGCTCTCTTTAACTCATATAGATTAAACTCTGTATCTACCAAACTTCCTGATGGCTTCTTCTTAACATATATGTGAGAATTCTCCCTAACTTTCTGTTCTCTATACCTCCTCATATTCTCTGACATATTTTCATTACTGTGCACCTTAACAAAAGTTTCCACTAACATCTCTGCTTTATCACTATCCTTTATTGCTATTTTTCCATTATTTACTAAAACTGGTACATTGCTGTTTTTCTGAATCCCTCCCATCTTCCTTATCATATTCCAAATTTCATTAATTTCAATATCCTCCCCTATTCTATTGCAAAACTCTTTCCAGTAATTTCTTTTAGCTTTTCTTACTTCTCTCCTTACTACTGCTTGTGCTTTCTTAAAGTTAATGTACTCACTGAACAAAATAGATTTTCTGGCTTTCTTCATCGCTTTATTTCTTTCCCTTACTGCTTTACTACATTCTTCATTCCACCATGGTACTGCTTTCTTACTATTTACGGTTTTCTTTTTTTTCCCTATTGCTTCCTCTGCCGTAGTTCTTAAGACTTCACTTATTTCCTTATTTAACTCTTCAACGCCATTATTACCTAAAATCATTTCACACATCCTATTATGACACAATTCTGTAAATAGTTCCCAGTTAGCTGCCTTGAATTTCCATCTTGGGACTCTTTCCAACAAAGTTTGGGTAATGTCCATACCAAATTTACACCATATAGGATAATGGTCACTTCCCATTGTGCTTTGTTTATTTACATTCCATTCACATATTCTTGCTAGATTTTCTGACATTAGGGTAATATCTAAAACTGACCTACGTCCATGTGATACATCTATTCTTGTACAACATCCATTATTAACACACACTAACTGTCCCCAATCTAACATGTCTTCAACAATCTGCCCATTGAAATCTGTCTTAATACTCCCCCACAAAGTATTGTGAGCATTGAAATCACCATTACTTTCTGATTTATATTACCTCTTATACTCTCCAATACTTCCTTACTTAACTTTTCACATGGATTATAAAAATTTATAACTTTAGTACTGTGGTTCCCTTCCCAAACTTCCATCATTACCACCTCTTTATCTAAATTCTCTTCAACATTTCTGTATCCCACACCATGCTTTACAAACGTAGCTACCCCCCCTCCATTACCTTGTTTCCTATCTTTTCGAATTACCCCATACCCTTGTAATATAAAATTTAATTGAGGTTTGAGCCAGGTTTCTTGTACACATATTATATCAGGTTTGTTTTCTAAATCAGAGATGAACTTTTTAAACTCTTGGCCATTAGCTATTAAGCTTCTAGCATTCCACTGAAGTATTAACAACACCATTATATAGCACCACATCCTGGTTGAGTGTATGTTGTTTGCATCTTTAATTTCTCGTTAATCATATCCACCGAAATACCTTCGATCTCTAGGTACTTTTCTGCTGCTTTGATTATAATTTTAATTCTTTCTGTCCGACTTTCAGTTTGTGCCGAACAATTAACTACTTCAGCCATAAAAGTAACAAATGCAACATTATCCTTAATCCCAACTTTCTCTTTTGTACTTTCCATTGCCATTTCTGTCTTTCGTTGCATGCTTTCTTTACTTTTGTCTCCTGATTCCAAATTCTGTCCTACTTTTTTAATAGCCTCAGAATATGACAATCCCTCCTGTATCCTGACACTCTGTACTTGAGCCGCATGTTTCCTCACCTTGCACCCTCCATACCCCGCACTGTGATCCCCTCCACAGTTACAACATTTGGGGTTAATTTCTTGCCCACAATTTCCATATTCATGTTCTCCACCGCATCTCGCACACCTCTGTTTGCCTCTGCACACCGCCGCTACATGCCCGAACTTTTGGCATTTAAAACATCTCAAAGGTGGGGGTACAAAAAGCCTTATTGAGAAACTCATATATCCCAACATGACTTTATTTGGCAGTCTTTCCTCATCAAAATGAATCATTACGGAGAGGCTGTCTCCCCTTTCATTGTTTCGATTACATTTTAGCCTTTTTACATCAATCACTTTAGCTCCAGTAAGACCTTTCTTAATCTTTTCCACTGTAACCTCTGTAGGGATCCCTCCCAGATAGCACACGTACGTCGCGGAGACGTCTGCTAAATATCGCTTCATCTTCTGTAGATCGGCTGCGAACATTGAAAAGTAAGACGTCTGCAATATCTCTGCAAGACGTCTTGGCGAAGTCTTGAAACATTCGAAATCTTTGCGAGCTGCATGCATCTTCTGGAGATCTTGAATCCGAGCAAACGCAGACGAATCAGCTGACCTCAATGCTCAACTCATTTCATTGTTTACACTTATTTCTTGTTTAATTGTATTGAACACAAACTAAAGATTAAAAAAAACAGCTGCATATAATTTGCCAGTTTTTTAAGGGTTTGGCATTTAGTTTGCATTCATAAAATATTATTTTTATATACCCTACCTCGTATCACGTGTAATATAGAAACCTAATATATGAAATCATACCCGTATGTATACTGTATGCGTTAGTCCAGTTTCACTTACATATTTTGTAGTAAGGACGAGAGGACTCCTGCATTTAAATTGCGTTTATGCTTTAAGTGCAGAATAAAACACATAAAGGTTCTCAAAGAAAGTACCGTGTGCACGTAAATAATCTCACTGGCAACATTTTAACAAATATACTGTAACCAATAATAGATAAGCAGTCTCTGCACCGTTCTCTAACAGATGTCTGTATAGATGAAGAAACCTTATACAATGTTGAAACACATTATACATGTATTAATTTGACCAGGTATTATCCAGCATCACAGCATGAATTGTTCTGACAAGTTTGTTTACCATATTAAATTTATGAAACCTATATGTGCTGAATGTTCTTTACATCCAGAGCCTCCTACCCAATATACTGCAAAGCTATTACATTTACCACCTGTTCATTTAATCACTACACAAGACCCAGAGCTGGTCATGACACTTTACATTTTAGACTTTGCATGTTCTACATAAAGAAGGAATTCTTTAAAAATGAATGAATTTATAATAAACCTAAAAATTAAAAAAACTGTGATGTAGTAAGTGCTGAAAGTACCATGTGACACTGTGCATATAATCACAAATATTGGAGACTGTTACACAAGACTTTGATGCGACTTTAATTACAATACAACATTCAGTACACCAGGGGATTTTAAACTGTGGGTCAGGAGGACCCACTTGTCGGTCACACAGTAGGTTAAGGTGTGTTGCACACCTTAATGATGCAACAACAGTTTGGCCAATTAATAATTAACAATGACAATGGTTTTGAAAGAATATACCATAAAATATTTGGTATTGCAAATAAACTTATATTTACTTTTCAGTGGTTCTCAACGTTATTCCTCGAGGCCCACGGCCCTGCACATTTTGTATGTCTCTCTTATTTAACACACCTGATTCAAATCATCAGCTCATTAGAAGAGATCTCAATGAACTGAACTGAGTCTGTCAGATAAAAGAGACATACAAAATGTGCAGAGCAGTGGGCCTCGAGGAATAACGTTAAGAACCACTTCTTCACATTATGAAATATTATGAAAATAAAATGACTCCACTGAAAAAGAACAAATGTGTTTTACCCCATTAAAAAAAATGTATATTTAAAAATATTTTAGTGGGTCTAGAATAGATTATACTTGTCTAATAGGTTTTAAAATGAAAAGTTTGGAAACCCCAGCTTTACACAATACTAGTCTCAATTAAAGTTAATATTAAGTTGTAATATAACTGAAATAGCATTTGCAATTGACAGACATTAAATTAAACTGATGGCAGATGAGGTGTGGGGATGATGCTGGGCCAGAGTTGAATCTGTGCATCTTAGTAGATCAGGGTGCTTCATCCTTAAGAGCTGCATAAAAAAAGAGAAAGGATCTAAAAAGAAAAAAATATTTCTCTCAAATCAACATTGGACTATCAACCCCAAATTAATAATAATGCAATTACATGCAAACAAACCTGTCAACCGTCAATATATAACAGATACTACACACCTGTGTCCAATACATCAAGATTCTCACAACATTTTAGGGCTAGCTTATTACCACAGTTCTGGCTATTCTTCATATTCTGTGTGGTTTTTAATTTGCAACTGTGACAAAAATGAACTTTTCATTAACATTACCATTTGTTAACGCCAGGAGAAGTTTGTGCTCTTGTGCCAATTATGGCAGAAAACGGTAACTGGATAATTTAACATTCATGTTCATAAATATTATGTGCTGTAAAAATAGTTTAAAGTTTGTTTGCGGTTCATGTAAGGCTGTGAAGGGCTAGCCACCACCTTGTCTGCAATGTCAAATGACGCATCTCGTTGAGGTCGGTGTTGATGGATCTGTCCCAAGTTGAGAGGTCGGATACTCAACTTTGTTTACTGTTCCAGACTTCTTATGGGTTTGAGGTCAATAATATCAAACATCCAAGTTGTCTCGAACACAGCATTAGTTCACAGACTCCAGTTCAGTTCTATCTGTAACAAAAGAACGCAATGAGAACATTATCACATCAGACAAAGTATTTCATTTATATAAATTGCACCCAAAGAAAAACCAAAATATTAAAAACATGAAAGATCAAAATCTTCATTTAAACCCAAAGGACTAGCCTGGTAATACCATTCTCTGCTACTTTGCTTGAGCGGAAGTACGAAGTCTGACGTAGTCAGGCTTAACGGGGACATGGTCTTTAAATAAAACACCCAAAATGACTCTTTGTAAGAGTTTTCACTATCTCCACCACAGTAAGAATTCATTTCTTTCTCAATACTTAAACATTAAAGGTCACGTTTTTCCTGATCCCATATTTCAAACTTTAGGTAGTGTGTAATGTTGCTGTAATAGCATAAATAATACCTGTAAATGATAAAGCTCAAAGTTCACTGCCAGCCAGGCGATGTATTATCTTTAAGAGAATTCCCCTTTCAATACAGCGAACGGCCGGTTTGGACTACAGCCCTTTACTTCCCGGTTGAATGATGTCAAAGCAAGTGTGTTTGACTAAACTCCGCTCTGGCTAAGCTAAGCTGCTGTCAAATCACAACACACTAAACCAGTGGTTTTCAATTTGTCCTAGGGGACCCACAGCTCTGCATATTTTGTTTGTCTCCCTTAACTGACACACCCAGTTCTGTTCATGGATCTGTCCCTTAATGCGCTGATCATCTGAATCAGGTGTGTTAGATAAGGGAGACATGCAAAATGTGCAGGGCAGTGGGTCCCCTAGGACAGTGGTTCTCAACTCCAGTCCTCAGGACCCGCTGCTCTGCATATTGTGCATGTCTCCCTTATTTAACACACCTGATTCAGATCATCAGCTCGTTAGGATAGATTCCATGAACTGAACTGAGTCTGTCAGATAAAAGAGACATACAAAATGTGTAGAGCAGTGGGTCCCGAGGACTGGAGTTGAGAACCACTGCCCTAGGACAAGATTGAAAACCACTGCACTAAACAAGCTACACAATCAGAACTCGTTACGTATTTCTGAAGGAGGGACTTCATAGGACAAAGAAGACACCAGCCTGTTTTTAGGACAGTGAAAGCACTATATAGATAAGTAGATTGTGTGAAAAATACCGCATGTGAAACATGAACACATGTTATATTGTGCACTGTAAACACAATCAAAGCTTCAAAAACACAGGAAAAACAGGACCTTTAAAGTTGTTCAGTATTATGGTTGTAATCAATAAAATGACAGGCAATTTTATTTAAAGATCATATCCCCTTTGGGTTTAAATGCAGATTTTAATCTTTCATGCCATGAAGGCAATAACACCCAAACATCTGTCCTTGTATTGTTTGATTAGAAAAACAGGTCTAAGCACCTAAAGCTGGGAAAGCATGGTGAGGGTTCTGATTTTTGTGTATATCCAATTTGAATGACTGACTGTACACACTGTGTATAACAACTCTTTGTGTTTGATTTGTGTGACCTGAGGCGCATTATCTTGTATCCAAAATAGCTGCATTGGTTTATAGTTCATGCAGCAACAACCAGTTGTCATAAATGAAAAATAAAATAATGTATTTTTATCCAATTCATCCGAGAAATCATTTGGTAATTAAAATAATGTACCTTAAAAAAAACTTTCATTAATTACTTTATGTGGGAAGAGACTCATAGGTGGAGGCAGAAGTTTGGTCTACACTTTCCATAGCTGGTGCACAGGGATTGTGGTAGGCTAGTGACACAATTTAAGAAGACTGGTTCAAAATATGCTTTACAACCAGAGGTTGAATTAAACTTTCTTATTGGCTGTCATTTTGACAGATAATGCTGTAACAAATCTGTCATAATCAATTAGGACTAAAATATCAACAAAAAACTTAGAAAATGAACAAAACCAACTATCTGAATCAGTTTGAACTCTAACCTTGAGGTCTGGATAGACAAAGTGAGTGTTTATCTGTGTAAAAGTTGAAGACTGATGCAGTTGTCATTAAGGCTGATTTAGTCAGACCTACCCCAATGCCTCTACACAGTAGGCTATGCGCCACTTTTCATTTACACGTTTGCGTCGTTGTTCGCATCGATGTGCATTTACACATGCAGAACCCTAGTAGCCAATGTCCATAGGCATTTACCAATGTAAAATACAATATCAAGGCAAAAGCTGAAAAAATAAAAAGCGGCAGAAAAAACCCTTGTTGGGGGCCAATCACACCAAATGCTTTTTAAAGATGTGGAAACGCAAGGTGCACCTTGATTTGGTCACTTTATAAAAAGCAGTGCAGCTTTTTATATTGCAGGGCAACCACCGAGGCTGCTGTCCTGTCAATCAAATGTTGAAGCGTGAGCGCTCTTTTGCTGTAAACTGTCATATAAGCAGAAACTTTAAAAAGAGGATGCTTGCACTGACTTTGAACGAAGGTGAGAGGTGCATAAACACACAGGAGACAGTAAGTGACTGAAGTATGGTTGTTTCAAATAACTGTAAACATCGGTCCCTACAACGAAAGGCCCGCCTCTCCCCATATTCAATTGGACAAAGGAAAGACACAAAGACGTCGGGTGCTTTTCCGCTCTTAGCGCTCCTTAAAAAATGCATGTTGCAGGAGAGGGCAAAAGGCATTCAGTGCACATAAACCGCGCACATAACGCTCAATGCTGGGGTTAAAAAAGATTTACCTCATAGTAAAGACCACTGGATCTGCAGCGTAATGATGGTCTTCAGAAGGCCTCTCATGGTGGTCTTGATTCAGAGGTTTGAGAAGACTACCAAGCACCAGAGCCAGCTAACAGGTGGACCAAACATCAAGCCAGAATTCTGCATGAGTCAGGTAAGCAGAATAAAAGACACTGTAAATAAACAATAATAAAAGATGGTCATTAATGACTTTCATATTCATGTTAATGCTTTGAAAATTATCTTATTTCTTTCAGAATCTTTTGATAATATTGCCAAATGCAACAAATGGAAAAAAGCATGCTTTATGACAACCTCAGCAGCAGAACCCATGACTTTCTCCTGGGTAGACGAGAAAAAAAAGTTTGGTATCAACACCCATCTAACAATTAAGGTAAAAGATAAAGTTTTATGATCCCTGCCTGCATTCAGGTTAGAGTATGGGGTAAGTTGACCGTTCTAGGGGTGTTTCTCAAATGCAAGGTTGCATCCTATGGAGGCTGCGTCCATTAGACCTGTCCTTCTGAGATTTCGAGGTTAGAAAAAAGCCAGAATGAGATGGTTTAGTTTGAAGTCCAAGGCAACGTCATGGTTTCCGCCCCAGTGGTCATGGCATGAAAACTTTAAAGAGAGAAGTTGAAAATTAGCAATGCATCACCAAAAAAAATCCAATACTGTACAGTGAATAAAAGTCATGTATCAACTGTCTTTACAACATGGACAGTTGAACATTTTGTAATAAAAAGTAAAAAAAGAGAAAACAAGCAGATTGAGATGTTCCTCGACGATGCTTGATGACGTGGCAGCCGAGACTTTTTTTTATTAAACAAATATTCATGTACAAACAATAAGGCAATAATAATAGTTGTTAACATTAAACAACAATACACATACACATATTAATTAATATTTAATTAAATGCAAAATAATAATAATAAAAAAAATAAAATAAAAAATAATAAGGGGCTAGGGTTTTTCTTCTAAATCATATTCACATATGATGGACAAAAGACTAGTTGCATTTTTCTTCTTAATCGCTTTAAGGGCTTTTATAAATGAAACAAATTCAGCAGGAAATGCATAAAACGTGGCAGCCGAGACATGCAGCCTTCTAGGACGGAGCATTTTTCGAAAAAAAAAAAAAAAAAAAAAAAAAAAAAAAAAAGGACGGAGCATTATTTATTTTTATTTTATATATGTATAATGTACCCCCTGACTGAACTTGTATTTCTTATTATTTAAAAAAAAAATATTAAAAATAATTTTAAAAGGACGCAGCTGTGCGGTTGAGAAACGACCGGAAACGACTTATATGTCACAAGGCCATCACGTGACCACAATATTTACCAGAAGACCGTTATTTGCTCGATTACCCTCAACTTTTTTGTCGCAAATAACATCATTAATAACCTGTAAATAATCAAATTTGTACACATTACGTTCCTCTTCACTTTGTAATAGTATGTTTTTGGTTTAATAGTCGGCTTTTAGTTCGTTTTTCTGTCAGTTTGATCGTCAAAATCTTGGTAAGTATAGCTTGTCATTCCTGGGTTTTAATTGTTAGAAATACGAATTAAAGAACAGATATAACTAATATAACTGAGACAATTAATAAATACAATTATCGAACCACTCCAATAGAACAACGTTAACGGTTTTGAGTGGTTTAAGGTCTGACTGACAGTAAATGTTAACGTTATCCGTATAAGGGCCATTTTAACGTAACGTTACAGGGCGGGAAAGGTTTGAGACATTTAATAACTCTATTAAACTGGCTGGTTTATCCCCACCAATGCGTAACATATAAAGTTAACGTTACAACGTGGCTTCGGGACTTCGCAGCGGCCTGAATAGCATTGTATTGCTAAACGTTAATAAGCTTTTAATCGCGTATAGAACGCGATAATTAAGACGATAATTCTGTAGGTCGACTAACTTACATGCATGCATAACATATTTTCTGTTTAAATGGTTAACTTACCTTGACACTGAAACTCCGTCACTGAAGCACTGTTGCTTCACCCGTTGGAACATCCTACTAGCTTAAGGAGTTAAAAATCGAGTTGGAAAAGAACAAAAAATCGTTCTGTGATCGTTCGACACGACACCCAGAAGCTGCAAAAACCGATTGAGGTTACACTATACTGAATGAACGCAACGTTGAGTGCAGGCAGCCCACACATCTTTTAGATGTGTTCGACTTCATGCTGATCTACGCGCAAACCGATCGTGACATCAAGTACCGCGAGTTCAAACCTTTTCCGGGGCTTTCCCAAAACTCTCGCGGTACTTTGATGTCATACCACGTGCTGTCTGCGCATCTCGGTGTTAAGTCAAACACACCTGAATGTATTTGTTGGCTGCACTCCCTTGCGCTCAGTGATGTAGGTGTAACGAAATAAATGTATTAAATTGATATTATATAAATAAATATTGTTATAAAAATCTTTATACAATGATTAGCTGTCATTAATAAATTAATCTTTGATTTGAAAAATCAGTATACGTAAATTTCCCTCTCAAGTTATGAAATGCCTAAATAAGATCAAAATGGTGAAAATACAACAATGTATATTTGACCAATTTAGCATTTATTAACTTTTGCCTTTTTGAATTGACTTCAGAAAGTTATCTACAGCCACACATCCACTGTATACCAAGTTATGATGATCAATTATGAGAATGCAAAAGGATTGATAGATCAGTAAACAAACAACAAAAAGGTAATGTCTTAATAGATTTCTGCTTTTGTTACTTATTCATGTATTTGAATTACATAATTCAAAATCAAACGTTAATAATTATAGGGTTTCAACTTGTTGCAGCTTTACAAAAAATGTAGAATTTGTAGGAGCATGGACAACTGAGTAACAAAGTCATATTATGCAGATGGGTGCTCATGGGGGCCTCCGAATAAATACATGGACAGGCTGCTAAAGAGGGTCAGGATGATGGAGATGCAAGAGCCAAAGACAGCACAGACCAAACACCAGGCCAGAATTCTGCATGAGTCAGGTAAGCAGAATCAGTTACACTGTATAAAATCATTTATTAATACACAGTACAATTAATAACACATTATTTTTCATAGCTGTAAAAAACAAAAGAATGAAACCGTACCTGCATTTTAGTTTCCAGCCTTTTTCACAAAGTTGCCGACAACTGGAAGAATGTCCCAAATTGCTGAAAAAAGAAATTCAGTAAGTCCTTATAAAAGGCTTCATTTAACTTCAAAAATACCCCTAAATCCTTAAAGAACACGCCCTTATTTTGGGAATTTAGCTTATTCACCGTATCCCCCAGAGTTAGATAAGTCCATACATACCTTTCTCATCCCTGTGCGTGCTGTAACTCTGTCTGATGCAGCCCCCGCTAGCTTAGCTTAGCACAAAGACTGAAAGTGAATGGCTCCAGCTAGCATACTGCTTCCAAACATGACAAAATAACGCAAACATTTTCCTATTTATGTGTTGTGATTTGTATAGTCAAATTCACTACCAGTCTTTTGTTCTAAGCTAAGCTAGCAGGGGCTGCGTCAGACAGAGTTACAGCACGCACGGATATGAGAATGGTATGTATGGACTTATCTAACTCTGGGGGATACTGCGAATAAGCTAAATTCCAAAAATGTGGGTGTGTTCCTTTAAAAATCAGCACCCCTAGTTAATCTGGATGCTAAAACCTAAGGCAGGTCCAAGCCTAGGATTTAGTGTGTTTATTTGTAAATGTAAAAAATGCAGCTTACCATTCCCAGATCCAGTGGGCAGGTTAAAGAGTATTTTTTAATATGAGACAGAAAACAGAAACACATTTTAAATGGCATTTAAAGACAACATACCACTTCATAAAACTAAATTTTCTGTTTAATCCATAGATTGAGTAATTTTCACTCTAGAGAACCTGGGGTGACCACCAAGGACGAATGCAAAGTAAGTGACCTACAAAACAAAAAACATTAATATTTTACGACTGTTTCGAGATAAGTACTCTGCATATCTATAGCAATATGCAGATTCTTGAGTAAAATTTCTCTCAGACAATATAGACTCAGATGGCTTCATGGTTGACCATACTGTATTTGTAGTTTAACAATTTCTATCATGTTAAAGTTCTCACACAAAAATTGCTAGTCTAAGAATTCTACAAGAAACCTTGTTCCCCACAAAGGCTTGATGGGTTGTGCAACTTACCTGCTTCCATTTACAGCTCCAGTGAGTGTCTCTAAGGTAGATCCTAATGCAGATGGATGGAATGTTGATCCGCCTAACATGCAAGGTAAAAGAGCATTTGATAGCATAGTGGATAAACAAATAGCTTTTTTTCATTTTCACAGCATTTTCAAAAACCACATAACACTTGCTATTACATTGATATATATATATCATAACAATGTCTAACTCTGATCCATACAAAACAGATTTTCTGTACCGAGAACTTTGGATGACCATCAAGACAGTAAGTTTTCAAAAATCTGACCTCAATTTTAGTAACCATTTAAAGATTGTTTTTCTTTTAGTTTATTTAAATAATACCCTAAAGTCCTCCGTTCATCTTCGGAAACACAGTTTAAGATATTTTAGATGTAGTCCGAGAGCTTGCTGACCCTCCATTAAAACTGTATGTACGATATACTGTTCATGTCCAGTTAGGTAATAAAAACATCATCAAAGTAGTTCATGTGACATCAGTGGGTCAGTTACAATTTGTTGAAGCATCAAAAATACATTTAGGTCCAAAAATTATGACTTTATTCGGCATTGTCTTCTCTTTCGGGTCTGTTGTGAACCGTGTGCATGACACTGCTGCTGTACGACGCTGCTGGCGTGTTATCTGGTGCACCCAAGCTTTTTTTTTTCGTTTACAGTCTGAGGGAGACGCTGTAAACAAAACAATCTTCGCAAACATGTCTGAGGATCACACGTCAGCAGCGCCACTGTGCACGCGCACTCGCAACAGACCCGGAAGAGAAGACAATGCTGAATAAATCGTTATTTTTGGACCAAAATGTATTAATGATGCTTCAACAAATTCTAACTGACCCACTGATGTCACATGGACTACTTTGATGATGTTTTAATTAACTTTCTGGAAATGAGACAGTATACAGCACATACATTTTTTGGAGGGTCAGAAAGCTCTCGGACTAAATCTAAAACATCTTAAACTGTGTTCCGAAGATGAACGGAGGTCTTACAAGTTTGGAACAACATGAGGGTGAGTCATTAATTACATTATTTTCATTTTTGGGTGAACTATCCCTTTAAATGGAAAACACCAGCGCTTTCCAAAATGTTACTATGTTTTTACTTTAGACGAATTTATACTTACCCATCTTTTTGCAAAGCGTGCACTTAATCTTTGTACAGCGCATTGTGAATGTGTTAGCATTTAGCCTAGCCCCATTCATTCCTTAGGATCCAAACAGGGATGAATTTAGAAGCCACCCAACCCGTTTTCCCTATTTAAAGACTGTTACATAAGTAGTTACACGAGTAAGTATGGTGGCACAAAATAAAATGTGGCAATTTTTTAAGCGGATAAAAATGAGAACTATATTGTATGGCAAAAGACCACTAAGTTTGCAGCACTTCGACCGCGGCGCACAGTAACATCATCACTCCTGATTACTCCACCTCTCGCTCAAACTTAAAAGAGGGGGAGTTGTCAGGAGTGATGATGTTACTGCGCGCCGAGGAATGAATGGGGCTAGGCTAAATGCTAACACATTCACGACGCGCTGTACAAATATTAAGTGCATGCATTGATGAAAGATAGGGATGTATTAATTTATCTAAGTTGAGGTAAGAACATAGTAAAATATTGAAAAACTGTGGTGTTTTCCTTTAAAAGCAGCACTCCTATTTATTTTGAGTGCTAAAAATATTAGCCACAGACAGTTTAAGGCCTTATGCTGCATTCACACCGCCAACAACCTAGTCACTGTGTGTCAGCCATTTCTTTTAATGAGTTTATCAGAAGGCGTTCCCAATTCTGGTTGTCCTAGTAAAAACTACAAACAAATGAGTAACAATCCTCTCAGTAAATGACAAAAGAGTGATGACATGAACTTCACTGCTTCACTCTCATTGGTAGTTTCTCCCAAAAGTCCTTCATCAAGTTGAACTTTACTCAAAGTTGTGGCATAGCTGGACATGCCCACTTCCTGTTGTCAATGGTCACAGTTGCTCATGTTGCTTAATGGGGCAAAGCTTTCATTGGAATTAACGAGATTGTGTTTGCTAGTCGCTGGTGGTGTACAAGCAGCATTAGTGTGTGTGTCTTTAAAAATATATCAAATGCAAATTACCTGATCTAACATTCCCAGCTACAGAGGGCATCCTTTATTCAGTCCCTAATGCAGATGGTTGGAGTGTTGATCCACCTAACATGAGGGGTAAAAGAGCGTTTGTTAGCATAATGAGAAAGAAAACAGAAACACATTATTAGTGGCATTTAAACACATTAACACTTGTTTATACTACATTTTATGTTCAATCCATAGAGCACTCGTTTTGAGTCCTGAAACCCTGGGGTGACCACCGTGAACAAATACAGAGTAAGTTACCTAAAAAACACAATAATAATATTTATTTATAAAAAGTTCTTATAAAAAAGCATCATCATTTACTCAGATGAAGTGTTACCTTACCAACATGTTCAAGGAAGGTGCAGGTCTGATGATCCATCCAACATTGTACCAGTAAAATTATCTGAAACAGACAAATGCAGTTATAAGAATTTTACCTAAACTACACACCTATTTGATTCTTAAGTTTAAATAAATCAAAATAATGCATTTAATAGTAAAGCATTTTAAAAGCTACACTCCTAATTCATTTATCTTTGCTATTGCAGCTGCAAAAAGGCAGTCTTGACGGTACTAGGATGAATGCAAATAAAGACTAACCACCTGACTTCAGAGGTCCAGTCTCTTGTGGGAAGCAGGTGCTTGTTACCCCAAATACGGATGAAGAGTGACGAAGAGGATGATGATTTTTTTTCTCAAACATCTGCTGAAGATCTTGACAGGCGGGAGACAAAATTAACAGACTGAGGGTTTATACAAAGAATCTTACTCAGCCAATATTAAAGATAAGATATTTTTACAAAATGTTCTTTTCATTGTTTAGGATGATTTTATGTAGAAAACAGTACATCACAAAAAAGACTTTAGCTGGGTTTTCACAGGCAGAGCCTTACACACACACTAACCACAATTATAAACGCAACACTAACACAGAATTAGACAGATTTGTGAATAATATTTGAGAGAAATAGGCCTTTTGGGGACATAGAAAATATTTAAGTTCAGCTCATGAAATGAAAAATGGGGGCAAAAACAAATATTAAAAAGTGCAATACAAATATCAACCATAATACTGATCGTTTTAATCAAGTAAGCCACTATATCTTTCTAGAATCTTACACAAGACTCGTGTAACTCGTGTACTCGTGTTACATGAACGATCAAAATAAATTAACGTCAGACAGGTGGGCGAAATATCAATATTAAAGCATGATTAACTGTTATCAACCCAATTTCAAGGTATTATTGAAATGATCCCACACCAAACAGTTTATTATTTAAATGCATTATTACTACATACCTTAAGCAAATGTTCCACGCCTTTCTTCTTCATGGCATTGCGAGGTCAAGCGGATGTTGTTATGTAGAATCATGACCTTGACGTAAAGACGCACATCCGTAATTTATTTAACAATGACAACACTTTCGGGTAATTTTATCTTCTAGATCCTAATTAAAGCTATACAGAAAGAACAGCCTTTCACGATTATTTCCTGGTAATTTTTTGAAATGTTTTATTTTAGAATGGAGATTAATAAAGCAGACGCGGAAAGGTTTTGATTATTTTAAATATGTTATGTTTATATGTTGTTGTTTTCGCATACTGTCATGTAAAAAATATCTTTAAAGATAAATGAATGAAAGTTTTCATTGTTTAATTTGAATAAATGTGTTTTATAAAATCAATAACTGCTTTAAGATCAATTGAAAATGGTGTTTTAATTACTTAATATCGATGACACAGCATGTATGTGTAGATGTGTGTAGAAATAATTTGCTGTAGTTTTGGGCAATTCAATTTGTTAATGAGGGATCTTGTAATCTTACAAACATCTGGGAAAGAGCGGCTTACCGTCTTTCTAAGCTCTTCTAAAGATCTGGGAAAGAGCGGCTCGGCATCTTTTAAAGCTCTTCTAAACATCTGGAAAAAAACGGCTCCGCATCTTTTAAAGCTCTTCTAAAGATCTATGAAAGAGCGGCTTGCCGTTCTAACATCTTGTAAAGATCTGGGAAACGGCGGCTCGCCATCGTTCTAAATAACATACATCTTGTAAAGATCTGCTGGGTGTCTTGCAAACAGCTGGGTCGGACGTCTCGGCGACGCCTTCCAGATGAGCAAACGCCCTATATAATACGTCTTCCAGACGAAAAAGAAGACATCGCGCAGACATCTCCGCGACGTACGTGTGCTATCTGGGGTGATGGCCTCGCGACATATAAGTCGTTTCCGGTCGTTTCTCAAACGCACAGCTGCGTCCTTTTAAAATTATTTTTAATATTTTTTTTAAATAATAAGAAATACAAAGGGGGACATTATACATATATAAAATAAAAATAAATAAGGCTCCGTCCTTATTATTATTTTTTTTTTTAAATAAGGCTCCGTGCCATGACGTGGCAGCATGTCTCGGCTGCCACGTCATCAAGCATCGTCGAAGGACATCTCAATCTGCTTGTTTTCTATTTTGTTGTTTTAATTTAATTACAAAATGTTTAACTGTCCATGTTGTAAAGACAGTTGATACATGACTTTTATTCACTGTACTACATTATTGGATTTTTTTGGTGATGCATTGCTAATTTTCAACTTCTCTCTTTAAAGTTTTCATGCCATGATCACTGGGGCGGAAACCATTATGACGTTGCCTTGGACATCAAACTAAACCATCTCATTCTGGCTTTTTTCTAACATCGAAATCTCAGAAGGCCAGGACTAAGATGGACGCAGCCTCCACATGCAACCTTGCATTTGAGGAACACCCATAGAACGGTCAACTTACCCCATACTCTAACCTGAATGCAGGGATCATAAAACTTTATCTTTTACCTTAATTGTTAGATGGGTGTTGATACCAAACTTTTTTGTCTCGTCTACCCAGGAGAAAGTCATGGGTTCTGCTGCTGAGGTTGTCATAAAGCATGCTTTTTCCATTTGTTGCATTGGGCAATATTATCAAAAGATTCTGAAAGAAATAAGATAATTTTCAAAGCATTAACATGAATATGAAAGCATTAAGTCATTAATGATCATCTTTTATTATTGTTTATTTATAGTGTCTTTTATTCTGCTTACCTGACTCATGCAGAATTCTGGCTTGATGTTTGGTCCACCTGTTAGCTGGCTCTGGTGCTTGGTAGTCTTCTCAAACCTCTGAATCAAGGCCACCATGAGAGGCCTTCTGAAGACCATCATTACGCTTCAGATCCAGTTGTCTTAACTATGAGGTAAATCTTTTTTAACTGCAGCATTGAGCGTTATGTGCGCTGTTTATGCGCACTGAACGCCTTGCATTTTTGCCCTCTACTGCAACATGCATTTTTGAAGGAGCGCTAAGAGCGGAAAAGCACCCAACGTCATTTGTGTCTTTCCATTGTCCAATTGAATATGGGGAGAGGCGGGCCTTCCGTTGTAGGGACCGATGTTTACAGTTATTTGAAACAATCGTACTTCAGTCACTTACTGTCTCCTGTGTGTTTATGCACCTCTCACCTTCGATCAAAGTCAGTGCAAGCGTCCTCTTTTTAAAGTTTCTGCTTATTTGACAGTTAACAGCAAAAGAGCGCTCACGCTTCAATATTTGATTGACAGGACAGCTGCCTCTGTGGTTGCCTAGCAATATAAAAATCTGCGCTGCACTGCTTTTTATAAAGTGACCAAATCAAGGTGCACCTTGTGTTTCCACGTCTTTAAAACGCATTTGGTGTGATTGGCCCCCAACAAGGGTTTTTTCTGCTGCTTTTTATTTTTTCAGCTTTTGCCTTGATATTGTATTTTACATTGGTAAATGCCTATGGACATTGGCTACTAGCGTTCTGCATGTGTAAATCCACATCGATGTGAACAACGACGCAAACGTGTAAATGAAAAGTGGCGGATAGCCTACTGTGTAGAGGCATTGGGGTAGGTCTGACTAAATCAGCCTTAATGACAACTGCATCAGTCTTCAACTTTTACACAGATAAACACTCACTTTGTCTATCCAGACCTCAAGGTTAGAGTTTGAACAGATTCAGATAGTTGTTTTTGTTCATTTTCTAAGTATTTTGTTGATATTTTAGTCCTAATTGATTATGACAGATTTGTTACAGCCTTATCTGTCAAAATGACAGGCAATAAGAAAGTTTAATTCAACCTCTGGTTGTAAAGCAGATTTTGAACCAGTCTTCTTCAATTGTGTCACTAGCCTACCACAATCCCTGTGCACCAGCTATGGAAAGTGCAGACCAAACTTCTACCTCCACCTGTGAGTCTCTTCCCACATTTAGTAAAGTAATGAATGCAGTTTTACAAATGAAAGGTTTTTTAGGGTACATTATTTTAATTACCAAATGATTTCTCGGATGAATTGGATAAAAAAGACAATATTTTCTTTTTCATTTATGAAAACTGGTTGTTGCTGCATGAACTCAAGCACATTTATTTCAAACACATCAACGCAACGCCATTGCTATAAACAGCTATTTTGGATAAAAGATAATGCACATCAGGTCACACAAATCAAACACGAAGAGTTGTCATACACCGTGTGTACAGTCAGTCATTCAAATTGGATATACACAAAAATCAGATTTAAACTGACAGTGTAAACATAGTCTATGAGATCAATGAGGGGTCAATAGATCTAGTTCAATCAACGCCCTCACCATGCTCTCCCAGCTTTAGGTGCTTAGACCTGTTTTTCTAATCAAACAATACAAGGACAGATGTTTCGGCGTTATTGCCTTCATGGCATGAAAGATTAAAATCTGCATTTAAACCCAAAGGGGATATGATCTTTAAATAAAATTGCCTGTCATTTTATTGATTACAACCATAATACTGAACAACTTTAAAGGTCCCGTTTTTCCTGTGTTTTTGAAGCTTTGATTGTGTTTACAGTGCACAATATAACATGTGTTCATGTTTCACATGCGGTATTTTTCACACAATCTACTTATCTATATAGTGCTTTCACTGTCCTAAAAACGGCTGATGTCTTCTTTGTCCTATGAAGTCCCTCCTTCAGAAATACGTAACGAGTTCTGATTGTGTAGTTTGTTTAGTGTGTTGTGATTTGACAGCAGCTTAGCTTAGCCAGGGTGGAGTTTAGTCAAACACACTTGCTTTGACGTCATTCAACCGGGAAGTAGAGGGCTGTAGTCCAAACCGGCCGTTCGCTGTATTGAAAGGGGAATTCTGTTAAAGATAATACATCGCCTGGCTGGCAGTGAACTTTAAGCTTTAACATTTACAGGTATTATTTATGCTATTACATACAGCAACATTACACACTAACTAAAGTTTGAAATAGGGGATCAGAAAAAACGTGACCTTTAATGTTTAAGTATTGAGAAAAGAATTAATTCTTACTGTGGTGGAGATATTGAAAACTCTTACAAAGAGAGTCATTTTGGGTGTTTTATTTAAAGACCATGTCCCCTTTTAGCCTGACTACGTCAGACTTTGTACTTCCGCTCAAGCAAAGTAGCAGAGAATGGTATTACTATGCTAGTCCCCTTTGGGTTTAAATGAAGATTTTGATCTTTCATGTTTTTAATATTTTGGTTTTTCTTTGGGTGCAATTTATATAAATGAAATACTTTTTCTGATGTGATGATGTTTTAACACAACCATTGATTGGTCACACGGAAGCAGAGACTTTGTCCTTTGTATCTCTCAAAAAAAAGAATTCTATATTTAATGTTAAAAAACACTTACAGTAGACTGTGTTAGATAACTGTGCTTTTGGAAGTCATTTCTGATAACCGCACACCTAACTTGTCTAATGTCTTAAAAATAGGCACCAGAGCAATGTTTGTGGTAACCGTGGTATAAGAGGAATAATTGACTCCGGTCCTTTGAATTATTTGAAAATAAAGCACACCCGCGGTGTAACGGCACTCTGCTTCGCGTCGTGCCGCATTGCACCTTGGGTGTGCATTATTTTCTTATAATTCAATGGCCCGTCGTCAATTATTCCTTACATATTGAAGGTTGACAGGTTTGTTTGCATGTAATTGCAGTATTATTTATTTGGGGTTGATAGTCCAATGTTGATTTGAGAGAAATTTTTTTTTTCTTTTTAGATCCTTTCTCTTTTTAATGCAGCACTTAAGGATGAACCACCCTGATCTACTAAGATGCACAGATTCAACTCTGGCCCAGCATCATCCCCACACCTCATCTGCCATCAGTTTAATTTAATGTCTGTCAATTGCAAATGCTATTTATTTCAGTTATATTACAACTTAATGTTAACTTTAATTGAGACTAGTATTGTGTAAAGCTGGGGTTTCCAAACTTTTCATTTCAAAACCTATTAGACAAGTGTAATCTATTCTAGACCCACTAAAATATTTTTACATATACATTTTTTTAATGGGGTAAAACACATTTGTTCTCTTTCAGTGGAGTCATTTTATTTTCATAATATTTCATAATGTAAAGCAGTGGTTCTTAACGTTATTCCTCGAGGCCCACTGCTCTGCACATTTTGTATGTCTCTTTTATCTGACAGACTCGGTTCAGTTCATTGAGATCTCTTCTAATGAGCTGATGATTTGAATCAGGTGTGTTAAATAAGGGAGACATACAAAATGTGCAGGGCAGTGGGCCTCGAGGAATAACATTAAGAACCACTGATGTAAAGTAAATACAAGTTTATTTGCAATACCAAATATTTTATGGTATATTCTTTCAAAACCATTGTCATTGTTAATTATTAATTTGGCCAAACTGTTGTTGCATCATTAAGGTGTGCAACACACCTTAACCTACTGTGTGATCGACAAGTGGGTCCTCCTGACCCACAGTTTAAAATCCCCTGGTGTACTGAATGTATTGTAATTAAAGTCGCATCTAAGTCTTGTGTAACAGTCTCCATTATTTAAATTGTGATTATATTCACAGTTTCACATGATACTTTCAGCACTTACTACATCACAGTGTTTTTAATGCTTTAATTTTTAGGTTTATTATAAATTCATTCATTTTTAAAGAATTCTTTCTTTATGTAGAACATGCAAAGTCTAAAATGGAAAGTGTCATGATCAGCTCTGGGTCTTGTGCAGTGATTAAAAGAGCAGGTAGTAAATGTCATAGCTTTGCAGTATATTGGTAGGCTCTGGATGTAATGAACATTCAGAACATATGTTTCATAAATTAAATTTGGTAAACAAACTTGTCAGAACAATTCATGCTGTGATGCTGGATAATACCTGGTCAAATTAATACATGTATAGTGTGTTTCGACATTGTATAAGGTTTCTTCATCTATACAGACATCTGTTAGTGAACGTTGCAGAGACTGCTGTCCATTATTGGTTACAGTATATTTGTTAAAATGTTGCCAGTAAGATTATTTCCGTGTACAAGGTACTTTCTTTGAGAACCTTTAAGTGTTTTATTCTGCACTTAAAGCATAAACGCAATTTAAATGCAGGAGTCCCCTCGTCCTTACTGCCAAATATGCAAGTGAAACTGGACTAAACGCATACAGTATACATACGGGTATGATTTCATGTTTCTATATTACACGTGATACGAGGTAGGGTATATAAAAATAATATTTTATGAATGCTACATAAATCCAAACTCTTAAAAAACTGGCAAATTATATGCAGCTGGGTTTTTTGTTATCTTTTGTTTGTGTTTAATTACAATTAAACAAGAAATAAGTGTAAACAATGAAATGAGTTGAGCATTGAGGTCAGCTGATTCGTCTGCGTTTGCTCGGATTCAAGATCTCCAGAAGATGCATGCAGCTCGTAAAAATTTCGAATATTTCAAGACATCGCCAAGACGTCTTGCAGAGATATTGCAGACGTCTTACTTTTCAATGTTCGCAGCCGATCTACAGAAGATGAAGCGATATTTAGCAGACGTCTCCGCGACGTACGTGTGCTATCTGGGTCCATTCATTATTTCCATTCCCGCCATCATTAGTGATGGTCGTTTTCGAAGCACTGCTTCATGAGGCTTCGAAACATTTACGAATCTTTTGTTTCGAATCAGTGGTTCGGAGCTTGTTTCAAACTGGCCAAAGTCACGTGATTTTAGCAAACGAGGCTTCATTACGTCATAACTGTTTCGAAACGTTTCGAAAATCGATGGTTCACCACTAGGGGGAGTTGATCACATGACCAGTGTCTAATAAGTTTAGGTGAACTCGGGTCAGTTTTATTATGAAAGTTCATAAAACATTTATCCTTCTGACTAATAACACTGCCATGTTGTCTACTTTTTGTTTATAGACAGATTTAATGACAAAAATGTGCATAATTAAAAGGGTAGTTAGTTTTATTCATTTGTTTGCCCTAAATAAAACTAAAAACACATTATACACTTTTAACTATGTCTTAATTAAGTTAAATAATTTTTTTTAACATATTTTAATAAAAATCTTGCTATTATTTTGTAAAAAAAAGTGTCAAATGTGTGGACAGATCTGCTTTTACACTGTTTTGACCAGCAGGGGTCGCCAGCGTGTGTGGGTTTCGAACTGCTTCGAAAAATTGAATCAATTTTGGAAGCAATTGGTTCAATTGATTCGAAGCTTCGAAAAGCTTCGTTTCTCCCATCACTAGCCATCATCCCCTTCAAACATTTCATCCTCCATTTCCGGATCACTTCCGGAATCTACTCCACCTCCTACCATGCACACTCCAGTCACAGATCAGCTGTTGCCAAACCGCCTGCCACTTCCCGCAGAGTGGACCGATCAACCGAGTACGTTTACGCTGGGGCTCACTTAATTACGTCTGTTGATCACGTGCAAAAAAGATCACGCGCCACCTAAGCTTTTACACACCCTTGTGGTTAAACTTAAAATTGCAATGTTGATTATTTTTGTAAATCACACTTGAATTTGGTTTAATTTGCAAATTACACAAAAGAAATGCAGTAGATTTTGGCACGCGTTGTCAACATTCATTCATAAAAATATAACATTTTATCACCTAAAAGAATTTTCACACAAAAAAAACCGTAATGTTACATTGTTTTGAATCAGAACTCATTTGTCGTTTTTATTGCATAAGTTTTTATATATTTTTTTCTGAACCTGTTTTGAACGTCTAAATGACGTCCAAGAACGGACCCACAACTATTGAACTGCATATCAACGTCCAAAAGACGTCGTAGTCAGACGTCCAAATACTGTACTGGATCTGCACGTCGTTTAGACGTGCAGATTAGGTGCAGATTAGGTTCTGGACCGACCGACCCGATATGGACATAATCCGAACGTCCTTTGGACGTCTCATGTTTGTTGGGAAGTTAAATAGTGGCTAAGTACAGACGGTGCATAAAACACTTTAAAGAAATGAAACAAAATACCTTAATTGCTTTGAACTTTGTTTACATTATTAAATATCATACATTTCACAAATCATTTTGGCAAAACAACATGTAATTAAATTCATGGTTATTTCTGGGCTATACGTGGTTTATTTGTAGTCGGTCTATTTATGAGCTAAATTATGACTACGTACAGACGATGCATAAAACACTTTAAAGAAATGAAACAAAATACCTTAATTGCTTTGAACTTTGTTTACATTATTAAATATCATACATTTCACAAATCATTTTGGCAAAACAACATGTAATTAAATTCATGGTTATTTCTGGGCTATACGTGGTTTATTTGTAGTCGGTCTATTTATGAGCTAAATTATGACTACGTACAGACGATGCACTTTAAAGAAATGAAACGAAATACCTTGTAATCGCTGTAAACTTTGCTTACATGATAAAATAGCATACATCTCACAAATTATTTTGTCAAAAACCACATGTAACCAAATTAAAGTTTATTTGGGCTAGAAGTGGGCTAGGCACAGCCCTGCTATATCGGGTCTATACTGAAACGAGACGTTGAAATGACGGCTATTGCTTGCTGGGAATAACCTACGTGTGTCAAAAAAAATTTCCTAAAATATTCATTAAAAATATATATAGGCTACCTTATTGCTTTTATAAAACGGTTTCCACACAATATTAAAGTAAAAAAAATGTCATGAAGTTAAATCAATAAAAAGCATTCCTTCCGCTAATAATTTTTTTTAAATATAGTAAAGAATAATCACATTAACATATGGTTTCAAAAAGTGCTTATATGTAATATTTTATTTTCAGACAAAGTTTATGTTGGGCATGTGACTTTTAACAAATTGTTTTTGCATAAATAAGTACACAACAAGTAGGAAAATGTACGCTGAATCCATGCAACACAGTATGCAATTATATGCTTAAATCTTTGTGTTAATTTAACTGTGAACACTAAAAACTGCTGTGAAGAATTATAGTCAATGGCAAGAATAAAACAATAGAATGTCAGAAAGATCTGTCCCATTGCATGAGATTGTTAAACCACATTGTCATTTTTTCTGTAAATGTCATTTTGAAATAAACTATATTTATATTTAAATTACAGAAATAAAATTTTATTTTATAAAAGCAGTATTTTGATATTTTAGTATTTCTATATTAAGTGAGAACAATTGAAATTATACAAACCACACAATAATCTCTTTTCTGAAATGATAACACAAGAGACTGTCAGGATGATCATAATCATCACTTTCCACTGGTGTCCTCATCGCTGTCGTCCACCTCCTGGATGATGAGATCTGCACCAGAATCTTCTGCAAGTTCATCATCATCCATCACCCACGTTATTTCCCTGTCCTCACTTGTGTCCTCTTCCACCTCGAACAATAGCCCTTCCTTCTCTTTATTTCCATGTGTAATTAACTCATTATAGCCACTCTCTTGAATACAAACATTGCACAGTCTATATCTGCGAGTTCCCTCGCTCACCACTCGTCCATTGATCTCGGTTACATGACGTTTGCATTTCCTGCAAACCAGTTTACGAGCCTGGTGGATCTTTGAAAGACAAGCAATGTAAAAGAAGAGGTTAAATATTTAGATCTCATATTAATATAACTGATCAATTTAAAATATTGATTGAAATGATGAAAATAAAATCAAATCTTCATATTCAAACCAAAGCTGATACCAATACAATAAATGCAATGATTTAATATTCAATTATGGTAATACTCAACATTCAAATTTATTTTAAAATACAAAACATGAATCCTAAATGTTACCTTATGTACATGTGACTACACAACAACAAATAAAATGCAGACCTAAAATTAATTATATTACTGAAGCTATACAGCTTCAAAATGATCTCCTTTTGAAGCTTGATGTGGTAAAATTCTTTTTGCGTTTTACTATGGTATATGGATTTAGAACAACATGAATGTAGGTCAGTTTTAGTGCTACTTTTTCCGCGTCCGCACAGCTTACAAGCATACACCGTGAATACGGGCAGACAGTCTTTTGACCCCAGCCAACATTGATATGTGAGCCCCACGTGGGTTCTATCTAGGCACCATTGGTTCTATGTGGGCATGGGGTTAACATGGGCAACATATCTGGATCCCATGTGAGTTTCACTATGTGGGTCACATATAGGTAGGCTATGCCCATGTTGGATGATATAATACATAACTATACCTATATCAGTATAGCAGATAAATTAAAAGGCATTATTTTGTATTGTGAATTGTATTGTTGTTTATGATAATGTTCATTATAATGCTCACCTGCCTATGAATTTATCAAATATAAATTTTATTAGAAGTCTAGGAGCTAAAGATGCGCAGATGGTGGGTCGCGAGTGGATGCGCTTAACCATTGAAAATGGAATATCATCTACATTCTGTAAAGTTTTTTGAGATGGGACGCGGCAGTCACCAGTTTCAAGTTAATTTAATTAGAGACGGAAAACGGCAAATGTGGAAGGTTTCACAGGCAGTGGCGGAACTAGAATTTTTTTAATGGGGTGGCCAGGGGGTGGCCAAAGCTACTTTAGGGGGTCCATAAAAGAAAATGTAAACATGTATCAAGAAAGCATAAATTAATCTTTTGATCGCATTAGATGTAAACATAATAAGGGTGAATTTGAAATCTTTCTACTGTATTTCTTTCATCTGATTTACTGTCTGTTAAAGGGATTCACCCAAAAATTAAAATTCTGTCATCATTTACTCACCCTTATGTTGTTCTAAACCTGTATTTTATTTTAATAAACACAAAAGAAGATGTTTTGATAAATGATGGTAAGCACACAATTAATAGTATATCCATTGAATTCCATAATGTTGTTTTTATTCCTACTATGGAAGTCAATGGTTACAGCTGTGTGCATACCATCATTTATCAAAATATCTTCTTTTGTGTTCATCAGAAAAAAGAAATTCGTACAGGTTTAGAACAACATAAGGATGTAAAAATTATGACAGAATTTTCATTTTGTGAACTATCCCTTTAATGAAGCAAAAGATCAGGAAATCTAAACTCCATGATAAACCTGCAAAGGTTTTCTTTTTTCTTTTGATATTTAATTAACTTTAAAAGAGAGACTTCAACAGGTTAGGCTAAGACCGAATGCAATAAAATGTTTATTCGTTTAAGAAGTACAGTGACCAAATGTTTAGTATGAATATCACCAAGACAGCTATTTTGACATATGAGCATTTGTCCGTCTAAGCCAAAAAGACGCGAACATGAAGTCGTTTAAGCTCTGGCGCACTATCGGATATTCGCGTCGCGCTTTCAAGTTCAATGTGGCAATCCAGTCGAATTAACAATCATACAGTAGCCTATAAAGATCACATCAAGAATGAAAACATGGTAATCTTAGACTTTATTCAGTCCACAAGAAAATTACCAAATTACCACACTTCCAGCATATACGGTGAAATATGTAGTATTAGCAATGTACGACTTCACTTACATCATTTTAAAGAGATTCCAAGCATTATGTAGACATGATGACAATTATCTTCTGATGGTAAAAGTATTTGTTAAGTTACAGTAATTTTTCTGATGCGTTTTTGAAAAAAAGGCACTGATGGAGAGATAACAGAACGCGCATTATGTATATTTTCCTAATTTTGTGAAAAGCACAAAATTCAGTTTTTATAGACACACAAGAAATGACACTTTAACGTTTTAAATGATGTATAAATCATATCTGCATGTCCAAAATCAGCAGAGTAATCTGTCACGGCCGGGGCCGTACCCGAATAACTAAAGGTCACGCCCCTCTCAACTCTTCCACCTCGAGGAGTTTCCCAAGACCACCCCAATGACCAGACAGACGAGTAACTACAGTTAAAATAAACTTTATTAAATATTTAAAAGGAAAGGGGGAAGGGGGAAAGGGCAATTTAAAACTAATGAGTCTTCGTCTTGCCTCCAGGGCCACTTGGGACAAAGACTAGGGACAGGGGCTCTTTTGGGGCTCTGGTCCGAGAATCCGTGGCGCGCTCTGCTTCTTCCTGGAGGCAGAATCAAATAAAAGTTATGCAGTAGTACGTTGTTCTAGGTTGTTACTCTTCTCACCCTTCTTTCTCTTTCTTTCCCTCAGGTCTTAGTTGCGTGGCTCCTTGGATCAACCCCGGGGTTCTTCGCTCACAGAGGGTCTTCGAAAAATTGTAATCAATCACTATAAGTACAGATTGTCTTCACTCCACGGAATATGTCACTCACAGTACTGGAGACCTTCGTTCGCACCAAGCCTTCGTTGGAACACAGGTAAGTTTTCGCTATAAGCACAGGTTAACTTCACTTCACAGAGTATGTTACTCACAGTACAGAGGGTCTTCGTTCACACAGAGCCTTCATTAGAACACAAGCAAGTATTTGCTATAAGCACAGGTTAATTTCACTTCACAGGATATATTACTCACAGCACTGGGGATCTTCGTTCACACAGAGCCTTCGTTAGCACACAGGTAAGCGTTTGCTATAAGCACAGGTTAAATTCACTTCACAGGATATATTACTCACAGCACTGGGGATCTTCGTTCACACAAAGCCTTCGTTAGCACACAGGTAAGCGTTTGCTATAAGCACAGGTTAATTTCACTTCACAGGATATATTACTCACAGCACTGGGGATCTTCGTTCACTCGCAGACAGTGGACTTTCGCTACAGCGTCAGTGCACCATGATCCTTCGCCCATCCACTCAAGCTGTCCGGGCGTTGTAGGGACTAGTGGGCTCAGTGGCACGGAGCCGAACGCTTCCCGAACTCCCCCTCCTACTTCCACGGCCGGGGTCACGAGTTGGGGCGAACTTTCGTCGGGGCCCCGCACACCACGAGCTTCTGTTGGAAAGGTCAGTGCACACACAGCTATGACCCTCAATCCGCACGGTACACTTCCTACGATACTCACTGGGTTTCACCACTGTCTGCTCTTTGGAGGAGCGACGCTCTCGTTGACACGCCCGGGGCACAGGGCTTAATCTTCTCACTCTCCAGTAGGACCCAGGCCACAACAGATGTCGTCGTCTCGCGACTCGTCCGAGGCTAGGGCAGTTTGGGCGCTACAAGCACAGCATACACACAGCAAGTAAAACGTAAACACCATCAATCAGTGAAACTCACCCACAGCACTCTTATACAACTTCACGTGGTTTTTAGATCGCCCTCGCCACCTGGCTACGACTCCCTCGAGAGGATAGTTGGGCGATAGCTAGACCACCGATGAGAGTGAGATTTGTGTTATTCACAGGCCCGGCGTGTTGTTTATCACTCCTCTGGCTCACCTGCGCTTCCTTTCTCCACAGGGCCACTGCTCGATTGGAGAACGGTGCTTCCTACCAATTGCTACGTCCGTGCTTCCGGTCACCCCGCGGCTCGCCCACGCTCCCCTCTCCAGTGGGGCCAGGGACCTCAAACCCAAGGCAAATACACACCCAGCAACTCCTCTTCCAAGTAATATACAGATCCCGCGGGACACGAGTATTGGAATCGTTTTAAAATTTCAGTATCGATATGTATCGAAATATCGATAATTTTGACAACACTAAAGCCTACGCAGCTCCCGCTCACAAAGGCCCTGACGTCCCAAATGGCGCACTTCATGTGGACTTTCGGTCTTGTGGCCTTAAATTGCACGTTCTCGCTTAGTCTACGAGTCCGTAGGGTGTCCCATCTGTCATTTTTACGCTTTGAAGTGTGCTCATCAGCGCCTCCTTTGCCCCCTTGATGCGGTCTTCAGCGAAGCCCGCACTGCAGCAGGCTTCGCGCGCTTTGCCAACCCAGAAGTCCTTGCGAAAGGGCAATCAGACCAATCAGGCGACGGAAGGGAGGAGTTCACACTGACGGGCAACCTCTCTTCCTATTTCCGGGGTGATGCTCGAGTCTGTCCCAAAATACGACTCCGGTGCACCCACGTGGACTCACATCAAGGGTCCCTAAAGTCTGGACTACGTGATGTCAACAAAGTGTGGACTCTGAGGAGGACCACAAGTCCGGAGTGTGCCATTTGGGACAGGGCCTATCTCTCTCTCGTTCGTTCAGACTCAAAACAGCGGCTCGGTCAGTGAAGGGCGTATTCATTCAGTACGTTGAGCCAATCATATGCTCGGCCACAGCTTATACTCGATTGCCATTGGCTCGTAGTTTTGTCACTCTTTGAAGGCGGAAAGAAAGCCGCGCATCATTTGTCCGTGCTCCTCAAGAAGGGAGGGAAATTTCAGTGAACGAGAAATATGAGTCAATGGATGGCGTGAACGAGAACGATTCGTTCACATAAAAGATTCGTTCAAAAAGAACGATTCGTTCACGAACGTAACATCACTATTAACAGTACAAGAAAGCCAAGCAGCATTGCTGTATGGAGGTTTTTTCGGATGGGAGTCAAATAAACATGCGAACCCGAAGGACACAAGTGAAGTAAGCCAAATGTGCGTTTCTACAGAGCCACGTGCTAACGGCGCTAGCAAAGCACTGAAGGACCGACACGCCGACGAGAGATTGATAATCATCCCAAAGTATTAATTCTAGACTTACCAAATTGTTGTTGATATGCGTGTTGTCACGTTTTGCCTGTAATGATCCAAGTTAATACAATCGCCTCACAGTTATCAGACTTAGGAAATTAGACAGCACTTTAGCTGACAAGAAAATACTTTTACTGTGGTAAATAGTAAATGAACCCAGATACTGTTGTTCTTTAAATTCACAAAAACATGTCATTTATTAACCTTCATGTCGTTCAGTGAGGTATATTTTCACATTTACACTATAATCTGTTTATCATATAAATGTATTAACATTAACAAACAAAAAGCAATGCATTTGTTTAAGTACTTGTTTATCTTTTTTACTATGCTAATGCTCACTAGAAAAAAACTAAGATAATGCTGCTAAAATCATTCTTTTTTTTTACCTTGAATGCCATTGCTCTAATTTATTGTTTAAATTTTTATATATTTTATATTTTGCTTAAATGTTTAATATATCCGCTGTTCTTATGTTTATTTATTAGTGTGTTATATGATTATAATGTGGTCCCGTTTTTAATATAAAGCACAGCAATGAGATTTGAGAGTGTTTCTCCCTTTTCAGAAAAAGTATTGAAAAAGTATCGGAATCGAAACCAGTGACATAGTATCGGTATTGAACCAATAATTTTGGTATCGTGACAACACTAGTAGGCTTAACCAATCATTAAACAAATTATTAACAACCAATCATAGAACATTTTACTGACCCTAAAGTGGAGCGTTTAAAAGATTTCTGCTGAGTCCCAATTCGCATACTATCCATCCTAAATAGTATTCGAAACTAGAATTAGTACGTCCCAAATCGTAGTATGTTGAAATGAGTATCCCAAAGATACCCGGATGGTCTACTATTTCCGGTTAGAATTCGATGTGCAGATCAATGCACACTCTAACGGCTAATATTGCCCACAACCCATTGCGTGCGGGAGGGAGGAGCTTAACCACACTGACCCTCTTGCTTATTTGTAGTAATACTGTGGCTGTAGAAATGTTAACTTTATAAGTCCAGCGAAAGAAACATGGTTACTACGCTTTTACTGTAGTAAAAGCATGGTTCATTTTCATCTGGGTATTTTTGAGTTATATGTATAAAATAAGTTAAACAATAGTTATACTATAAACTTTTTAATATTTGGACTTTAAAATAAGTAGCTTTTGTTACACACATTGCACATGAACGTCAGAACCAGCCGCCTCACAAACGACCTGCGTTTGGTTCTAATGACGCCCTGCTTCACTCCTCAACTTGGTAGAACACATTGTAAAATGTATTGTGAAAAAAAAAAAACGATGAGAAATAAAGATGGGAATGAATGAAATATTGTTAACAGTCGTGGTTTGCTTAACTAGGCAACCACGTTTTCATTCACGTTGCATGACGTCATCGAAGTATGTCCCAGAACGTGCATGCTCTTTTGCTACACACTCAAAAGTATGTATATTTTCCTCACAAAAGCAGTACATACTTTTAGGTCATAGTATAAGTAGGTGAATTAGGACTCAGCAAGCGACTGCGTCCAAAAACCACAACTGCGCTCTTTGCACTTGGCCACTTAAATACTTACATGACGTATTTCCTGTATTTTGCCCAAGTGTTCTAGTGGGCGTGAAGATCCCAAGCGTGCGTGTTGCAATTTGCACCAAAACGTATTTTATTTTTTAAGGCTACTTAAAATATATTTTTAAGGTTTTCTTTAAATAAAATGAACACATGAAATGAATAAATAAATTAACATTTAAAGTAGGGATGGGCGATATGGCCTAAAATCCACATTGCGTTATACATTGCAGCCTCTTGCGATAGCGATATGTATTGCGATATAATAATTTCAATAGACTCGTTTCAGAACAGGTTATATAGACCCTTACAAAAGCCAGATTAGTCTTGTTACCTCTCTTAGCTGGAACTTTTGCCTGATACACAGTATATAATTTACTGCATGTTTTACAATTACTAGACCATAATGCCAATTTTGCGTGTGGAGCAGCAGTTAACTTATGTAACTTATGGCTTAAATCCAAATAATAGATGTTGCATCTGTCTTTTTCACGAGTTCCGATGTTTCGCTGACGCTTTCATCCATGTTTATTCGGCTGCAGCTCGTGGCTCTAAAGTTCGCGGGTAGATTGTGTCATCAACACGCATTATCGCGATAGTGCAATAGATTTAAAATCTCTATCGTATGCCAATTTTCTATCGTTTATATTGCATATCGTTTATATTGCCCATCCCTAATTTAAAGCAACACTATGAGGTTTCCATGTAAAAATGACTTTTTTTTAGCTCCCCAATATGGTTGAAAAGCGCAACAGTACCTGGTATCAGACACTCTTTTGCAGGCAGGGGGAGGGGCGGGGCTGTGTTTCCTACCCTCCACCGCCACTTTCAGAGTGTGCTTGTAGCAGCTAGTAGGCGGCTCAGGTTGCAGCACAGTACAATTTGTCCAGTTAAAAGTTGTTCTATCACTGAAATAATTTTAGAGACATTATTTAAAGGTAAAAAAAAACGACATAGTGTTGCTTTACATAATATTCTACACTTATCTGAAACTTTCAGACGCAGAATTCTTTGCACCTGTAAAAAACTCATAATTTTGTGCATGTAGCTTTATTAAAGTTTATTGTTTATGTAGTAGTCCCTGAATAAACGACACCGTTAACGTTGTTAAAAGCAGTTACAGGTGTTATACAAAATACATAATGTTTGCACCAATGAAATGTGGAACTTTCCGTTTTACTACCAAAATATGTAAAATCCACAGGTTCGGGCACGTATGGACCCTAGCTCACTTGACATTGGGACACTGTTCACTTATTTTGCTGTCACGTGGCTGCCTAAGTACTTTGTGATCACTCACAGCTGTTACTCATCAACAACCGGCAAAACCAACATCTCCCTGACTTAATTTTAAACAGTACATTGTGAAAAACGCTGTCATTTTTCTCTTACATTGCATAAAATTGGGGAATATAATTACTTAATTTTAAATATATATGGGCCATTTTTCCAAATTGGTGCAAATTGACACTTCAAAACTTCTTGACAAAAGTGTGTTTTTTCCTGCAAGCTGTGTAGTCATAAACATAGTAGAACATCTAAGAACACTAATCTACTGATTGGACACTTTAGTTTCCTAGCATGTTTTTATACAGTTTCGAAATGTTTTCTCTCTCCCAAAATGTGTCACTACCGAAACACAACAACATTTGATATAAAAATTAGGTTTTTAATAGCCTAATCTGATTTTCTTTACATTAACCTTCTAAATATATTTTTTACATTTTTTAAAAGACAGTTTCAGGGTTATATTGATTAGAAATATAATTTTAACAAGACTATAAGAGTGGTTTATCAAATGAAATGCATTTTGAAAGCATTATTTCTCTGTAATTGCCATACATGCACTGATACAGATTTGAAATTCAAGGATTCATTAGTTTAAATTTTTATCTAACTAAATAAAATTATGTCATCTTTTCTGATAACAAAACCTATTTTATTTTTCTAGAACATTATTTGTTTCGGTCGTGACATGTAATGTTTTGGTAGTGACATCCATATTGGATTGTCCATATTTTGTGTAAAAAAAAAGTAATTTGTTAGTCAAAAATTATTGGCATTATGCAGTCAAAACATACAGCACAAAGAATATCTAAAGCAACACCACATAAAATCACTTTGCACTGACATTATGCTGAAGAGATGGCGGATAGTTCAGACCTTAAAGGGATGCAAGATAGCCGATTTTTGCGAGTTTTATGTGTATCGTGTATATTTGATGTGTTTATTTGTATATTGGCCAATATGTGGCTGCTGTGATCACCAAGTTTTTCTGGCATTATTTACAGACAGAGTGCTGTAAGCCACAAGCGATTGCAGGTCATGTGACTAAAAACAACCAACCTTTCCATGACAACATTGATCATAACTGGACAAAGCGGGTTTTAATTTCTATATAATTTTTTTATTTATATATATTTGTAGTAAAGTGCTAGAAATCAATATCCTTTGCTGATAGTTCCTCATCATTGTGGAGAGGGCAGTTCATGGTTCCATAGAACCATCACCTGTTTTTACTATTCTTTTCTGACATTTCTTTGCTCCCTGTCAGATAATTCTTTGATACTTTTCAGCATCCCTTCTTCCCTGCATTTCTGATTTCGTTCTCTTTCCTTTTTTAAGTATTCTTGGTACCTTTCTGGGTCTTCCCTCAATCTTTGTCTGTATTTTCTCAGTCTGTTCGCTCTACTTTCATCTTTCTGTCTATGCATATTGGCGATTCCTCTCTCTCTAGCTATCTCTACAAATTAACCAAAGATATTTACATTTACATTATTAAGCCTTGTTTATGGTCGCGCTTTGGTCCGCAGCACAAGCCTCCGCGGATCGCGCGCGCGTCTCACCAAACGGACGAGGCATTTATAGTTGACGCGCTCGCTGTTGCACTATTTTTTTAACCACCAGGGGGCAACGCGAGCAATAAAGTCAAAAACAAACACAAAGAAGAGGATAGAAGAAGTTGTCCGCTGGAACAACCCTGGTGCTTTTAACATTAGAGTTTGATATATATATAAATATGAGAACATGAATAAAACAACAATCTTTTAAATATGTCTTTATTAAACATTAACTTCATTAACGTTTTTACTAAACAAACAGTACAGACATCTTAAGGTTTGTATTTTATTCCTCGTTTAGTGGTTCATTCAATACAAATATAAGCCAAACATTCTGAATCATGTAAAAGAATTCGTGTTTTAAACTGCAAAGTTTCCATACTTCACTTCCAGAGTGTCAGATAAATATATACATTGTTTTGCTTGGATTGATCAAAGAGATACGTCACAGGCTTGCCTGCTCGGACAGAATAGCCTCGAGTTCGGTCATTTTCGGATGCGGAGCCGCGCGGAAAGTTACAAAAAATGCCGTGCACACTGCCACGCGAAATGGGGTCTCGCGCACCCAACGCGCACGACCGCCCACTCCGCGTTGACGTCATTTTTGCCGCGCGCACCAAAGCGCCCGTGCGGACGCGGCGAGTATAAACATAGCTTTAGTGTGAGCCTGCCCTGTCTACACTGATAAGTGCTATCTGTTATGTCAATTATATAAAGCAATTAGTCAAAGTCCCGTTAAATTAGCGCAGAACGTTTTCCTAGAGACCAGAGGTAGAATCATATAGCCTTCATTTATCTCAATAATGAGTCAAGCTACTATGAATTAATTAAATTAATCTGGCCTAGTTCATTTTATCTTAGTTTGTAGTCCTAGTCAAATCACATACAACATTAGAGAAATATGACTGACAAATTATTTGTACTGAAAAAGAATATATGTGCACTTGAAAGGTTCTATTTATTTATTAAAATAAAGAAATAAGTGTCATTTTGTCACTACCGAAACAATCACGTCACAACCAACATATGTTTCGGTTGTGACTGTTTCGGTAGTGACAATTTAAGCTAACTTTGATCCTACTGCTAAGATGCTAATCAGTACGTAGTTAGCCAGCACAGTTCTCGACATTGAAACATGAGTAAAACCTAAATGACCAGTAGAAAAAAAAAATTTATCATTGAAAATGTGTGATCGGTAGTGACATTCATAAATGTCACACACTGATTTCCAAACTTTTGATCACATTTACTTCAAAACCATGGGACTGATCTAATCACCATGCCACCACGAGGGAGCGAGGCACAGACAAACTTGCTGGTTCAAAATGGAGGGGAGTGGCTTAAAGCAGTATTATATTATTGACCAAACTATGCAATGTTTCGGTAGTGACGTAAAAATGCGTTATTCATGATTTTTACTGAAAATATCCAATAAATATATTTTTGGTTTTAATTAACAAAAGTATTCAAAATGATACTTCTTTAAAAAAATTATAAAAAAATATAAAAAAATTATTTCATATTTTTTTTCTCTGGTAAAATTCAGACCTTGGGGTTTGGGACAACCACCTCTCAATTGAAAGCACCATATAAATGATGATATTTTATATATAAAGCCTGCAGCTACCTCAAATATTACTTTGGGTTTTGATTGCTATTTGCTTATATTTTTTTATTATCAAACATTTTCCTACATGAATGCTTTTTAAATTAGTTTTTTGGTTCCGGGACAGCAATTTGCACAAATTCGTTAGAATGGCCCATATATGAAGAGTTTCATTGCAAAACGAGATAAATCCGTTTATAACATTTTTGTCAAAACATGTTTATTATTATGTTATCATGTTATTATTTAGTTTTATGCTGCTTAGCTGTATTTTTTTAAGTTATTAATGTTTAAATTAAAACAAACCAACTGCAGTTGAATTGATATTAATTGTTATGCACAACCAAAAACGAGATTTCTGAAAAAAAAAATCGTTTTGCAATGAAACTCTTCATATATTTATATATATATTTATATATTAATTACAATTTTAAATAAATATTATTATTTTAAATATTGAGTAGATTGTGGTCCCTTACTGTGTAGCGATGTGTGCTTATATTTAAAACTAAAACAAACGTTTGTCTTTTTAAAAGTTCTGTCACATTTCATAAAGTTTGAGTTGGATCACGTGATTTTCGGTTGGCAAGCTTCAAAAAGGTCACGTGATTTCTGGTAAGGGAACATAGGGACCCTGATCAGGGCCCTGACTACTGAACAAGGGAGCTGATTGAGACATACCCCTGGTCAAGCTGTACATGACAAGAAGGAGAGAGAAAATTCTAATATAAAGTGAACGTACTGCGTATGTGTGCAGTACTTGTGTCACCTGTTTTTAAAATATTTAACCCACGATGAAATAAAGGCTTTTATTTTTTTTCAATAATATTCAAGTGCCTTGGATTATTGATTTTTATTAACTTCTAACATGGCTAAGATGTTAACTTTAGCCTAATTATTAGCTGAAAAACAATGGGACAGCCTTTGTTACTTACAGTTTTTTGTGGGATTTTTTGACCACATTAGTCCAATTCTGGCATCTTTACACTGGCTACCAGTTAAATATCGCATACAGTTTAAAATATTACTAATCACCTACAAAGCATTAAATGGCCTAGCGCCCTCGTATATTAAAGAATTACTATCAGAATACAATCCACCACGTAAACTGCGATCACAAAATTCTGGTTACTTAATAATCCCTAGAATATCAAAAGTGTCTAAAGGTGGTAGATCCTTTTCCTACTTGGCCCCTAAGCTCTGGAAATAACTTACCAAAAATGTTCGAGCATCAGACACAGTCGAGCAATTTAAATCTAAACTTAAGACAGTCTTCTTTAACAAAGCATTCACATAGAATGTCCAATAAATGTACTTTTCCCCGCAGTAGTTATTTTCTAGAACAAAGCACTCACATACCTCATATGGGTAATTTACTCTTGCCGCAATAGTTAGCCTGTCTGGAACCGAGCTGAATTAAACCACTATAATGTATGACACTTGCATTACATGCGAACGGCCCCTACGCTAATAGAATTCTGTTTTTGTCTCCGTCTCGTCCTCGACCCTGAGGACAATGAGACAAACAGACCCAGTTCCTGTTGCTGTGAAGGTCATCGCACCACTGATCTGTCCTTCAACGTGATGCCCAGCCGATGTGCGACCAACGACCACCGCCTGAACCAGTTTAATCCGCTCACCCGCTTCCTATCCCTACCGTGTCTATATATACATATATATATATATATAAAAATATTAAGCTCTCCCTAGGGTTTTTTGTCCTTCTAGGAGTTTTTCCCACCGGGTTTTCTCCTAAGGGGGTTTTTTAGTCCCAGGGAGAGTCAGCCAACTTTGGCTTAACTTAGCACTTTACTGTATACGTGACATTATTAATACGCTCGCTTACACGGTTTATCCATAGCCGCTTTATTCTACCTCTTATACTATGTCTTGATTTTCAGTGTTCTCCTCTACATCTACTCATGTAAAGCTGCTTTGCAACAATTGACAATTGTGAAAAGCGCTATATAAATAAAATTGAATTGAATTGAATTGAATTTGAAGTGTTGATTGAAAATCAAAGTGGTGCTGGCTGTATCACATATCTTTGTCTTGCAGGCCTTGCATACTGCTGTTCTTCTCTTCTTAGCATCGTCAGACACAAAATTCGATACCTGAGCTGAACTATTTTTGGCATAGCGCCTTGAAGTTCTGTCATGACTGTTATGGTTAGTAGTTAATGCGTGTCTCCCTCTGCTTTCCTGCTGCGTCACGTGGTTAGGTTGCGCCCTTGCGGTGCGTTTAAAAACATATGTTTATCAGAGGTGTAAAGTACTTGAGTAAATGTACTTCGTTACTGTACTTAAGTATTTTTTGGGCTACTTTGTACTTGTACTGAGTATCAAAAATATAGGCAACTTTTACTCTCTACTTAATTACATTTTTGATTGGGTATTTGTACTCTTTACTCCACTACATTTGAAATGACACTTAACGTTACTCGCTACATTGTTTATTCGTCAAATAAAAACGAGACGAAAGTGTCAGAGGGTGATGATGGATAGAATCTGTGGTCGCGAGGTTACACGCACACACACAACTGAGGGACTTCATTTGGCGCTGCGCAGGGCAATCGTATGAAATCAAAGTACTGCGAGAGCGAATCAAATGCATATGGATAAGTCTGGTCTCACGGTACTTTGATGACAAACGCTGAATGGCTTGCGTTGAGCCACCACAGCGGGACATCTGCGTGCTGCGTATGTCATAAACTGTAGAGAAAAGTTCGCGTCTGGTCTGAGAGAAGAGATAAAGAGCAAACATATGGATGCATATCACATTTGCTTCAGTCAAGGGACCCTTTGTTAAACATGTGATGCTACAATCAAAACAAAAGTGATGCGCGATAGCAGGAGGGTCATCCCGCAACTCAAAGGCAAGCACAAATGTTTACTCTGATGCTACTTTATCAGCTAACCTGAGCTGTTAAGTTACATAACTTGATATAACTTACTATATAAGCCAAAATAAACCAGCGAGGTCCTGTACTGATTGCCCGAGTAACTTAAGTACATTATAAGATTGATAATAAGTGTACAATTTCACTGTCCTCACATTTAATCAAGTATGCTTGAAATGTATTTACTGTAAAGAAGGATGCATGACGGAAGAAATATAGTGCACTTAATGTGAGATAGTGGTGTTACGTACTACATGTGTTTACAATTAATCTTTCAAATGAACAACTTCACGTTTTTAATATGCATTATCATATTTCTGTTAGTGTAATTTTAGTTTACTGGAATTTTTTAAATATTACAATTATATCTTTTTTAGGATAGGCCTATATAAGAATATTTGGTAACACTTTACAATAAGGTTCATTAGTTAACGTAATGTATTAACCAACTTGAACAAACCATGAGCAATACATTTGTTACATTATTTATTCATCTTTGATAATGTAAGTTAATAAAAATTTAAGCTTTAATTGTTTGTTCATGTTAGTTCAGAGTGCATTAACTAATGTTAACAAGATTTTAATAAAGTATTAGTAATTGTTGAAATTAACATGAACAAAGATGAATAAATGCTGTATAAGTGCAGTTCATTATTAGTTCATGTTAACTAATGTAGCTAACTAATGTTAACTAATGAACCTTATTGTAAAGTGTTACCATATATTTATATCACAAAGTTAGGCTATATATTTTTCAGCATGGCACATTCAAGTACACAATGACACTAGACTAAAATTAAATGGGTTTAAATTAAATTTAATGTAGATTTCTAGACTAAAATCTCATGGCATTTAGTTGAATACAATTAGACTAAAACTAAATCAATTCAGATGACAAAAATATGACTAAAACTAAATTAAATTTTAGTCAAAAGACTATGACTATGTTTAATCTGTGTTTGTTCTGCCAGGTCAACATTTTGAGGTGTTTGATTTCTTTTCTATATTAGGAAATAAAACCTCATAAATAAACTTCCTTAGTTTTCACTGCCCAGACCTACAATGTCTCTTTGTGTTGAGGACTAGTGCATCTTTGAGCCAACATTCAGTACGAGTAAAAATACTTGAGTACTTTTAAATTGGTTTACTTTAATACTTTTACTCAAGTCGTATTTAAATTGGTGACTTGTAACTTGTAGTGGAGTAATTTTTACAGTAAGGAATTTGTACTTTTACTCAAGTATGGCTTTCAGCTACTCTTTACACCTCTGATGTTTATTACATGAAAAAAAAAGTTATTTTGAGTTTATTTATTAAACAAGAAACAAGTTATTTCAAGTCATTTAACTCAAGTCCGAGTCAAGTCTCATATTTTTTTAATATTTGTCAAATATCAGGGGTCTCAAGCAGGGGTGTAGGCAGAAATTGTATTTTGGGCAGGCCAGAAAAAGTAAGTGGGCCTATAGTTTATCCTAGAATAAAATGACTTAAATAATAATTAAACCTTAGAGTAGAAAAAAGAATAGACAAACTGCAAAAACAGTGACACTT